>CM034150.1:897454382-898054382 GCA_019776745.2 Taxus chinensis
CCATCCTTGAAATGCAAAACTCAAAATGTGCAAATGAAAGGGTTAGGGCAAAAAAAGAATAAAAGAGAACATAAGGATTTTAGGGATTTTTGGGAATCCTAGATCTAAGGGCTCCCACTAATCTAATCCAAGGGTTGGTGAGTTGATCCTACACATTTTAAGTTGTGGGTAATTTGATGGGAATCGGGTGTTTAAATAAAGTGAATGGGGCTAATTAATTATTGGGGTCACCTTGGATAAGTTTCTAACTAGTGGGTTAGGCTATGTTGGGGACCATTTTTCCTTTATGGGATAATAAATAAATAAATATCATTTGGGTATGGTTTTATTGAATAAACATTAAGGGGGTTGGGTGTTTAACATAGATAAATTAATTAAAGGAGTTTTATTGGAGCAAATGTAAAAGTGTAAATTAAGTAATCAAGTTAAGGGTGTAGACATGGATAATTAATTACCTAGGTGAATATGATTAAATTTACTTAGGGAATGTTTTTATAAACCTTAATAAGCACCTAGGTAGTACATTTTTTTTATCCAATATTAAATTAGCATTAATTAAATAAATTCAACTCGGGGAAAATAAGAAAGCATTTCAAGACCGCATATTAAATCTTAGAAGATAAATTTAAATGGATTATAGGAGCAATGTATTGAATAACCAAACCATTTTAAAAGTGATAAATGTACCTAAATAAAAAAAATTTCCCGTAATTTTCCCTAAGCAACTAATGGAGTTTGACAGGGTTTAGGTGCATCTAAATGTGGGCGTTACAGATGTGTGAATGAGTGTGTGCAATGGAGTAGAGAGATCTAGGAATGAAATGCGCAGGGATGTTGTTGTAACTTCTAGAGTAGAGTCATTTGTAGGATATAAAATTTGTTGATGTATCTGGCCTGTTTTATGGATCTTATCATGTATTTGGCTACTGTAACAATGGAGGATTAATGTAATGGTGTTGTTATGAATATCAATTCCTGATGGATCTAAGCGTCTGTGTTCTTTATTATGTTCATGGTTCAGATTTGGTTCCTGTATATTCTGTTTAATCTTCATATTCATAATATGGATCATTTAAGCTCAGATCTAGTTTCTTTATCTTTGTCATAAGATGCATGCATTTATGTATGTACATTGTTCTACTATTCATGGTAACATTCTTTACAAAGCTCACATAGAAGAGGGGCCTGACAACCTTCGTGCACCTCAGGTGAGCTCCCAATTTAGGATGGGTGATATACCTAGCTCGCTTGGGGATTAAAGGGTTAGGAAAAGTGATTACAACAATACCCAATGATAAGCCAACGTGCAAATTTGTATGCACTCAAATCTCATGTGTAGGGTGTGAGTTTCTTAGGTAGGAACTAGGATAGAAATAACCCTAAAATTTTACTCCATTTCTAATAATTTCAAATTTTAACTATGGGTTTTTTTTGGAAATGTCATAAATAACCTCACTACAACACGTTGAAGATTTTTTTAAAGAAGAGAAAGCCAAGTTCACTGAGATCCATCCAAGCTATGGGAAAGACAATAAATTATTTTAATGTGTATTCAATGATGAGCTATTTGAAACCTTATTTTGGGATCTTTTAGAGATCCTATATTCATATATATATTTGTGTATATGTTTGATGTGAGTATAAATAAAATATACCCATGGACACTAGAATGGATCAAGAAGTTAAAGCCAACAAATTAAGTCTAGAAATGTAACAAACATCTAGTGGGAAGGTGTATTAAGAAGTTATGTGCTAGAATTATTTTTCTTGATGCACTCATGTATGTAGGAAGAAAAATACATATTTTTCACAAATCACTAGGCATGCACATCATATGTGCTCTATAGAGGTTAAAGATGATGTTTTTGAATGGGGAATTTCGTATTTTCCCATGATGAGGTAAAATTCTCTCATGCACAAGCAAGTGGATTTTTTTTGCAAAGGTAGGTTCATTAGAAGAGGAACTAGAAGAGGAGGTTATGCCAATATCATATAATAGAAAGATCAAGATGAAAGGGAGCTCTAAAATAACAAATACAACTGAAAATGGATATGATTATGGATACAAAAGCTATATGGAAAGGAGATATGGGAAGTAAGGATGTTATGAGGACCCATGAGGAAGAGGAAATACATACACACATATCTAGAGAAAATTATCTTGAAACCACATCATGAATAATACCTAGTGATTCTTAAGACCCCCTAAAAATGTACAATCACAAAAGAGGGAATGTAACACTCTTAAACCCAACAAAAAATCACTACTTTGTGTTTTATAATCAAACTGAAGTAGAGTTGAATGGAAGATTTGGATTGCTAATAATATATGATCTTATGGGAAGGATATGATACCAATTTATATTTCAACAGTTAGAATGTTTTAACCATTGGAACCCTAGAGTAGTACTAACAAGTCCTAAAAAATAGTTTGGAATGGGGACTATAATAACAAAGCCATAGGTTTAAAAAGATTAAATAAAAAATAATTTCTGTATATACATTCATACGGGATGGTTTACATCTTTATAGGTGTTGTATCTCCGATATAATAGGGGAGCTACAATAAAACATACAATTATATATGAGTTGCTAAAACAACTCGTAATATATTAAAAGCTATTTTACGTAGGTTGTTACAACTTCACTAAACAAACAATATTATATTATCGTAGATAATATAATTAATCAAGCTAACACTTAATAACCAAAGGAGCACTAACATAATGAATTCCTATCATTTCCCCCTTAGTGTAAACATGGAAGAAAAATAATCACACTTCTTATACAACTTGCTCGCCTCTACGTGCTCATGATCTAGATGGTATTTTAGGACAAACAACAACCTTCAACGATGGTTTTACTAGAAAACCATTGACCAACAAGGATTGCTTTTCAGGACAACCAACAACCTCAAAAAATATGGTTTTTCAAGTGGTTTAGAAATAACCAAGACAAAGAATGGTTTTACAGAACAACCAACAACCCAAATATCATGACATTACTTTTCCTCATGCTTTGATCTGTCCACTATGTTTTTCCTTCATGGAATTATGTATGAAACACTTCTCACTATTTACAAATCTAAACAGAAATTATCTTCAAAAATATCAAAAAAATCAATTGGAAATTGGAAATAGGAACACACTGCAAAATAGGTACTATAAACATGAAGCACACAACTAAAAGAAAACTCACACCAAAAATAACCTCCACATCTACATGTGGCCCCATTGTTGGTGACTAATGAGAGTTCGTTGATCAACCTCCATCCTTTAGTGAATGCTATTGATACCTCAACAGCATGTGATCATGTCACTTAATGATTTCCACATTGTTTATTATTCCCCCTATAATGTTAAATTGTTTATTTTCTGGACATCGTGTAACACCAAAAATACGTCTATAAGGCAATTTTTTTATTATTCCAACTTTTAACAATTTAGCTGACACAAATTTTACAAAGACACTGAAAATGAATCAATTTTACAGTGACCCACAGTAAAATTGTAATGGGATAATGACATAATCATAATAATTCTATATTTTGACAACTTTTGCTAAATTTCACAATGACCCATATACAATAAACAATTTAACAAATAAACAATATGTTCAACATATATTAAACAAAATCAATATCAAAATTAATAATACTTGAACTAAATAATGAGACTCTTGACAATATTTATATAACATTAGCTATAAAAACTTGTCTATGAACGATTTAATCATGTGGGACACAATAATTGACAATGACTACATAAATGACTCTTTTGATTGGAAGGTCTTAAATTTAAGGTGCGTTCAAGTTTATGCTAATGCATTTGGTGGGCTCCATGATAAATTTACTTGGCATTCAAAGCCTTACCCTAAACATCGTTAGATCACTGTTTCTGGCAGTTTAGACCACTGATGTTTAGATCATTGTTTACTGTAGTTTAGACCACTGATTTTAGATCATTGTTTACTGTAGTTTAGACCACTGTTTCCCACCAAAGGAATGCACACAAAACAAGAAAAAAAAATTGTTATGTCCTAAGGAAGCTGCATAGGATAAAAAGAGAAGAAGACACAAAGTCTAGGAGAGGAATTCATGATCACTAACAGCGTTGGTAATAGTGTGTGCATGCAACAATTTTTTTTTGGTTTTAATCCAAGCAATGCCTCTAAGGATACCTATTTTGAAAATGGATCTTTTTATTTGGGAATGGATTTTTTAGTCACATTTGGTTGTACATCAATCAGGTTATGAGTTTAAGAATCATAGACTTTAATTCTAAATGTATTAATAAAAAACATGACGCAAATAATTAAAAATAAAATTATGACTACTAAACTACAAATTACAGAAACACCAAATTTGGATATAATTAATTTCTCTTTTGGAAAAAAACCTTTACGGGGCACAATGCTCTGTGCTGATGTTATGTTATATCAAATGTATGTGAAAAAATAGTTTTGAAATTTAAACACACAAATGACATTTTTTATATTTTTTCTGCAAGTAAAATATTATACGTTTTAACATTTGCAGGGAGTAATTGTAGTGCCCACATTTTTATAGCCTCAGTTACTTGTTGTTCATTTTACTCATAGACATGTTTTGACAGGGATTTGATATATGTTGGATAGTATATGATGATATTTGACCTCCTTAGACATGTATGGAGACTTGGGCACATAGCGCCAATTTTAGCTGGATTACTATGTTGCCACCTTATCTATGATGTCATGGATACTGATTGTTATGATGTTGTTCGGACCTCATTTATAATTTATGGATACTCAGTTTAATTGCATGTTTGGATTCTATGGATGAATGTCACTTTATCGTTTTGGCTAACTCATGGTGGATTGTGTATAATTATGCATGTTGTCATGCATTCTCGATTCCAAAATGATGATATGCTAGCATAGAATTCTTTTTCTTCTTATTTATTAGTTTATTCACATTTTATCTGACATGTGTGTTTAATGTGTGCAATGCGTGTGCAGGTGACAGGTCACAGGAGAACGTGGGATTCAGGTCGGCTACACAATTTTACACAAGCAGCCCACGGGGTTAAGCCCTAACTGTGTTATACTGTATGAGGCCTTAGTATTAGAGTTTATTGTTTTTGGCACCATGAATGACTCTCATTTGTAATATAATATGTCTTGTAATATTAATCTTGCTTAGGGTGTTTAGTTTTTTGTTGTAAACTTGTTTTGGGGACTTAATGGCCCCACTTGCATTAAGTTTTGAGTTGGATTAATGTGGTATTTAATTAAAAGGGAATTAGGGTCACATGTGAACCCTTGGGTGAGCCCCACATCCTCTACCCTTGTGCCCAAATGTGCCAAACCCGAAATTGGGCTATTTTAGGCATTTTTAGTGACCCCTTTTTAGTTTGGGAGTTCACTTAGCATGAAAACGGGCCCTTGGACCCTGCTTAATAGGTAGGGGGGCTTAATTCCAAGGCATAGATGGAGTTTCCCTCCCATTTTTACTTCCTTTGGTCACATCCATATAAGGTGGATGGGTAAGTGTGCTTTGTTAAAAGTTGCACAAGTTTGTTTTGTTGTTCATTTTGAGTAATTTGGAAGAAGAGGGTTAAAAACTATTTTATCCTTTCTCCTTTTTATTTTGAGAATCTTTGACCTTGAGGGAAGAGAGGGGTGACACATGTCACCTCCTCATTTGTGAGGATTTTTGTTGGCTCCTCTTCAAATCCTCCCTCACGGGGAAAGAAGATAACTTTTTTTTGGAGCTTTTGCTTGGAGGCTTGTGGATTTTGGAGCTAGAACTTACTTGGACAAAGAAAGGGAAAAGTTAGAAGTGGATATCTTTTGGGGGTAGGCTCCTTAAGTTCATTTTTTGTGTTTATTTCATATTAGGTATTAGTCTTGTTTGTTTAAAATGTGTGTTGATACTTGTGTGTTACCATTTGTTGTTATATTTGTGGTTTATTTTCCTGCCATCCATCATATGGTATGATAGATTTTTGGAGTTTGTGGGGGAAGAGAGAGGTATTTTTCCCTCTCAATCCTCATGGCTTGATGGGCAAGCCATGTAGGATTTTAGTTACTCCCCTCAAATGGATTGAGGTGGGGAAGGTGGTTCATATGGTTTAAACCTCCTTCCCCATTTTTGGTGAGGAAACCATTTTGTGTTTGAAAATCCTCCCAAGAAGGATTTGGTGAATGGATGGAGGAATAAGGAGGGTTTGATGACTTTGGAGGGATAAGGAGGTTTTGGAGATCTTTGTTTTGTGCAACCAATGTTGGCTACACTCTTGAATTTTGGAGATCTCCTTCTTCTCTTCCCCATCTTAGAGGTAGAACTTGGTTTCCCCTCTTTTTCATCTTTGCAAATTGGTGTTTGGTTGTAATATGTGTCTTGTCCTTATGTGAATGTAATGTTGGTTGTTCTCCCTTACTCTTGTGTAAATTTGTGGATAGTAGGCCTCTTTCCCATGGGCTTGGGGGAGGCTAGCATGCATTCCAACCTTGAAAAGGCATGTAATGATACCTAAAGGTTGGGTGGTTAACAAGTCTTTGTTCTCTTAGAGTTGGATTCATGTAAGAATATTCGATTTTGGAGATCAAGTTAGATATGGTTGGAGTTGGTGGAATTTTGGTCTCTCCTTTTCCTCTCAAATTTTTGTGAAACATCACTCTCATTTTATCTCTAAGAACATGGCCATGTGGAAGCCTTATTTTATTGTGAATTTTCCTTTTGTAATTGGTATTACTTGTGACTTGAGTCACATTTTCTTGTGCGATCTTCCTTCAATCTTGCAAAGAGGCTTGTAATGAGATTTCTTGATTTTTTCACATAGTTTAGAAATATGTTGGGTTGATGTGCTTAAGCCATTGAAAAAGAAAGAAACTTTCTAAAAGAGTTATTTATTTGAATATGTATTGACTTGTAAACTTCATTTTGGAAGGAAAAGTTGTTTATTGAAAGAATGACTCATCAAAGGAAAGTATATTACTTGTTGAATATCCTTCTTGTTTAAAAATCTGAAATATGTATTTTGCTAGAGCATTAGAAAGGAAATCTAGTCATAGCATTGAGCCTTAGGATTATCATTGAACGGAAATACTCTAGTTCTAGCAATATACCTCTTCTTGTAATTGTTGGTAATACAAAATTAATAGACTGAAATTTGGTTTTGGTTTCCTTTCCATAAGGAGTATAAGAATTTATTTTATTAAGTAAATCTAAATGTTGAGTTAGCTTACTCCCTTACAAATTTTTAAGCACTTTTCAAACCTCTTCCCTACTTCAACTAATTTATTACATTCTTCTTTTATCACTTTAATGAGTAAATCATTTTAATACAGCCTTATTTCAAAACATTTAATTTCTTACTTCTCTTGAATAAAAAAATAAAATAAAATAATAAAATAAGTAATAATCCGTTATTTTTACAAATGGTAACAATGATTACCTTCATAGGATATGAATAAAATTAGATATAATTTATATAATTATATTTTCAAATATAACTTTATAATGTTAAAGGATATTCTTTATTTAATATATATTGTTTTAGTTATGTATTTTAATTGTGATATTAAAAAAATAATATATATATATATATATATATATATATATATATATATATATATATAAAATGACGTGTTAAGTAGAAAATAATAATAAATATAAGTTAATATATTATTATATAATATATTAGAATACAATATATATTATATATATAGACACACACATATATAATATATATATTAGATGTTATTAAATATAAGAAAAAAAGGGGGATAATAGTTAAAGTTTTACAGTGTATGTTGTTTTTTTAGGGAAAAAGAAAGAAAGGTAATGGGGAGGGTCAAACCCTCCCTAACCTGTACACCATCCAAAACCCCCACCCACCGCCATTTCCTCCACTCCCTTCTACCACGCACACCTCCCAACCCCGCACCTCCACACAATCTTCCACGCATCCCTTTTCCCCAAATACGCCAATGGTTACCCCACGACCTCAACAAAATAACCGTAGTTTTAATCTTGCATTCCGAGAGTATTTAAAATTCGGTCTTCATCCTTTAAATAGTTTTTTTGTATAAATGAATATTTATATTTATATATGTGTGTAGGTAGAGTTGCTTCTATATATATATATAAAAGATTTAGGTATTTCAACATACCCAACCGGAGAATGCTCAGGTGGAAATATATACAAAACTATAATAATAATAGTTGACAATGGATAATAATGGTATTTTCTTCTTCAAGAACTCCATGGATCCATCTCATCCATTTGCTCCCCAACCTGCACCTACAAAGACAACAAAATAAAACGAGAAGAGGAGAATAGAAAAGAAAAGAACATAAGCATTTTAAGGCAAATTTAGGGCATGACTCAGATCAAACGCCAAGATTTGTTTAATCCTAGGGTCCATAGTCAACTCTAAACATTTTAAGTCATGGGCACTTTATGGTTATGGTAGGGAAAATTATAAAGGGGTGTGGTAAATCAATAAATAAAGGGGAATAATAATTAAACCTTAAAGGATGTGTGTATTTATTTTGGAGGCCATAGTAACCTTAAAATAGAAGTAAATAATTAGTTTCGAGTTAGGACTAGTAAATAATTTAATCGGGTAAATTAAATTAATATAAATTAATTATTAACGGGATAGGTGAAGAAAACATTGGTATTATTTTAGTTCATTTCAAAAAAAATTACCCAACATTTTTAGTGACTTTTGGTGTGTTTTTTGATGTCTCGAGGCGGGGCATTATAGTAATGTTGCAAAATCACCCAACTAAATGTTTCATCATATCTATTTCTAGAATTATATATATTTTTGGAAGGAATTAAGCCATGAACTTATCCAAACCTTTGAGAACCTTTTGGTAATCACACACCCACATGCCCACGTAGTCCCAAAAATAGGTACATATTTTTTTTGGTGGGTATTGGATTTGATGGTTCCATTAATCATTAAACTATTTTTCCTACAAATTAAACTTGTTTAATATGTAGTCAATTAAAGGCGCTAAAAAATAGAGAGTTATATGTTCCACACGTTCTTAGCACACTTAATATCTTCATCTCTTAAACACTTCTCTCGAAGTTTGAAGTTAAATTAAAGATTCCTCTGCCCTGCTCTGTTGATTCATGTTGGGAAATAAGAAAATAACAATAGTTCTAATTGGTTTATTATATCTCTCCATCCCATAGCTCTTCAACATATTTATAAGGGTTGGTGGTTGAATTAACAAAATCCTCTCCCCGGTTTTCTTTCATCTATTCAAGGGTGCTTATTTTTTCATATCCTACTGCTTATTTTATGCATACCCTATGTTATAGAATTTCAAGAGGTCATGTTTTTTTAGAAATTTTATCAAACTGTTCACATGCCTTTAAAACACTCATACCTAGTTTACTTTTCATCGAAGCGATCCACATTAGCATCTACTATCCTAGTTATAGGCCTCTTTTTGATGAATTTTTGAAGCTCTAAATAATGTTTTAGTCTCGAGCATCATGAGTTTTCTTGAGAAGCCATGAGGCTAGTGCCCAAAATCATGTGGAATTACAACTTTTCAGTTATAGTGTATACTCCATTGGCAAGCATTACAAGGTGTACTGCCATGTCCTCTTCATTAGTATCTGAATAGAAATGATCTTGATGGTGGGTCTCATTTTGGATTGCATACATGATTCTATCAAATCACTTTTCTTTCATCCACCTATGAAAGCTCCTTGATTTTCATTAGATGGTCCTTAGAATCAAGGTGGTGCTCAATCTTAGTGTCAATATCACTATCTATAGAATCACCTTATTCTTGGGATTGGGTACCAATCATGAATGGTAGTCCCGATATGAAAATGGCCAATTATGCTTGGGATTCATTCACGTAGTATATATTTGGTCACAATCTGATTCTTCTTCTCTTCCTCCTCTATTGACTTACCAGGAATCCTCTTTGTCTCACTAGGATTTGCCATGGCCATAGGTTTTCGGGTTGTCATATGACCACCAAAGGTTCTTCCAGACAAAAATATATTGCCATAAATATTCCACAAGTAATTGAAATTATTAACTATGTATTGGTGTGCATGTAACACTTCATCTTTGTCTTCTTGTTTATTTGTCACATCCACAAAATTCAACATAAATGTAAGCACTATAAGGTTGAATAATTTTAGTTGTGACCAATGATCTTTTAAAATTGGAAGAACTTGGTAGCAATTTTCCTTGGTAAAACTTTGACCATAATATGTCACAAAAACTTGATCTCCTAGTTTGAAACCTTTCCTAAATTCTTCAACTATAACTCCTCCTTCAAATTCTATCTTAATTTTTATTTTAGATATTTCAAATCTATCTACCATGGGAAAGAGACTCTTAATGACTTCCTTGTTGATGTATATTGCAAGATAAATACATTATGATAGCTACCTAAAAGTTTCGAAGTGTGAAATTTTGTCTTCATCATTAATAGAAGTAACTTATTCGTAAGAATGTATACAGTAATTTTTAAAATCTAATTAGGTTTTTTTCTTTGCTACCACTTTCTATTTCAGAAACATATAAAATTTCCAATTTTATTGTATTCCCCCTATTGAATTGAGGAATCATGCTTTATCAGTTATGACACATGTAATTTGACAAGGGAATATCTTATTTCAGTGAAGGTTCCTTGTTTCCTACATATACTAGCAACTACCAAGTGTCAATAAATGTCAGAAACACACAATACAAAATTTAGATTAGCTAAAGCAAGGCCTTCCATTGATAAGTAATGGAAGATGGAAAATTTATTACCAGGCTTAGTGGAAGCAAAACAATCTACAGCATGAGCAGCATGGCCTAACTTACATTGGTTCCTCTGCATAATGAGAACAATGTATCCATAACCAATGCACTGTATGTAACATGAAAGGAAATGATATTTTATAAAATAAATTTTATATATATTTGGTAAAAAAAAAGTGATGAAATTGTTATCCAACCATGTATAAAAGAATGAGAAAGATATCAAGATTTCTATTACTACTTTGCAAATTAATAAGATACAAAGTGTCATAATGTTTTTGATATTTTAGGTAGAGATATCGATATTTATGTTCAAAATTTTAAGTTAGAAATGTCAATATCTATATAATTCAATTGTTAACAATTAAAATAATGTAACCAACCTCAAAATAGAGTTTGGAATGAGTAAGAGACCACTCAGGAACAAAACCACCCTTAATAAAAGACCAACACCAATTTCTAGCTATGAAATGTTCTGCAGTTATGAATGTTTTACCATCCAAACCAAATGAGGTACAAAAAAAATGATTTCAAAAAATCGCCAAAGAAGGAATTTTTGTGGGCTTGTGGCATAACCATTTTTTTTTCAAGGATAAAGGAAAGGAGAACAAGAAAAATCCCATGCAATCATTGGTTAAATATTACTTGGTTTGTACTAAGTCATTTGCAAATTCAGATAAAAATAATTCCGACATTTTGTTTAACAAATCCATACATGAAGGCATGTTTATGCATGCACTATTTTCGTTAATTCTTTCAAATATTGTTTTATTTGAAGGTGATATCTCAAATGTAGAGATTAAACATATTAAAGGCATGACTTGTATGGATGACGAAAAGAAAGAAGTTTGAGACGTTACTAGGAAACCTCTAATACAAACTAATGATATTGGGATCATATTAGAAGATTTGGATTTACAGTGTTCAATGTTAGGGGAGAAAATCGTAGAGTTAACTTCTTACAAAACAAAATGAAATATAACAAAATCCATTAAATTGTGAGATTTACATTTAAGCATTCAAATTCCAATACTTGTAAACAATAACAAGCAGGCTTATCAATCTACTAACATGGAATTTACAGCTATCATAAGACTTTTCATTGTTGGAGGAGGGTGAGGCCAAATGAGGTTTACACAAGGCATCCTGCATGGCATTTCCAAACAAAAAGAACAATCACATTAAGAAAAGGAAAACATGTAGTTTTTTGGATACTTTGACAACTACTCACCTTGAAAATAACAAACCCATATCAGATTCTTAGTAAAAAAGGAAATACTAAACCCAGAATAGATTCCTGACCATTTAAATAAAAGCATCTAACATTTAAATAAAAACATCTACCGCTAGCATTTAACATTTAGTTTACCCACTTAAATTCTATGAAACATCCTAATTTGATACAAACGTATGAAGAATGAATGTGTACATGGATTAGTTAACAAAGGAAAGGAAATCAAAGCTAACACCTAATAGCTTCAATACAATGTTAATTACATCAATATACCATCATGCTTAGAGCTTAAGCAAAGCTAATCTATTAAAATATTTGCATTAGAACATGAAATGAAGATTCAAACTAACATGCTAAACAAATTAACCTATATCTCTAATTGAATGCCAATGAAATGAACCTATTTAGATCCTTAGGAATCAAAGGGTTTGATTGTATGCTTGAATCCCAAGTTTTCAAGAATGGATTCTTGTCAATCCATGGCTACAAGACCATTTGACATATCTCCATATGACTTCAAACTTGTAAAAATGAATGCAAGAAATGAAAATAGCTAGCTCCTCCAATGAAGAATGCTCTAAGATGATAAAATGTCTATAGCTTAGGCTTTATGCTCATTTAGGTGTAATAAGAAAGGTAGAAAGAGGGATCCTTATATAGCGTAATGGATAAAACAAGCATTGCATCCCTTTACATGTGGGATAATATCAAGGTTGAGTTAGTTGTAGATAAGGATGGTTTAGAGAGGCTTGAGTCAACCTTAGAAGAGTTTAATTTGTCCTTTAGTGAGCCATGGGAATTGAAGGGGGTGTATTAATTAACGAAAGTGATTTAATTAATAGTTAGGTGTGGCTTATAGAAGCCTTAGAATAAATTTATTATCATTGGGGGTTTATGAAGGTTTTAATCAAATAAATGATGACTTATTGATCTAGTAAAAGGGGAATCCTAATTAATTAGATTAGATGGAAAGGAGAACAGGTTAATGAAAGGTCGTTAATTGGTTTCTTTGTAGGAAGAAGGATTACTTAACTAGCGTAATGTAGTTAATTAACGACGATAGTGTTGGTACCCAAATTGATTCTCCCTCAGAAGCTGAGCAGCATCACAGGTTTGGCAAGAAGCTTAGAGACAAGCAGAGCATGTAGTATGTCATTTTGTAGCTGGGGATGAAATGCAACTTGTTGTTTGTCACTCAGATGTGGAGAAATAGGTAGCACCCTCAAGAGGATTTGACCTATCCTGACTACTTTATGGTTGTGCCTTTCAACTAGGGTGAGAGGACCCTTTTGCAGCCTATTGTTTATGGTAGAGTAGATATCCTTCCTTGTGAAGTATTAAGAAGACCTTGAAGAAAATATGATCAATGCAACAAAACCTAACTCTCACAAGTTGTCACTCTAGATAATGGAGATATTTTCTAGGCAAGGTTTAGGCCACTAAAGATAATGAAAACCTGATTTTTTATGTATGTTTTGGTAGTAAAAATCATGCATTTGTATACATACATGACAAATAGGGGTAGTATGGGTATGATAAGCTGTTTTTAAATGAATTTTTGGTGGGAGGTGAAGCAGGATAAAGTTGATTATACCAAATCTTTGAGAATTTTACAAAAATGGAAACCTCGAATAACAGAATGTTTTCAGAGTAGCTAGGGTGTTCCTTTAAGTAGAATATGTGCTCCAATGGAGGCCCAGATCAACGATTTTCACACAAACTTCAAGGATCTAAAATGAAGGTTCAAATTAGAAAACTTAATTGAACATTATCAATCTCTGTTTCATCACACCTAAGATACTCTTAAAGGCTAACAAACAATCTTATAGTCATGCTAGAAGTTACAGTGATTTTAAATTTGTTCATTTCACTATCAAATGAAATCTCTTCTGATAAATGAAATTGAAAATGCCACCAAACTATCAAAAGGATAAGATCTTGTGTGATTCACATAGATTTCAATGTAAGAACGCAACGGGAATAAG
Organism: Taxus chinensis; assembly: GCA_019776745.2. Classification (NCBI taxonomy): domain Eukaryota; kingdom Viridiplantae; phylum Streptophyta; class Pinopsida; order Cupressales; family Taxaceae; genus Taxus; species Taxus chinensis. The sequence continues at coordinate 897,468,381 of CM034150.1, forward strand.
AAAACCTACTTGCAAACATTCAAAAATGAAGCAAACACAAATTTTGCTCAAGAATAATACATATTAACTCAAGTTTGGTTAAATTTATTAGCAAGGGAAAGTTCCTCAAACAATCTCAAAGCTTGTCAATGGCTATACACTCGCAACCACCTTGACATGATCAAATTAAACACAAAGGAGATAAATAAGCTTTTCCAGATAGTTTCTTAGAAAGACGGGCTTTATTAAACTTTCCTCTTAGAAAATCAATTTATGACTCCTAAAACTTCTACATTTACAAACTCCCAACCCTTTTCATGGAAAATTCATGCCTATTTATAAAATTTTACAACAGGGCCTTTTCCCCCCAAAAATCCAAACATTGAATGCACCAGTGCTCGCCATGATCCCGATCGCAATTCCCAGAATCAGATCTATAAAAATTTGTCAGGTGCTCAAGGGGTGGATCTCTTCGAATATCTCTTGCATTCAACTCCTTCTAGTAGATCACTTTTCCCTCTACTCGCCAATCACTTCTGCCCCTAATCTATCAAATCTGGTTATTTGCATGCTCGAGAAGAAATAACGGAAGACCGGATCGAGACCAGAGGTCAGATCTCATCTTAATGGAAAAAGACATTCCCAGATCTTCTTCACCAAACTCAGATATCAAATTAACTCCCCTTCCCTATTTGGCATGCAAGAAATATCGATAAATCATGAAGACTCACACTTCAAGGACCTCTGGAGTGAAAATGGTAGAAAAATCAGATACAGATGCATAACTGCCATTGATTTCTATTTTGAATTTGGACCGTCCATGTGGGAGACCCAATTTTAGAGTGGGCCTGTGGGTTCTTTTTTTTCCTTTTACAAATTTTGGAAAAATGTAAATTTTTCACATTTTTCTCCGCGCCTCCACCCTTAAGAGTTGAGCCTAACACTTGTCCCAAGGTGGGTCCCAAAGGAACCACGGCCAAATTTTGCTATTTCACGTCTTTTTTGGAAAATGGAAAATTTTCCAAGTTTTCCCCACAGCTCCGCCCTTGAAAAATGGGCCTAATGCATTTCCCAATGTGGGTCCCGTTGGAACCACACTTCCCTTTTTCACTTTTAACTCCTTTTTCCACAAAAGAAAAAATTTCCAATTTTCCTTCGAAAGTCCACACCTCTGCCATTGACTGGAGAAAGTTTTGAATTTTCTCTTTTAGGCCCGCAGGTAATTTTGATGATTTTAGTCATTTGAATATCAAGGGGCAAAAAATCCAATTTTCCCCTGATGGCCCGTCTCCCCACCTTTTGATATTTTTAATGCCAACTTTGACCTTCTTCTTGTCGGGCTTGTGAAACATTTTAAGATTTTAATCCTTTTGATGATAAGAGGAAAAAAATCTAAGTTGCGTTCGATGGTCCATTTCCCTATCCCTTTGAATTTTCAAACTGCTACGTGTCACAATGGCACATCTTGAGATGTTCCCCAAAAGTTGAGACCTTCAATGAGTACAGGCTCACCAGGTGTCTTTATGGCATAACTTCAAAAACCTTAAGGCTTAAAAAATGATTTAACAGGGGCGTGCTTCCATTTTATAATTTTACTCCATTTTTCCGAAAGGGCAAAACATCCAACTTACCTCCGAAGGTCTGCATCTCCACCATTAGCCTTGCCACGTGTCCTCCTACGGGGTTAAGGCAAGACTATTTCCCTGTGTTGTCCACTCAAAATTCCCCTGCTTTTAAGAAGTTGAAAATTTAAAATTTTGAGTTTAAGTGTCTTTTCTGTTGTACTGATAATGTGAAAAGTCAAGAAATTGGGAAAATCTACATTTTTGGGTCATTTTGTGTGTTTTTCGGGCCTGTCGAACATTTTTGTCCCCCGTGTCCCAAGTTCAATTGGGCCCTCTGTTCCCTAATCGGCCGGTTTACCTGAAGTCTATTCTTTTCGGGCCCGTCAAAACTTTTTGTCCCAAATTTCCCAAGTTTGCCCAGACTAGTTGTTCCATTTCCACCCGATTCGGCCGAGTCGCGTATCCCGCGTACTTTGCACTTTCGTGTCCCTCATGTCCTAAATGAACCAAGTGCCATTCGTGCTAATTTTTCCCGCTCTACCCAAATATCTTGCTTATTCAATTTGGTAGGTATGTATTTAATGCACATTCATTTCCTTTCTCTCTCCTAAACGGCTATATAATGAAACTGCCCCTATGTGTTTTTGCACACTGCTTTCATGCTATCAATTGCTCGAACCCTTGCAATCAAAATTCCTGCGTGCATATCCATTCGCCCTGCAATTCCATGCCAAGTCTAGCTTGCAGCTCTTCTCTCCGAGTTACTATCAACATGAAGATCAAATTCCAGGGGCAGGAACAAATTTCACCACTCGAGTTTGCCGTTCCCAATATCGGGGAAAGTGAAGTTCGCCACATTGAATTTGGAGATTTTTGGACAAGGATGACAGATGCAAACCCTTCTCCGATGGCACAAATGATTCATGACAGTGGTCTGGCTTTCGTTGGTGGTTTCCCTATCTCGGTGTAATGCGCAGACACAATGCTCTCATGCGGGGCTCATTTCAACCCTGATTCGAGCGAATTGACAAGCGTGCATGGGGAGTTCATCACCAAACTTGGCATTGCCGCCATTAGCATTGCACTAAGGATTCCAGAAATGGACAATGCTATAGTTTTCTCCCAGAATCAAGCACATGCTCTTTTCAATCAAGACAACGATAACTATAAGGTGCGGGTGGCGAAGTCCTGGCTTAAAACCCTAAGAAGGGGGCATCTCGTCTGTCCAAGACCCTTTTCCATGCATATTTCAATGAAGAAATGTCAGATTTCATAATCCTATTGGCTCGGGTCATGGGTTTACCCTCTACAAATGAGTTCCATTTCTGGATGTGTCTGCTTATCAATATGGTATGTGAGGGAACTCAAAATATCAACTGGGCCGAGATCATCAGTATGAACCTAGCGGAGCAGCTGTATAATGTACAACAAACAAATAAATTCTATATGACTTCATACCTAATGTATACCCTAGCAGCATCTAGGCAATGGTTTGGCTTTTCATACGTCGATGCTCACAAGGATAACCCCGTGTATGCCTACTGCCCGCAGTTCACCCTAGAGACCAGAAATCACAATTTCTGAAGGGTGAATGATGCTTTCACCATGTACATGGTCAGAATTCTTGAGGGTGACACGGTGAGAAGATTTTCTGATGAAGCCATGAGTCTGATATCGGACTACGATGCTTATTTTATCCAATTTAGAAAATTTTCCTATATCAGACTTGCTGGCTATGAGAGCACTCCTCTTAGGCTTCCTCTGTTTTGCAGTGACAAGATGGCCTTGATAGAAGTATGCAGGCAATTGGACAAATTGCATAGAACCTGCAGAGATAAGAAAATCACTGGTTTGCACTTCCCCATCTCTTTGGGAAACTACACCTGCAAAACAACCCTGGATGCACAAAATATAGAAAGGGCTCTAGCTCCCATTACTGTCCATTTCTTCAGGCCCAGAAATTGCTTCGACTTAAAAAAATTTATTGAGAAAAATATCAAAATAACCTATCATCATAGGGCAGACACGAAAGACTATTGGGCTGACTGTGCTGATGATTTTGAAGCCAGAAGGAGGCATTACGACAGTTTTTCTCTACAATTAATCCAAGAACTCGGCTTGTACCAAGTTCCTGAAGGGCTCAAAGATGACAACTCTGACCTATACTCGTATGAGTATGAAAATGTGGTCAAGAACACTCCCTTGGAGGACTTGGATTAGTTCAAAAAGGAGAAAGATGATTTGGCTGAAATCCTGGCTCCAGTCTTAGTCAGGACCAAGATCTGGTTTGATAGGAAAGTCCGTGAGCTTAGGAGGCACTCAGGGGAATCCTCCTCCAAGGATGCTTCAACACCAAGTAGGGAAGCATCAACTCCTAGATCAGAAGCACTTGTGTAAACCCCTCCTGCCTCATCAGCTCAAGGACCTACAGTCTCTACTCCTTCCTCATCCACCCAGGTGTATCAGAAAAAATTCAAAGAAGTTAAGAAAGAGCCTGTGGAAGAAGATCCCCTAAGAAAGCATGTAGAATTGCCTTTGGGACCAGAGAACATTATTGTTCTCAGTGAAAGTAAAGAGATTGAAGTGCCAGCTCCTGCAAGCGCCCCTGAAGCTCCAATGGATAAGGACAAAGAAGTCCAGAGCACTGAACTTCCAAGTACTATTGATTCCTTTGCACCAGTTGTCTCAAGTGCCCCACTCATGTCTCAACTTGAGACAACAACAGTACAAACCTTGGTTGCCATGAGCTCTCTGTCTCTTGGTCCTCTTGCCCCGCCTGCTTCTTCCTCCTCCTCTTTTGCATGGGTGCAGCCTCTTGTCGATAGTAGGAAGAGAAAGTCTTCCTCTCGGAGCTCAGGACCAAATTTTGATGCTGTGGCAGCCTTGTTAGGCACTACTGCTCCTCGCACCAAAAAAGACAGAATTACCTCCAGAATAGTGTCTGATGCTCAGGGCCAGCAATTCCTGGAGATAGCCAAGCCTATGGTAGATAAACCAGAGCAGGATTTGTAGGCATCTGACCTGGAACTCTCAATAATTCCCATGGGAGAGTCTGCCCATTAGGGTGAGATCCACAACCTTCAGGAAACAATCACCAGAGTCATTGGGAGGGTAGAGAAAGGGCAGAAAACCATAGAACAGTTGGAAGAGCAAGCCCAGATTCTTACAGGTTTCATCAAATCTCTTTTGTCTAAGGACAAAGTTTTGGACCCTACCCCATTGACTACTCTTCCACCACCTGTAATTTTGAGCCAAGATGAATTACATAGTATCAAAGATATGCACAAGTATTCAGTCTATGGCAGAGCTATGGAGGCAATGGTGGATGATATGCTTGTTGCGAGATTGAACTTCATTAATGAAGCTTTCAAACTCCATGGTAAGGTGAACAACTTGCAACAGAAGCTCTCCTCCACTATTGGGAGAATTGATAAAGAACTTAAACTTTTGAGCAGTTGCATAGTAGACCTCCGCCTCATGGGACAAACAGATGAAAATATTTTGATGGCAAGCAAAGTCTTCGAGGATACAAAGGATAATTTGTCAAAGTCCTGGGTCTACAGCGTGGATTGGAAGATAAAGGTCCTAGAGGAGGCTTTGGGAGAATTGAGGAATAGCTGGCAGAAGGGTGAGGCCTTCAAAACACTAGTTGTATCTGCTTTCAAAGATATACATTGCCATCTTCAGGATGAGACTTCTGGTGTGCCTCTCTCCCTACAAGAAATCAAAGCTCAATTCAGAGCTTTTGTCAAGGGTGATCTATTCAAGGAAAGCTCCATTTCCAAAGAAAAAATGAAGGAGATATGCTCTCTTCAATCTACCATTGAAGAAGCAAATAAAGACTATCATACTCATGTCGAGTTTGATAAGGAAATGGAGAAGTGCCTCAGATTTTGGACTCAGTCTACCGCCAACACATCAGTCCCACGTGGCAGAGACATATCTAAGGCATTGAAGAGATTCAGACAGCAGATCTTAAAGTCAGTGGGTCCCTCCCAGTCATAAGCACCTGTCTTCTTCTCCTAATTATTCTCTTCTCTTCCCCTTCTTTCTCTCGGATTTGTTGTAATCAGTTGGGGTATTGCGATTTGCAACCCTTTAACTAATCTTTAGTTAAAAGAAGTAGTTACTGAGAGTAACTAATTTGTAAACTATATAATGGCCTCTCCTCACCATTTTGAGGGAGGAAGAACTCGGCTTATTTCTGAAAGTGTAAATAAATCATAAAGAAATCAATACAGAAGGACTTTTCATTCTTTGTCTATCCAGTTTCGTTTATTCCCAAGCTATTCATTTACTTTTATTAGATTATTTGTCTGTATTATGCTGAGAAGCTTTGTATTCTCACAGATGTTATTTACAGAACTTTGTGTCTTTTCAAATTTCATCTTCTTAATATGATACAAATTATCTTGTTCTAATTCGTTGTACCCTCGCATGCATAAGGAATTACTCTGTCATCTATAATTCTGAATGGTGCCTTTCTGCTCGTTCTCGCATTCTTATTCCTCGGTCCTTTTGTAATTCATGATCCTTATAGAAAACACTTTCATAATATCCAAGTTCCACAAGAAAACCATACTTTGTATATGTGTAAATAGGTTTGTTTATGAAAAAGGGAACCTCTCCCATTAAAGAGGAGGGACTTCTTGTCCCCTGACTATTGCTCTTCTTGAAGTCCTATTTGGCGACCAACATCCTGCGACTTAAAATTTGCTTTAATCAAAGCCTGGTGGGGCCACGGGGCGGGTTCAAACCTTTTTCCAAATTATCCAAAAATATCAAGTTGATAAAACCAACCTGTCGTGCCCCATACAATTAGAAGAAGCCATGTAAGCACCAAAAGAACCAATCAGATTTGAGCGGGGGGCTACGGGACCAAATTTTCCTTTTTGTCAACAAAGAAAAAAGTGATAAGTTAAAGCATTTTCCCGTCATCCCTTGACCAACCAAAATAAGCCATTTGACTACCAAATGCTAAGGAATAAATTTGATAGGAAAAAGACACCCGTCAGACCATCAAAATACAAAAAATCACCATTCACGGACAGAAACTGTTTTTTCGCTAAGGATGATTTTTTTTTGAAACAAAAACAAGTGAATCATGGTTTTGAGCATCTTTTTGACTATGGATTTGGATTTTCAAAGGCATACAAATATAAATTAACCATTCTTGAGCTTCCAGTCGAGGGAAAACTAGGAAAAATGGTAGAGCCTGTGGATTTTGAAGAAATTAGGGAAAAAATAGGGTAAACTTAGAGAATTCTTTCAAAGAGGGGACATGAAAAAGGATTCTACAAATAATTCAAGGCATTCAAATGGAGATAAAATCTTCATAATATCCATATCGAGAGATAAAACATTTCACAACACGGAGATCAGAGGAAAATAATGGCAAATGGGGCGAGACAAATTTGAGCACCAACATCGGCTCTGACTCAGGGATGGGCACTCCCTGCAAGTGCCACAAGAAAAAAGGTAGAACAAGTTCCAAAAATATCCATTGGGCAAAGGATTCAGCTTGCAGAGTAAAAAACCAGGACCATCTCCTAAAAAAAAACAGAGAAACCAGCAAAAAACAGGCCATCGGGGGCTCCGAACGAACAAGAACACAAAAGACAAAAAAAAAATCAACAAACTATACATTGTACAAATGATGTTCACCTTGGTTCTAGGGGAGAAGAATCCAAGAAATGCTTCAAATTCCTACCATTAATAGGAAATTTGAGCAATTCTCCATCCAAATCCTTCAAGAAGAAGGTATGCTCACCAATTTGAATATCTATGGAGTAAGGGCCCATCCACAGTGCATCAAATTTACCATGCTTGCCCTTATCTTCATGCCTGTTATCCCATAATAGCACAAGATCTCCAACATTGAAAGCTCTTGGGGTGACCTTCTTATCGAACAAATTCTTCAGCTTCTCCTTGATCTTTACATGCCTTTGGTGGGATGCCCTCCTTTCTTCATCAAGTTCAACAATCTGGTTAATGCGGGCATCATATGGACTTACCTCTTTATCTTTTAGTTGTTGCATGAACTGATATGAGGATAATTGCATATGTAGGGGAAGTAGGGCCTGAGTTCCATACACCAACTCAAATGGACTCTTTCCAGTGGCTCTTTTAACAATAATTCAGTCTGCCCAGACAACAAACTTCAACTGCTCACCCCATTTTCTCTTCTTCAGCTCCAAGGTTCTTCTGATAATCTTCAGCAAATTTTTATTACTGGACTCATCCATTTCCTTGGGGATTGTAATTAGAATCATATGTCAAATTGATCCCATATTCTCTGTACATTGCCACCAAGGGTTTAGCTCTGAAGCTCATAGCATTTTCAGCAACAATTTTTACTGGCATCCCAAACATGTAAATGATATAGTTCAGCATGAAGTCTATGACAATTTGGTGTGTTTCCCTTTTGGTGGGGATTGCCTCCACAAACTTGGTGAAGTAATATGTGGCTACAAGAATCCACTTATGGACAGCACTTGAAGGGTCTGAAATCTCACCAATGAAATCCATTCCCCATTGCTTGAATGGATCTTCAATTGATATAAGCTGCAAAGGAAGGGATCCTGAAGCTTTCAGTCTTCCAGAGAAGCGCTGGAAACTCTCACATCTTCTAACCAAAAGAGTTGCATCCTTGAAAAGAGTTGGCCACCAATAGCCAGCCCTTAGGATCTTGTGTGTTGTGACCCTTCCAGCAAAATTCCTCCCCACAAAATCCTCCATGGAGATCAACAATTATCGTGGGGGATACATCTTCAGTAATGCACCTTAAGAGGACTCCCTCAGGGGTCTTCCAAGCTAACCCATAATCAATAATGACATATTTATGGGAAGCCAACTTAAGGGCCCTTTTTTGGTTCTTACTCAAATACTTAGGGAAGTATAAATGTTTGAGATAAAAATTCACATCCTTGTACCACTTAGAACTCATTAATTTTGTCAAATACATATACCCTTCCTTCTCCTACCTCATTCACCTCAACAGTTTGCAAGTTGCTCTCAATCATAAGCTTAGCCAAGCCCAAACCTCTCACCAGCTTCATGGTTTGGATATCCATGTCATATTCTTGCAACTTGTTCACCTATTTGCATCTTTTGCTTGACACTTCCTTATCTGATAAGATGTCTTTCACTATGGTGTGGGGAACATAAGCAACAATCTTAGAAATCAAAATGTAAGGCCTAAAAACCTTTTTTTCTCTTACCAAGGAAAATGCTTGTTTCTCCATAATAGTGTATTTCAGCTCAGCCCCCTACAATGCCTTTTTGAAAAAGGCAATTGGCCTCTCAACCCCTTCATCATCTTTCTATAATAGGACATATGCAATAGTGTTCTCTGAAGAAAAAGAGAACAGTTGAAATGGATTCTTATAATCTGGAGCTACTAGAACATGCACATGCTTTAATTCCTCTTTAATCCCATTGAAAGCTTGAATGACATCATCCTCCCACTTGATGACCCCCGGTCCTTCTTTAACATGGAAATGATTGGAATGGTCAACTCAGCAAATTTTGATATAAATCTTTTGATGAAGTTTATTTTCCCAAAGAAGGACTGAATTCCTTTCTTTGTTCTTGGGATTGGAACCTTGCTGATGGCCTCTACCCTTTCTGGATCAATCACCACCCCCTCTTGTGACACAATGTGACCAAGCAATTTTTCTTTTTGCACTCCAAAATGGAACTTCTTTGAATTGAGTGAAATGCCATATGTTCTGCATCTTATCAACATTTTTTCCAGGTGCAACAAGTGATCACTTATCTTTCTGGAGAAAAAAGTTACATTATTCTAGTAAACAACAATAAAATCATTGATGTAACTGGAAAAAGTAACATTCATTGCTCTTTGAAAGGTTACTCTAACATTCATCATACCAAAGGGCATCTTGACATATACATATGTTCCCTAAGGGGTGGTAAAGGCTATTTTAATTCTTTATGATTCCTTCACCACAACTTTTTTATAACCAGAGAAGCCATCCAAGGTATAAAGTAGCTCAGAACCAGTCACTAGCTGCAACATGTTTTCCATGTTTGGTAAAGGATAATTATCCTTCATTGATGCTCTGTTCAAATTTCTGAAATCCACACATAGCTTGATGTCACCATTCTTCTTCCTAACTGGTACTAGGTTTTCAACCCAATAAGAATACCTTGTGGGATAAATAATCCCTCCATCCCTCAGTTTCTTCAGTGCCTCCTGCATCTTAAAAGATAGGAGTGGATTGATCGGCCTTTGTTTAGGCTTGAATGGTTTTGCATTGGATTCCAAGGGAATATCATGTTGAAACAGATCCTCTCTGTATTCCTTCAGCTCAGAATAAGTCCAAGCCATGTAATCTTGATACCTTTTCAGAAATTGGATGTAGGAATGCTTCTCCTCCTTGCTGATATTGTTGTCTAACCAAATATTCCTTGGTTTCTCCTTTGTGCCAAGGGTCATGCTCCTCATGCTCCTCAATATCCCTTGAGGCTGCCATGCATCTGTTAACAATGCGATCAACATTATCAAAATTGGACTCAAGAGCAACCAACCCTTTGGGAATGGTATTAGTCTTTAGTTAGATGATGTTGTTGCAAAACAAGGTTTCTTTACCCTCTGCTACGCACACCCTTGGCTCCCAATCAATAATCACATTAGCAAACTTCTCTTTGTTCTAAAGAAATCTTCTGACCTGAGCATCATCATCAAAAACTTGCCAATGATTAATATTGTCAAGTACAGATGACCTTGTTAACACCTCAACATCATATTCACAATATGGGGACACTGCAAAATTATCAAACTGAGACCCTAACACTACAAGTTTGTCTGCCAAATCATTGAACTTCCTATCATGATGCACAATGTTGAATGAAACAAACATCTCAATGAAATCCCAAACTACGTGCTTGTATTGTTTCATTCACTGATTTTTTGTGGCATACAACTTTCTGAATTGCTTTACAATAATTTCAAATCTCCCTTGACAATGATGTCTTTAACACAATATTTCCAAGCAATCCTCAGACCTAACAAAAATGCCTCATACTTAGAAATGTACTCAAAGTTGAGTTTAAAGGAAAAGACAAACTCTTCATGGCCTGTAGAGATCAGAACAACACCAGCACCATTTCCAAACTTGGAGCAAGCTTCATCAAACAATAAATTCCACGGAGGTAGGGTATGAGTTTTGTTTGGGAAAACAAGGCCCTTAGCAGATGCATCTTTCTTAGGAGCCTCTTTAGGAACATTTAAAAGAAATGAAGTTTTTGGCTTGGCCCAAGGCCCTATCCCTTTGTCAACCCTACTTCTTGTGTTGTGTTCCTTTTCTTGAGCCACAACAACATTCATCAAAAACTTTCTATCCTCCTTAGATAGGATGCCTCCATCATACTTATTTATTATTAAAGCCATCAAATATTCAAAGTCATTATTGGGAAATTCAAAAGGTTGTACAGTATCTACTTCTAAAGTATGAGAGGGAGTAAGAATAGGTACCCAGTGGATGCAATCCCAAAAATCAGCAGCAATTCTAGCACTTATTACCTCAGTTGAAGTTACCCCTTGTTGTGAGCTTGTGGAGCAACCCATCATATAAACATCATCATCATTATCATCATCTACTTCTTATTATTCCTACTGATCTTCCTCACATGGAGCATGGGGCGTGAAACATATGTCACACCAATCAATGACATCTGTCTCCTCCACAAAAACAACTCTAGCAACTAAAGGATCAGATACCATTCTTTTTTCCCTGGCCTAGGACTGCCTATTTCCAAATCCAATAGGTCCCTTGCCTCTATCATTATATCTTTGGTGATTTGTAAACTTGTCTTGGCCCTATTGCTTGTGTTGACCTTGTGAACTCTGCCCAATCCCTTTTACTTCCCGGGATAATTTGTATGATATTTCTTTGACAACCCCTGCCAAAGTCTTCACAACTTCCTCCAAATCAGCAGCCTTACTTGTTTGAGGACTTTCCCGGTTAGTTAGTTTTACACCCTCTCTTTTTGGAGGCTTTCCAATTGCCTTGATGTTGTTCTCTATTTTCAAAGCCATGGTGAAGGCCTACCTCAAATTAGTAGGTTTTTCGTCCCTCAAGTAATAAGAAACTTTTTTTTATCAAATGCATCTAAATATTTGATCAAACATGATTCATCACACGGCCTTAAGCTAACAGGAAATCTTCTCAAGGTCTTGTTAAACCTTGTGTTGAAATCATGTACTGACTCATTAGGATTCTTCTTGATGTTTTAAAATTATGACAGAAGAAACCTAGGATCAGTTCTATCACCATACTGCAATCTAAATGCATTATTCATCTCTATCCAAGAATCAATGGAATTATCTGGCAAAGCTTTATACCAGTCCTTTGCATCCTCTTCTGAAGCATGGATGAATAATTTGATATATACATCTTCATGTTCAATCTCAAATTCTTCCATCATATTGATAAAAATCTTTAAATGTTGATCACCAGTTATAGTGTTGTTTCCTTGGAACTTGGGTAATTTGTTTCTTACATCCCGGGGGAACTGCATTTGGATAAACAACCATCCCTATAAAAATTATAAGACCAAAGGTGTTTACAACAAATGGAGGTCTAGGTGGAGGTAGGGCCATGTTTTTTTGAGGAGGTGACCCTAGAAGAGAGATAAATTGATAAGGGGTAAAGGGACTTTGAAACACAGGAGTATAACTTTCAAAACGGATATCCCCTAAAGGCCTTGTTTCTTGGAAATCCCTATCAACTTCTAAAAAGATAGGGGCATAACGAGAAGAAAAATTTTCAAAATCAAATGAAGGCCCCTCTCCAGTTGGAGAATTCAATTCCATAAAGAGGCTACCTGATTCAGAAGCACTTGAATGACAGTCTTAAATAATAGGCTGATCACTTTCATCAATGGACATCCCTTTTCTTGTCTGCTGATCTCCAACAACTCTCTAGGATTTTCTTCCTTCTAAATTTACTTTTCCTAGCTCTAGAAATTGTGTCCTAGTAGGAGCCCTAGCAAAGAAAGACCTTCTTCCTTCCAGATTTGCAAAGGTTATTAACAAATCTCACTTGACAGAGGTTAAGACACTGGTATTCATTAAGAATTAGATCAAGAGGGAGTCACCACTAAGGATTTCCACCTTAGTTGTGTAAATGAACTAAATGTGATATGTCAAATGTCTGTCAACACTAGAAACTGGAAATGAAAAAATTCCGAATTTTCTTTACCCAGATTTATCAATGAAAGCTAGTGCACTAGGTGTGGAAACTAAAAGAATTGCACACAACACTTGGAAAATATAAGAAGTTTTTTACCATGGTCTGAATATGAACTACAATCACTATCTTCTTCCCTGAAAATGGCGCCAGTAAGGTGTTGGTACCCAAATTGATTCTCCCTCTGAAGCTGAGCAACATCACAGGTCTGACAAGAAGCTTAGAGAAATCAAAGCATGTATTGTGTCGTTTTGTAGCTGGGGATGAAATATAGCTTGCTCTTTGTCACTCAAATGTGGAGAAATGGGTAGCACCCTCAAGAGGATTTGACCTATCCTCACTACTTTATAGTTGTGCCTTTCAAACAGGGTGAGAGGACCCTTTTATAGCCTGTTGTTTATGGAGGAGATGGAGATGTCCTTCCTTGTGAAGTATTAAGAAGAACTTTAAGAAAATATGATCAATGCCACAAAACCTAACTCTCACGAGTCGTCACTCTAGATAATGGAGATATTTTCTAGGAAAGGTTCAGGCCACTAAAGACAATGAAAACCCGATTGTTTCTGCATGTTTTGGTAGTAAAAAATTATGCATTTGTATACATACATGGCAAACATGGGTAGTATGGGTATGATTAATTGTTTTTGAATGAAAATTTTGGTGGGAGGTGAAGCAGGATAAAGTTGATTATACCAAATCTTTGAGAAATTTTACAAAAATGAAAAGCTCGAACAACAAGATGATTTCAGAGTAGCTAGGGTGTTCCTTTAACCAGAATATGTGCTTCAATGGAAGCCTAGATCAGAACTTTTCACACAAACTTCAAGGATCCAAAATGAAGGCTCAAATTGGAAAACTTAACTGAACATTATCAATCTTTGTTTCATCACGCCTAAGATACCCTCAAAGGCTAACAAACAATATTATAGTCATGCTAGGAGTCACAGTGATTTTAAATTTGTTTATTTCACTATCAAATGAAATCTCTTCTGATAAATGAAATTACAAATGCCACCAAAATATCACAAGGATAAGATATTGTGTGACTCACACAGATTTCAATGCAAGAATGCAATGGGAACAAGAAAAACTACTTGAAGACATTAAGAAATGAAGAAAACACAAATTTTCCCCAAGATTAACACATATTAACTCAATTTTGGTTAAATTAATCAGTAGGGGAAATTTTATCAAACAATCTCAGAGCTTGTCAATGGTTGTACACTCACAACCACCTTGATATGATCAAATGTAACACAAAGGAGATAAACAGGCTTCTTTAGATAGTTTCTTAGAAATACGGGATCTATCAAGCTTTTTCTCTTAGGAAATCAGTTTCTGAATCCTAATAATTCTACGTTCACAAAATCCTAACCCTTTTCACGGAAAAATCATGCATATTTATAAAATTTTACAATAGATCCTTTCCCCCCTAAAACCAGAGACATTGAGTGTACCAGTGCTAGCCATGATCTCGATCACGATTCCAAAAATCAGATCTATAAACGTTGTTAGGTTCTCGGGGGGTAGATCTCTTCGAACATTTCCCACATTCAACTCCTTCCTCTGATAGATCACTTTTACCTTTACCCGCCAAGCACTTCCACCCCTATCCTGTCCAATCTAGTTCTTTACGTGCCTAGGAAGAAGAAATGGAAGATCAAATCAAGCCCAAAGATTAGGTCTCATCTTAATGGTAAAAGAGATCCTCATATTTTCTTCACCAAACCCAGATATTAATAGGTCTTTCGCATGCCAAGTAAAGAAATATCGGGCTGAATCTGAGAGTCAGATTGCATATTAATATTGCGAGACATTTACAAACTTCCCCACAAAACCAGGATATGAGATTAATGTTCCTCTTCATTTGGCATGCAGGAGACTCCAAGAAATGATCAAAAAATCATGAAGAATTCGCATCTTCCAGGAGCTCTGGAGTGAAAATGGTAGAAAAATCAAATACAGAGGCACATCTGCTATTGATTTCAATTTTGAATTTGGACCATCCACATGGGATATCCAATTTTAGAGCGGGCTTGTGAGTTCCTTTTTTCCTTTTACAACTTCTAGAAAAATGTAAAATTTTTCACATTTTGCTCTGTACCTCCACCCTTGAGAAATGATCCTGACACGTGTTCTAAGGTGGGCCCCAAAGGAACTGCGGCCAAATTATGCTATTTCACCTCTTTTTTGGAAAAGGGAAAATTTTCCACAGTTTTCCCAGTAGCTTTGCCCTTGAAAAATGGGCCTGACACGTGTCTCAATGTGGGTCCCATCGAAACCACGCTTCCTTTTTCACTTTTAACTCCTTTTTCCACAATAGGAATTTTTTCCAATTTTCCTCACAAAGGTCTGCACCTCCGCCATTGATTGGAGCAAGTTTTGACTTTTCTCTATCAGGACCGCGGGTCATTTTGATGATTTTAGTCATTTGAACATCAAGGGGCAAAAAATCCAAGTTGCCCCCGATGGTCCGCCTCCTCACCTTTTGACATTTTCAATGCCAAGTTTGACCTCCTTCTTGTCGGCTTGCGGGCCATTTTGAGATTTTAATCCTTTTAATGATAAGAGGCAAAAAATCCAAGTTGCCTTCAATGGTTCGCTTCCCTGTCCCTTTGAATTTTCAAACTGCTACATGTCACAATGGAACATATTGAGATGTTCCCCAAAAGTTGAGACCTTGGAATGAGCGCGGGATCGCCATGTGTCATTATGGCACAACTTCAAAAAACCTTAAGGTTTCATAAATTATTTGGCAGGGGCGCGCTTCCATTCTAAAATTTTACTCCATTTTACCAAAAGGGCAAAATATCCAACTTACCTCTGAAGGCCTGCATCTTTGCCATTAGCTTTGCCATGTTTTCTCCTGCGGGGTCAAAGTAAGAGTTTTTCCCTGCCACTTAAAATTTGCTTTAATCAAAGCCTGCTGGGGTCCACGGGGTGGGTTCAAACCTTTTTCAAAAGTAGCCAAAAGAAAAATTTGAAAAAATAAACTTGTTGCGCCCCATCCAATTAGAAGAAGCCACGTAAGCACTAGAAGAACCAATCAGATTTGAGTGGGGCTACAGGACCAAATTTGCCTTTTTGCCAAAAAAGAAAAAAGTGATAAGTTAAAGCATTTACCCTCCATCCCTTGACCAACCAAAATAAGCCACGTGACCGCCGAACATTGAGGAATAACTTTGATAGGAAAAATACACCCGTCAAACTGTCAAAATTAAAAAAAAATCACCATTCACGGCCAGAACCCATTTTTTCGCTAAGGATGAATTTTTTTGAAACAAAAACAAGTGAATCATGGTTCCGAGCATCTTTTAGACCATGGATTTGGATTTTCAAAGGCATACAAATATAAATTAACTATTCTGAAGCTTCCATGGTGAAGGAAAAATAGGAAAAATGGCAGAGCCCATGAATTTTGAAGAAATTAGGGCAAAAATAGGGAAAACTCGGAGACCTTTTTCAAAGAGGGACATGAAAATGGATTCTATAAACAATTTGAGGCATTCAAATGGAGGTAGAAGCTATTTAGAACACCCACATCAAGAGATAAATATGTTTCACAACACGCAGATTAGAGGAAAATAATGGCAAATGGGGTGAGACAAATCTGAGCACCAACAGATGGAATAGAAAATGTGCGACATTGATGATATGTCATCAATTTATAGTGAAAGATATAATTAGTGAAATTTAAGCATTTAAATTACGTGATCCAAATTATAGGTGTCTACATTTTCCACTCTTTTGGGTGGTGTAAGTGATGCCACTTCAAAGATAGTAGACAGGTAAAATTTTTAAGGGATAGAAGAAGAATTAGTAGAAGTGAGATATGCCCCCTCGAGTGTCGATGGGGTGATGAAAGAAGGTGACCGACAATTGAAAAGGTGAGAGAAATATATAGAAAAATGGGAAGGGGTGTGATTCCCTAAGTGAAGTAGAATAATAATGTTGATAGGTGAATGATATAGAGGAAAAATGAAGATGTCGAGAAAGGAATGAGATTTCATCCATTATATTGAAAACAATTTTCTTATCGTCATATTGCCAAGGATCTATGTCATCGGTCCTTATTAAACATGTAAGCATACGACAAAATTATAATGACATGAAAATCCATACTGTGAACAATGGTCCATTGTTGAAAAATTCCTACCCCATGCAACATACAAAATGCAATGTAATATGAGAAAGTAAAATATGCCTAACTACCTACAACATACATAATGCAATGTAATATGAGAAAGTAAACAAGATAACCTGACAGAGAAACATAATGTAATGTCTTTGTTATCAAGTTTTAATACCGAGATTTTGGAATTAATGACAAGGGTTAATAGATGGTGTCCCAAGAAAGGATACATGTAAGGAGAATAACAAAGGACATTTGGGTCCTATGAAAAGAAATCGTTCACTATGAAACAATACCAAATAACTCCTTGTGCCCTAGAGTATATACATAGTAAGAAAACCAACTTTGTTAATGGAGGTAGATCAAGATGATCCACGAGTCATGCACAAGAACAGGTGAGAACCAAAGAGCAATGTTTTATAGGATGATTTTTATTGTTTTTGTTTTTTATAGAAACATATTTGAATGCTTTTTATTTTCACCATATTTGAATGTTTTTGTGTTTTTCTAGAATTTTTTTGAAGCTATACATACAGGAATAAAAAGAATCATGGATGTCCCCAGTGATAGATGGGATGTACAAGGGTAGAATGCCATGCGTATGCATGAGAAAGTGAAGATGCAAAAATTTCCAAACAATTAGGTGGGAGTATTCAAAGGCAAGCTCTTCACACACTGATGATGAATGGGGGATCAAGGCCAAAATAGATATGTTCATCCTAATGATGAACACAAACCAATGAAGTGCTATGGAGAAGAAAAAATACACCCAACGAAAGCTGGTAAAAAAACACATAATAGAAAGGAAATGATCGATTGATTTATTAAAGGCGGAAAAAGGTGTTCAAAAACATCGCAAAAATGAAATAATATACACATGGATGTTATGAATGAAGCCAAAGAAAATAAATTCTATGAAAATATTTAGAAAGTGGTTGATGAAAAAGTGATTACCCCAAGGCACAAATCATGCGACAAGACACGCGCTAAATCAAAAGTTTGAACAAGGTCTAAAAAGCAACACTTGGTTACATACTAATCCTATTTACCATTTGAGATCCCGTATGTGAATGCGGAAATGAATTACCTCTTGAAGGAAAGATTTGATAGACAGTAAGTGAAGACACTAGCCAATGTGTAGGAATGATTTAGATTGAAAGGTGATTTGCGAATGGATTATGGAATGTGAGTCGTACATTGCTCCGCTGCTAGCCAAGCATCCATAGACCTAATGGAGATGTATTTGATTCTTATCAAAAAAATTATATACTTCCAGTCAGGTGTCCATAGCCCCGGTAGATATTATTGGAAATACCCCAAGAGAGATTTATATATCAATTTTCTATTGCTTTTAGATTTTACTTTTTAATTGATTGATTTTGATTCTTTTGATTTCTAAAAATTCAGCTCTCTTGTTTTACAAGGGGTTAAGAATCAATGATGGCTTGATGGAAGGATGTGGAAGTGATTGTGATGATGAAATTGGCTAGTGCTAACACATATGCCCAAAAATTCTTCCCAATAAGTTTATTATATGTAGATAGTGATGGGGTCTCTAAGAGTTCATTCATTCTTTAATTTACCAAGGTGATGAAAGACTAAGGTCAAACAGATACCATAGAGATAAATATCACAAAATGCATGTGAGTAGGTTAACCATAATAACATCGAAGGGATGAAAATGTTGGATGACTTGCAGAGGAATATGAAAGAAAGGGAAGAAAGAACATCCATGTGTATGCAATACCTGATTGTAATGTTTGATCTTTATAGCTTCAATTTTTTTTGCTCATTTGAATGTTTTCTCATTTTTTTGTATTTTTGAAAAAAAAATTATGATTTTTTTAATTTTTGAACAGTTTTATGATTTTTGAATAGCTTTACGATTGTTTTGATTTTTGAACTGTTTTATGATTTTTGTTGATTTTTTTATGGTTATCATAATGAAACATGTCACTATACTTGATAGGATCCAACAACTATGTTTGATATTTCCTTGATAAGAGAGACTAAGTGCGTTTGTTTATCAAGAGTGATATTATCCTTGATCTCAATGATCATGGTGAGTTCACACTCAACAAATGACTGTGATTTGTTTTGAAATATGGGTTTCATATGTGGGAGCTTGAGTTCCCTATTCATAGGTTTCTACACTTTGCAACATACTTGATGGGTACCTTGGTATGTATTTTGGAATCACGTTTGATTTTGGATTTTATTATTATTTGAGTTGTTGGGAGATTTGGAGCTCTTTAGCATTTTGGTCTTAGCTCGGTGAAAAACTTGTCTAGGTTTTTTATAAGCTAATGCGTGACTTTTTTAATCCCAAGAGGTGGGAGAAGAACATGGATGCTTAGAATTGATGGGAGGAATGTGAGGAATGATGGTGGGCTTTCCAAAATCATTGATAGAAGAAAAATGTGACGGATGAAAAGGATATGGTTTGAGAATGGAAGAAGAGGGAATACCAGCCGGTGATCCACGGATAGAATATGAAGGGCTACTAGGATGTGGCCCAATAAAAGAAGAAGAAGGGATGATAAGACGTGACCCATAGATAAAATAAGATGGGCTAATAGGATGTGGCCCAAGAATAGAAGATGATGGAATACCAGGAGGTGTCCCATAGATAAAAGACAATGGTGGGCTACTAGGTCGTGGTCCATAAATATAAGACAAGGGGCTAGTTGGTTGTGCCCCAAGAATAGAAGGTAATGGGCTACCTGGAGGATACCCACAGATAGATGATGAAGGGGAACTTAGAGGTGGCCCATATATAAAATAAGACGATGGGCTACTTGGTAATGACCCAAAATGAGATTATGATTGAGGAACCATTATAGATAAAGAAGAATTGGGTAATGAAAAGATAGGCCATGGATCAATGATAGAACCAATAATGTCTCCATCTAACAAGGATGAAGAAGATGGAAGATAAGAGGAGGATAAAGTTCCATGATCTGATAATCTTCCTCTATTTTCTGATAAAAGGAATCAACTTCTTTCGTACAATATACGAATGCATCGAGGTATAAAGAGAATCCTTGTTCATAATCTACTAGAGGAATATCTTCATGTGCCCCTATAAATGCCATGATCGCTCCTTCATTCTCAAAGAAACCAATTGATATGGGTTGTTGATCGACCACCAGGGGTTGATTGGAAGAAAAAGATTCAATTGGTGTGGAAGACTTAAAATATGTTTGATGACGATTGATAGAAGAAGATGACTCAAGAGATGAAGTAGACTTAGGGCTAGTTGTCTTGTGAGTAGAAGAAGATTTGGAATTGGTTGGTATAGTTTTCCCAATAAGACAACAATGTGGAGGAAGAATACGAGGATTTACTATCCAAAATTCCGTATATTGTGACATAGGAGTCGACTTAGACGATTGAATAGAAGGAATTTAAGTCACACGAATCTTTAAAGAAGGAAGAGTTCATTAAGGTGAATGAAAAAGAGTTCATGTGAAGAATGGGAGGACTGTGATTTAAGATTCAAATTAGATGAATCTGAATATTATTTTGGATCTGAATCATCAGATGATCCGTAAACCTCTACTTTGGAAATCTATGAAATCACACCAAAATGTTGTTCTACTTTCAACTTTGGAAAATGACAGATTTGCTTGAAGATTGGAGATTTAGTGACTGATTATCTAGTTCTATAGAAAGGAAATTGTAGAGAAGAGAAATAAATTCAACTCCAAACACCAACAATTTTATCCTAAAAAAACCCCTAATGGAGAAAAACCAGTTGGGAAGGGAAAAACACTCTTTCTTCCCACTTTTATTAGTCAATTATAGACAATTGCAGATTACAAGAAGTAGAAAATTGAGACAATAATGTAAACATCTCCCTTCCTATTCTTGCTTTCTTTGTTTCTACACCTTGCTCCTACAATTCCACTTCAACATTGAAGATCTTGATCACTTGCTCTCATTAAACTTAAACCTTTGCTCTTTGATCTCTTTGGATCTTTGAATGAATGCATTATCTTTCTCCTTTCATGCATTTATATACCTTCCCATGTCCTCCTATGCACTAGAGGATGTGAAAGGGCATGAAAGGGAGGAGACACAACCATCTCTTTGAATTCTAGAACTGTTCATTCCTAATTTTTTTTTTTCCGTCAAAAGTGTTAGGACCGCCACCTAGGTTGGGCGACGGTTCTATTAAAATGTTGATAGAACCTCCTTTTCCTCAATTTTCTTCCTTTTTCCTTCTTGGTGTTGATGGAACTAATGAAGTGGTGTATTTTTCTAGATACCTTTGGATCATACCTCCCCCACTTAGGAGGATTTTGGTCCCACAAACGCTTAGTGGGGGAGTGGTAGAGGAATCAACTCCCTCTCTTGCTCCTTCAAGTACCATCGGGTCTTCCTTGGTGTCTTCTCTCATCCAACCTGCCAAGGTTCCTATGGATATTTGGTTTTCTGCTCCATTTATACATCCTCCTCTGAGTTTTCTTGAGTACAATCCTCTTTAGAAGGCATCTTCTGTATATTTCCTTCTTTGTCATGCATAGATGGCATTAGTAGGTGCGATCTCTTACAACTTGCTATCGCGTGCATCTATATGAAGTATGGCCTGAAGTTTTCTTTTCCAACCTACTCAAGTATGGAAAAGATCCCATATTGTAGTTGTTTAGTCCTTCTTGCTTGTCTTTGTCTCTTGAGATGGATTGGCTGAATCCTCTCCATGTACGTTGCTGCTATAGTCACCACTGTTCCTTGTATCTCCTCTTCTCCTTGCTACACCATGGTCATGAAATATCAAGAAGATATGAGTGACTGCATAGATTTAAGTTGGAATGTTTGCTCATTGAAGGTATCAGTTAATGAAAAAGTAAGATGATTCTATGAGAATTGACAAATGCTATCCATAATATTTGTGCTGTCATGTTGATACTTAGTTTAGCGTCTTCAATGAACCTAATACAGGTCTATGTATGAATATTTTCTCTTTAAGAACTATTCTTGTAAAAATATGTGGTTCATGAGACTTCAAGAATGCCTATCTTGAAGGTTTGCAAACTATTATGCTAAACATGTTGATCTTAGAGTCTGTGTTTGACCCATCTGTACTAGTTCTCCCTCCTTGTGAATAAAGCATCCCTGACATGCATGAGTTCAGCATGTTTTTATGACAACATCAAATGCATCAAGTGTTGAATAATAGCTGGTACATGTGCTTCAAAGTAAGGGGGATCTTGATCAGAAGACTCAAATATTGAGACTGAAGTCTATGGAGCCTATATTTATACACCCTTCTTGTGACCTATCATGAATGGAGTTCTTGGTCTAAGGATGGACAGTAATTATTTATACCATATGATCTAAAACCGGTTCAAAGGTCAAATTTGACGAAGAACCAGAATCTACTAAAGTCATTATACCTTCATTCATGGGTTTGATTTGGATACAGATTGATGAAGTACCTGAATCTTCAAAGGTGAATCTTATGCTCCCCCATACACTGTTTTGAGAAGGTTTGTACATCCCAGCCTTGCATTTGTGGGAAAGTTAAGAATCATCCTGTATTGGTATCCATCTATCATTAAGGTGTTCACAGGACTTAGGGGATGTCAGTCATCTTGGATAATCCTTGGTTCAGTGCTTTGGGTGCAATTCCGGAAGAAAGATCCAATATAGTGGCCATTAGTATGTCCATTGAAATCACAATTCTTAGATAACTTTGTAGATTGAGGATACTAGCATAAGTATGAGAAATATTGTAGTGGCATCATGTAAGGTAAGAAAAAAGGTCTGTTCCTTGTCTTCCCTAAGTTTTTATCAGTTGGTATCAGACCTATTGACTGAGTATCCCTTTGGCATATGTTTCTCATCTTGACTTCTTCTAAGTCATGAAGGTATAGTATGCTTGTATAGGGAAGCTAATACATTGATATCCAGGGGAGTTCATGGAGATTACCTTTATTACAATAAGATGTGTGTTATAGTCTCCCAAGTACATGGATGATCATGTTCCTGTATCCTCCATTGAGTCAATATTATATACAAGGGGAGTAGAGTTATGTTCTTAATGAGATGTCAAAGGAAGAGTATTTTTAGTCACAGGGGGAGCTACTGCCCTCTCTAATGTACTGTCAAATAGGATTTGAAAAGGTGAAATGAACCTTGTTAGGCTAATAGGATTGAATGTTATCTCTAACCAATTATGGTGATCCCTAGTGTCCATGTATAGAATAAGAGGACGTTAATCTTCCTTGCATAAGTATGATAACTGGGTTTCAGTAATGTCAAACCAGGGGGAGACATGACCTTCCATGGCTTGAGACGTGCAATGATGATCCTTTGTGCCTTAGTAACATTATACATGACTAAAGGGGGAGATTGTTGGTAAGTAGTGTTAGTCACTTGATAAATCAATTAGGTGTCATCTGACTTGTCCTTCAAAGTTCTTAAGTAACACTGAAGATTTCAACTTTAGTAGATGTCATTCACTCATGTCATGTTGTACCTTCTTAGTCAAAAAAGTTGCTTGGTCTCATTGATGATGTACGCATGGTGCCATTGAGGTTCCTCTTGAGTAGATATGATGGTTTATACCGAGTGATGTAGGACCAGATGAAGTGATCAGAAGGATGTTGTAGTGATGTCGTGGAAGCATTTATTAACCAAGGTCCATATGTAGGTGTGGAAGTGTGACAAAGTCTTCTGAGGTGGTGATGCAAGCTATCGGTCAAGAAGTCTCTAGCATTTTGAGGCTCTAGTCGACATGATGAGGTATTTAATGGTGGTTCATGGTGATGCTCAAAAGTCTCTGTTTCCAATGCATGGTAGAAATATCATGAAGAGCATGAGGATAAAACGTGTGGAGACACTTTCAAAATTGTCTCAGTCAGTGGAGGTCACAAGAATTAATCGACTACTTTCTAGGTATTTGCCTAGACTTATTCTTAATCCAGCTAAGTGGTACCAAAATGAGGTGTAGAACATTTTACTTTAAGCATAGATATACGAAATCATGAGCATGGGATAGTGTGTAATAGGTTTTTCCAGTAGTGTGGGAAAATTTTCAGGTGTTGGTGTGTAGATATGAGAAAGATATTAGCGACTTTTTCCTCTACCGAGTTCTATAGAAAGTGAAAATCCCATCTTGAGAAGAGAAAAAATTTGGTGCTCCATTGGCACGTGTGATGTCTGTATGGGGGGATAACCTCATATTTATGGAAAATCGGTTGGGGAGTGGAAAAACTAGCTCAATGTTCTTAGCACTTATTTTGTGGTCAATTAAAGGACAAATCTTTATGAACAATTCTTAAGAAGCTAGAACATGGTTGACAACATTATAAACCTCTCCCTTCCGATGCTTTAGTGGTCTATTTCTAGATCTTGCTCCTACAAGTTCCACTCCATCAATGGATTGGATCTAGCTCAGTATCTCTGATTTGAGGTTGTAGAGGACTCGTTTAGATTTCTCTAGGTGGTATCTCTTTGTTTTGACTGTCTTGTACCCCACATGAATTATCTTTCATCCTTTCTAATGAAGTTATGTTTTCTTCCCAAGTCCCCCTTTGCATTATAGGATGTTGAATAAATTTATGGAAGGGAAGAGACACAACCATCTCTTCCAATACTAGAATTGTTTGTTCGGTGATTTCAGATTCGTGGTTGAGCCCTTTAGAGGTCTGTGGACCATCTACCCTAAGCAAGACCGGCAGTTTTAGGGTATTTTTTGTCCAGTATGGGCGGTGGTTACATGGACCACCACATAGTTGTTTTGATGGTGGTTCAATACAAGTGGTGGTCCACCTTATGCATTTGGTGAGCGACCCTAAGTTCATAATATTTCCTCTACATGTACCTAAAATTTCCTATGGTTTAGGTGATTTTACCTTCTTGGTGTTGGCTGGAAATCTTTGAAGTGATGTAGTTTTGTATGGATCCATATGGATCATCATAAGAATCAGAGGAAAGTTACTCCCAATGGTGGCTTCATAGCATGTTTTCATGATGCAGAGTTGAAAAATATTGATTAGAAGGCAGATGAAGAGTGGACTTAGAAAGCATGTATAAATAGTTTTTTATCAAAAATGTCCAAGGTCATGTAGGCACCGAATATGAGATCTTGGTTTTTGTGAGACGGGTTACCCGTTTGGGTGTATCTAGGGCTACTTGTAACCATAATGAAGGTTTTGAGTCATTTTAGGTATCTATTGATGTGAAACCTGAAAGTGGTGATTCTTATATGGTTGTATATATAAATGTTATCATGTTTTTAATCAGGTTATTGTTGGCCTATGATGGGTTCAAAGGCCTAGACCTAGTATTTGTATGCTTAATACTAGTATATAAGCAAAGTGAAGAAGGTTTCATGTTGATTTGGGAAGCATAACGACAACCAACTAGACATTTCATAAAGATGGGGATGCTTGTGTGATTTTCCAAAAGGGAAGCTAAGGAAAACATACATCGTGATGACAGAAGATTGATAATACAATAAGGTTTGGACAACAAGTTTGAGGCGTAATTGTTAAAGGACTGATCAAATTTTTAACAATGTAAAGGATACAAAGGAAATATTTCCAATGTTCGATTGATGCAAAAGTTGCTTGTTAGGAAAAAAAAATTCCAAGGTTTGAAAGATATGTTAAAAATGACCATGAACTTAGGAAAAAAAAAAAAAGATCAAGGGGATCAAAGACCCAAAGGATTATCCTAGAAATGAGTTTATAAGATGGATAAGCACAAGGAACAATCATGCAAGTTCAAAACACAAATCCAAATTAATGACCAAAGAATAATGAATGATAAAGAATCAATGGATAAAATTGATTGTCTTAAATGGATAAGTCAATATGATGAATGAGAGACAATCACACAAAGTTTTTTGTAAACCAATCAATCAAATGGAGTAATTCCTAAGTGTTTGATCAATCAATAGTTTGACACGTAAGATGACCAAAAAATGTCACCACTTATGCCAAGTTCAAAAACGAACAAGACGTAAGTAATAACAAAAGGTTGATACGATTTCCAAAAAAGGTATACTAAAAGAGAGTTTAGATTCAATCAAAACCTAAATCCAAAAAAGTAGAAGTTATGCAACAATACCACTAAGATACGTTAACCAAAATTTATAGAAAAACAAGGCATTAGTATCAAAATAATATTATTATGACACACACAAAGGTAACACCAAAACTTTTTAAAATCAAAGTAATGTTTGAAGGAAAAACAATAATAGATCATACCAAGGAATTATTACGATGCGTGTAGCGTAACGTTACAATCTAGACACTTAGGTCAAGTTTACAAGAAACAAGACGTAAGTATAAAAATTGTGGTGATACGATACAAACAAGAAAACACCTCAAAGGAGAATCAAGTGATGAATCAATCCTAACTATGATGACGATCTTGACTTGGGTATAAAAATCAAATAGTTACCAATGATATGATTACATGCCCACACACGTTAGAAATTTAACAACCCAACCAAAAAAATGGATGAGCGTAAATGGATATAAAATTGGTGAAACCATCAGTTGGAAACACACGTGTGGTCACTCCTCTTTTGATAAAAAAATATCAAAATAAATTGAAGGAAATAGTACAAGTGAGGATGAAAAATGTTGGGCCTCACAACGGAAGAGTTTCGCCTCACCTTAGGGTGAGTGAAAAACTAAGAAAAAGTAATTCTTCACATGTTTCATGATGAATAATGTCTCTCAACTCAAATTGGTTTTGATATGGTCTAAGTTGGCTCCTGATCAAAGATAGCTTCCTAGGTGGTTCACTTAATTAGGTGCCAAAATTTATCTAAGAGCAAGCTTGACTTGCCAAGAAAAGTCAGATTGAATAATTCTTAGAGTATCTTGGCTTTACTTTACCCCCTTCAAGTACAGTGGGTAATAAATGCATCCATCATGTACTCTCACTGGGGTCGCGATACAAATAACTTTGATGTTAAATCTCACAAATAGTAAAACTAGTCAGGTAGGTTATGTGGAGCACTTCCCATTTCATCCACAAGGTTCCCTCTTGCACGGACTACTTTAGGGTTCTTAAAACCACCCCCATTATTGTATCTTAAGGCGTTATGCCAAAGGGGTTATGTTCTAGTTGAGCGGATAGGGAAGTACTCTTTTTTAAAACCTGCAAATACAATGTGATGTTTTTAGTGTGTTTTTTATCTTGTTTAATTTAATGTGGTTTACTTGAACACCTTTTGGCAACTTGCATGAAAGTTGTATTAGTAGTCATGTTTTTTCTTGACTCCTCCTTTCTTTGACAAATGTATTTGGTTCTGCACAATGGATTAGTAATTTTCCATACGCATAAAAAGAATAAATGTCATTTTTTATTCTTAAGATCATCTAAGGACACAAGAGAAGAGTATATGTGACACAAACTCCAATTAAGAAATCAACAAATGGAAAATACTTAATTCAAATGCAAAATACATACATCTTGACCCAATTTGGACATTTTGAACATTTTTCAAAGCAATGAAAGATATAAGAATCGAATCTGATTCCCAATATTGCCCCAAAAGATGTGAGGGAAGAGCATACGTGACCTTACTCTTATAGTTAAGCATGCAAGGTTTATCCAATGTTTAAAATAATCCAACAAAAGCATCTAAACATACCCCAAAAAATAAAAATTAATCAGATTAAACCTTAAAATGATGTTAGTATTTAATGACACAAACCTTTATAAACACAAAGGTACCTATGTGCAAGTTATGGTGTGAGCATGTGGGTTATGGTGCTTGCACTCCTCTATGTAAACTTCGTGGGTCTGTATAGTGCTTGCGCTACCCAAGAGATGTTTACACTAGAAAAATTGCTTCTGCACTAGAGAATAGATGTGTGTGCATGAGAAGTGAAACAAAAGGTACAAAAATATATGACAGTGTGTGTACACTAGCCGAGATATGTTTGCGCTAGCAAAAGGGTGCATGCGTCATTGATACAGACACAACGTGTGTGCACTAGAAAAATGGTGTATGTGCTACCTTTAGGGTGCCTTTGTTATCCTGATAGTTTTCTAACATAAGAAAGGTACAGTATGCTTGCATGTGGTTTTGTATACATGCGTGTGGTTTTGTGTACCTACGCACCCTATAAAAAATGTAGCTAGTGATGACACTAAAATATGGCCCAATGACATATACAAGTTCAAATTGCTCCAAATTTTAACAT
Source organism: Taxus chinensis (assembly GCA_019776745.2). Classification (NCBI taxonomy): domain Eukaryota; kingdom Viridiplantae; phylum Streptophyta; class Pinopsida; order Cupressales; family Taxaceae; genus Taxus; species Taxus chinensis. The sequence goes on from CM034150.1 coordinate 897,496,447, forward strand.
GTTAGCTCAAAATTAACAATAACCCATCAAAATTAAACCTCTAAATAAGACTCCACATATGTCAAGTTAACAAAATCATAAGAATTTTAACATTATTTCACACGTGCATATTAAGGGTTATCCAAATGTTGAAATAACAACAAAATGTGAAATATAATAGTAAAGGACTAAGGTTCAAGTCCCACCATGTGTGTCAAATGTGTGCAAAAATTATTTAGCCATGCAAAAAGAATTAAAACTAACACCTAGTAGTCTTAAAACAAAGCTAAACCAAAATCTATGCACCATCATGCTTAGAGCTTAAACAAGACTAATCTACCAACATCTTTACATTAGAAAATGAATAAACATTCAAACTAACATACTAATCCATTAATCTATATCTCTATTGAATGCTAATCAAATGAAATGAACCTATTTAGATCCTTAGCAATCAAAGGTTTGATTGTATGTTTTAATCCCAAGGTTTTCAAGAATGGAGTCTTGTCAATCCATGACTACAAGACCATATGACATATCTCCATATGACTTCAAAACTTGGATGGATGAATTCAAGAAATGAAGATAGCTATCTCCTCCAATGAATAATTCTCTAAGATGATAAAATGGTTATAGCTTAGGCTCTATGCTCATTTAGAGTAAGAAGAAAGGTAGGAGGAGGGCTCTTTATATAGCCCAAAGGATAAAAGAATCTCTACATCCCTTTACATGCGGGATAATAGAGAGGTTGGGTTAGTTGTGGATAATCATGGTTTAGAAGTGGTTGAGTTTACTTTAGGAGAGTTTAGTTTGTCCTCTAGTGACTCATGGGGATTGAGGGGGTTTATTAATTAACCAAAGTGATTAATTAATAGGTGTGCAATCTTATAGAATCTTTTTTAGAGGAATAGTTAGTATGATTTATGTTATGAGAGGATTGTATTCAATTAAATGACGATTTATTAATTAAATAGAAGAGAGAATTAATTAATTAAGAATAATTTATCAATCTAGATAGACGGTGGAGCTTAATTAATTAATCTAGATAGAAAAGGGAGCTGATTAACAGAAGGTCATTAATTGGCGTCATTGTTGGATAGAAAAGTTAATTAACTAACGTAATGTAATTAATTAATTATGATAGCAGAGAAAATGTGACATATTAATGATATGTCATTAATTTGTGGGAAAGGGTATAATTAGCACAATCTAAGTATTTAAATTGCTCAAGCTAAATTATAGGCGTCTACATTTACCCCTCTTTGGGGTGGCATAAGATACGCCACTTCAAAGATAGTAGACCAAAAGAACCTTTAAATGTATTTGAGGAGCATAATACAAGCAAGGAAAAGGGGGTGGCTGGAAAATATGAACTTGAGAAGCATGAAAATAAGTTTTGCATGAGTAAGATAGAAGAATCATCTTTAAATCTGCCTAGTGTAAAGGAAAAAGAAGGGGAAAAGAAAGTTGCAACTGAGAAAGAACAAATTTCTTGGAAAAATAAGTACAACTAAGAAAGAGATATAAATTTAGAGCATTTTGAGGTAATGGAGGATGATAGAAAGATGATCACAAGAAGGAGATGTATTATGAATGGATGAAAGAGGTTATAAAAGATGAAGAACTGTCTATATTTTTGTTTGATATGTTCGTATGTACATGTATGAGAGATGGCAATATGAAGACAATGGAGATAAAGATGAAATTCAAAAAGACAAGGAGCAATGTCAAATAAAATGCAAGACTATAAAACAAGTTGTGGGACCTAGGAGGCTATCAAACATACAAGAACAATGACATGGAAAAATAAAAGATAAAAAAGGAAAAGACTCAGCTGAAAAAAAGAATATCCAAACAAATATTGTGAAGGATTCTTTTCACCACATTGGATGTTTGATGCAGGGGCATCAAGGATTAAGGAGCAACAAGTTGTTAAACATCCTCCTTTATTGGTTTTGGATTGCTAGAAGAGTCTTAGAGGTTTTAATAGTCAAATGGATTCATTTCAAGTTATTAAGAAGGTTTTAAAATTTAAATTACCTTCACTTGTTTATTTTCTCTCCAAAAAGGATATTTGAATTTGTGAAGGCATGACAGTGAGGAAAAGTGAGTTTCATGAGGTTTCAAGGAGTCTAATGGTTTTAGGTGTGTCTTGATATGGGGGGGAGAGTTCTAGAAATGTAAGTAAGTTAATGAAGTACTTTGAAGTTGAAAAACATACTCCATAATGTAAGTATAAGAATCTTGAGTCATAAATGAAGTTAGTTAGGGTTTGGAACATGCAATAGAATGCATTATAAAAGAAATAATTCAAATGGAAAAGATTAGTTATCTTCTAAGTATGTGAAGGACGAAGAGAGGAAGGTTTCTTAGGGATGAGGAGAAGTTCTTGTCTATTTTTTGTGATGAATGACTCTCAATAATGTTAATATAGTGGAAGGAGCATATATGTCTCTAGTTTTTGGTGTCTACTTAGTGTTTTTATGGATTTAAATCAAGAATAAATTATTCACTTTCACCTTACATGGATGATTCAATAATAAAACTATGGAACCCTTAATTAATATCTAGAAGGCTTGTTTTATTCTAACATGAAAATTTATACTTAAGACTGTGTATGAATGTATAACAGTGCTTTTGCTTGGAATTTTGAGTGTGTTCCTTGAGAAATAGATGGTCAAGTTCATATCATGGTTATGATATTATCTTTGGTGTCATCTCCAAGGTTTGAGAAGGTCTTATTTTGTGTTTGTTTTAAGTTGTTAACTGTGTTACCAGTGAAGGAGTTTATCAGTTAATGGAAATGGATGACATTCCTACTAACCATGTCTCTACAGTGGCATCATCAAGGAGAAGGTAAATACTTCATTTTTCCAAGGTACGAGGAATGAAGAACTTTATTCTTTTAGTGCATATACAAAACTCATTCAGAAGACAAATAGTTGTAACTAGTTCTATTTCTGAGTTAGTGTAGTTATGAGGTTAATGGATCTTGATAAGTGTTTTGGATTGCATAATGTCCCTACAGAGATCCCTAGAGGTTAACATCATCATCTAATATCAAATATACCTTCAAGAAAGTATAGTCTTTCAAGATCATGTTGGAGGGTTTCATTCTTACCTTGACTAAGAAAGATATCACAGTATGAACCTAAGGAAACAGGAAGGTCTAAGTTAAAGAGAGAGTTTTCTTGTCATTTTGGACTCCACTATTTTTACTGCTAGGTCAAATAAAAATAAAAGTGTGTCTAGATCCTTTTTAAAGACTTCAATATTCAAAATAAGTGTTATATCATCAAACTAAAGGTTGAGGGTTTTCATTCCCTTGCCCTAAATAACTGAAAGAGGAAAAGATTCACGAGGATGAATATTTTTGCACATCAAGGAGACAAAGCATCACGGATGAAGCGGATTTTGGAGGCCAAACCAACCCTTTTACCCCAGTGCCATGAGTTCTCTGAAAACCCACAATACCTACATATGAAAGTGAAGGGAGGCAGAAGGCCAGTATTGTGGACTATGAGAGCTTGTGTGGAACACCTGGACCTTAAACTTCAAACGGGCATAACGTTTGACCTGGAGCTCTAATTTAGATAAAATTGGACTTTTCGGAAAGCTCTCGACATCCTCTGCAAAAAAAAACTAGATTTATTATTTTTAGTAAGGGTAAGTGGGTGAAAATAAAATAAACATATCCAGTTCCAGAAATTTAAATGTTCAGTCTCATAAAATGTAAAAAATCCCTGACAAACTCAAAATAGCCGCTCACCACGTAGAGGGTTCATAACTTGAGAAATTTTCAATGGATTTTCACAAAATTAGTCTCGTTGGAATTGTGGTTTCAATCCCAACTCAAAAAAATCAAGAAATGTAGAAATTGATGATTTTTTAATGGTTATTTTCAAGGAAAACTAGCCAAGGTCTCTTTGGTTGTTAAAAGTGGTTGGAGAAGCATTTAATGAGCATGGGAAATCACTCTTCACTGCTACAAGTTATGGGGAACCTTACTATTACTTTTGAAGGTCCAAAAACACCAACCAAACTCATTTATCATGACTTGCAATAGATGGGAAAGGGAATTTCGGGAATTTCATCCCTCTCTCTCTCCTCTCAAAATTCTATAAATTGATGTGTTGGGTTCATTCTAGAGAATAGTTTGAGTAGCGAAACTCTGTCTTTTAGTTTTGTGAAGCCAATGTGCTAAAGGGCTTTATAGTGGTCTCCTTGCATGGTGATCCAGGCCTTTATTTTGCAATAGATGCATGTTTTTGGATGTATCTTCCCTTGTTGTGTTTGTTTGCATTTTTCTTTCCTCTTCAATCTCATTGAAAATATATTGTGTCTATTTTATGCTCCTGCAGGGATTCATTATTATTGTGTTTGCATGGAAAGGTGTTGTGAGTGTTGTTATTAGACTGTGGAGAAACTATTGTTACCCTCTCTAATATGCATTTTGCTTCCATTTTCACACATTGGGGATTTTTCTCATTCCCTTATTTTGACACATCACCTTTGTAGTGTATTTTTCCTTCATTTGCATGTTATTTCTCTCTCCCTAGTCCTTTGTAAATTGTAGGAAAGAGATATTTAGTATCTTCATCTCAGTAGAGTTAGTTTGCATAAGGATTAGGAAGAAGAATCAACTTTCTTTGGAGGTCTATCTCAAGTAACAGTCCCACAACTTGGATATAGTACCCATGTTACCCAGTCACACCCGTGGGCTTAAGAACACACACTTGTGTAAATCAGAGGGTGTTTTGATTCAGTGATAACAACAAGAAGTTAGAAATTGTAGATATTGAGTGAGGTTACACCGAAACATATCTCATGCAAATAATATAAATGAAGAAAAAAACTTGACATATGGATGAGGCATGTGAAAGTGGGTACATAGAGCCGAGGTGAATAAGCCATATTTCAAAATAAAGCATATAAGATTCATAAAATATCAATTAGATGTGGTTTACCATGAGATGCTATTGCTATTGGTAAAGGTATTTTCATGAGGATCTGACAACCCATAGAAATGAGAAACTGAACACACAAGCTGACTCTTAATCGAGACTGTTGGTACCCAAATTTGTTCTCCTTTTCAAGCCAAGTAGCAACACTGATTCAACATGGAGCTTAGAGGTAGCCAGATCATAAATATATTTCATTTTGTAGCCGGGGAGGAGGTTTGACTGTCCCTTTATTACTTGGATTTGTGGAGAGATGGGTAGCACCTTACAAGGATATGATCTTATCATAACTATTTTAGGTTGTGCCTTTCAACCAAGGTAAGAGAACATATTTTGTAACCTCTGTTATTTGAAAGGAGATACAGGTACCCTTCTTTTGCATAAATTTTGGAGAGAAGACCTTGGGGAAAATTTGATCAACACACCAAATATGACTCTCATGAGTTGTCACTTCCAGATCATGGAGATACTTTCACAACAAGGAAAAGGCTATTAAAGACATTTGAGACCCCTAATTTTTTCTACATGTTTTGGTAACGGAGATTATGCATTTGTGTACACACATGACAAATAGGGGTACTATGGGTAGCATTGGTTGTTGATAAATGAATTTTGGTAGGAGGGGAGACAGGAAGAACTTGACTCACTAGATCCTTGAGAGCTTATGCAAAATGGAAATATTCAATCAACAAAATGCCACAAACATTTTAATTATTTCCTCAACTAGAATATGTGCTTCAATGGAGGTCCAAATTAGCACTCTTTCACACAACTTGTAGGATTCCATCAGGAAGGCTCGAGTTAGAGAACCCAATAAAGCACCAAGATTTAAACCAAGTCATGCCTAAGGTACACCTAGAGGCTTACAGAGAATCTCTATCAGCAAAATGAAAGAAAAGTGATTTTAAAACCGTTTATCCCACTCCCAGATGAAGGCTCTTCTGAGAAATGAAATTACAGATGCCACTAAACTATCACAAGGACTGAGACCTGTGTGATTGGACCCTACTTTGGTACAAGATTGCAATAGAAACAAGAAAAACTACTCGCACACGCATTCAGAGATGAAATAAATACAAATTACTCAAGATTAACTTAGAATAACTCAGAATAACTCAAATTTTGATCAAATTTATCAGCAAGGGAAAGTTTCTAGAACAATCTCAAAGCTTGTCAATGGCTATACACTTGCAACCACCTTGACACGATCAAATTTGATACAAAGAGAGATATATAGGCTTCTATGGATGGCTTCTTAAAATGGATGGGCTCTGTCAAGCTTTTTCTACTGGAGAGAATCAGTCCTGATCTTTCCAAAAACTCCCAACCATTTGCATGAAAAATTTATGTCATTTGTAACATTTACAACAGAGCTCCTTCTCCCCAAAAGACAAAAAACATTTAATACACCAGTGTTCACCATGATTCTTTCATGATTCTTAGAATCAAATATGCTAGAAGTCTCCAGGTGCTCGAGGGGGTAGATTTCATTGAATGTCTCCCGCATTCAACTCTTTGCTCTGGTAGATCACTCTTCCTTCAATTCACCAACCACTTCCACCCCTGATCTGTCAAATCTGGGTCCTTGCATGCTTAGGAGAAGAAAAATGGAAAATCCGATCAGGCACGAAAGTCAGACCATTTTAATGGTGAAAGACACTTCCATATCTTCCCACCAAACTTCAGATATCAACATTAACTTTCTTCTATGCCTGGCATGCAGAAAAAACCAAAGAATCATGAAAACTCACACTTCCATATGTGTTGTATAAAAATGGAGGGAAAATCATATTTCGACTCTCAGTTGTCATTGATCTTTTCTTTGAATTTGGGTTGTCTATGCGGAAGATCCAAACTTAAAAAAGGACCCAGGGGCTTCCTCTGACTTTTTACAACTTTTGGGAAAATTTCATATTTTTCCTCTGCATCTCCGCCCTTCGGAAACGAGCCTAACACGTGTCCTAAGGTGGGCCCCAGCAGGACTGCAGCCAAATTCTGACATTTCACTCCCCTTTTGGAAAAGGGAAAATTTTCCAAGTTTTCCCCGCAGTTCTGTCCTTGAAAAAATGGGCGTGATACGTGTCTAAATATGATTGTAGCGGAACAACGCTTCTCTTTTTACTTTTGGCCCCTTTTTTCCAAAAGGAAATATTTCCAAATTTCCTCCAATAGTCTACACCTCCACCGTTGACTGGAGCAAGCTTTGACTTTTCCTTTATCGGGCTTGCGGGTCATTTTGATGTTTTTAGCCATTTGCATGTTCAAGGGGCAAAAATCCAAATTGCCCCCGATGGTCTGCCTCCCCGCTCCTTTGACTTTTCAACCCGCCACGTGTCATCATGACACACCTTGAGATGGTCCCAAAAATTTGGTACCTTGAACAAGTGTGGGCTCACCACGTGTCCTGCTCCGACAAAGTGTACCAACTGCATAAAATTTTGTCTAAGTCTGGGCAAAGTAGCGGAACCTTCCACGTGTCCTCCTGTGGGGTCAAAGCGAGACTTTTTCCCTACCCTTAAAATTTCTCCATTCAAAGCCTGGCGGGGCCGCGGGGCGAGTTCAAATTTTTTTCCAAAGTATCAAAAAAAGAACAAACTCAAAAACAGACCTGCCACGCCCCATCCAATCAGAAGAAGCCACGTAAGCACTAAAAGAACTAGTGAGAAATGAGCGGGGCCATGGGACCAAATTTTCCTTTTTTCTAAAAAAGCAAAAAGTGATGAGTTTAAGCTTTTGCCCCGCCGCCCCCCTGACCAACCAAAAGAAGCCACGTACCCTGCCGATGCAAGGATGTAAATTTGACTAGGAGAAAATGCCCATCAAACCGTAAAATACAGAAAAACAATCATTCGAGCGAGAAAATGAAAAATTCTTCAAGGACAGAGAATTTATAAATGTTTACAAAGCTCAAATATGTTATTCAAAGATACATCCACTCATTTTCTTCAAGTATTTAGGGAAAAAACGACTAGGAGGACAAATCCTGACTATGGAGACCGAAAGGTATGATAAAAGCTGAGTTTTTTGGACGTTTCTAGAGGAACAAAGAAACAAGGAGCAAACCATGGACCCGTAGATGATCCATGACCCAGGAACAAATTTAAAATGGAAACAAATATTAACTAGGCACAACACGGGGAAAAGGAAAGTGATAGAGGCCATAAACCGATAGATTTTCAAAGGCAAACTAGGGCGAGACTATTTTGAGCACCAACAAAGACCATGTAAAATAGAAAATGAAAATATGAATCCTAAATGAAACATCAAATAACTGCCGGTGATGCTTTTGTAATAAGTGATAAAGATGAGCCATTCAGAATGGATACTGACACATATATAGAAGGGTATCATGATTTCCATGACTATTTAAACCCATCGATGAGTGAACAAAAGACAACCTTACAGATAACGATACTTGAACCTCAGACTCATAGAGATAAATGAAGTTATAAAAATGTAGCTACAATGTTGGGAAGATCAATGTAAAAACTTAACCCAAAGATAATTTGATCAAAATCATGTATATTGGTGCTAAACTGAATGGAATTGACAAGTGATTATATGTGCAACAAGTTATTTCAATGTGAATGAACCAAACAACTCTCATATGATCTACTTTGCTGCATTAATAAAAATAAAAAACCCCAAAAATTACAAACCATAACCAAATTATAGCTCTGTTAATCACTGCACAAAACAATTAATTTTTTAAGATTATATTTCTTATCAGAATTAGTCTCTTATTTTGTATGTTTATGTTGACTGTAAAATGCTAGGGAAATTATTTTTTATGAATTGCGATTTAGTGGAGAAGAGTGGAAATTATGTGATTTTAACTGTAGACATCCCATTGGCTTACTTCTGGCATAATTCCTGTTAAATGCACTGGATTATTCACAATTGATTTAAGTTGATATTATATTATAAATGGTACAACTTTGTGATAGATTTCCTACTTGACACTTACCAATTGTTTAGGCATCTGAAAGATTTGTTCAATATTGATGCGGATGATTATATGCTTTCAATATGTGGAAATGATTCACTATGGGAGATTTCATCCCTAGGGAAAAGTGGGAGTGTATTCTATCTTTCTCATGATGATCGATGCGGATGATTATATGCTTTCAATATGTGGAAATGATGCATTGCGGGAGCTTTCATCCCCATGGAAAAGTGGGAGCGTATTTAATCTTTCCCATGATGATTGTTTTATAGTAAAAATGATGAAAAAATCTGAAGTCAAGGTGAGTTTGCAAAATTATGTATTTTACAAGTATCAAAGGTCTCAATAAGCAATAACTATTTTCAATTTGAGATTATCATGTTATAGATGATATTTCTTGCTATGCATGCATCTATTGTGTCATTCTTAAATTGCATTCTTTATATTGGTGACATTTTAAAGGAGTAATTATCTTGAGTTTTTGATGTTATCAAGGCTCTTTCTAGTCCAAATCGAAAGTAGTTATCATTAAAGTCTATATTGTTTGATAACACATTGAGAAAATAAACATTGTTTACGGGCATTTATAAAGATGCTCATTGCATTCTATGCTTCAAATATTGGGTGAGAAATATGAGCAATGGATGTTCCAGGTGTCTGATTTGTGTCATGTCGTGATTTTTTGTATGATGTGATAGCATCCATATTTTTTTTAATGGATTTTCAACTTATTGGAATCTTCAAAACAATTGTGAGATTTTATCATTTTGCAATGATGCAAAAATGAACAAGGAAGATATTCATAGCATAATGTTAGTTATTTTGGTATAGAATTGACTATACAATTTTATTTTATTTTGACCCACTCTAATTCAATTTTTGAAATTTTGTAATAAAATTTGGGTTTTATCATTTTTTATACTATAATTAGGATGTGACTGATATCAACGGGTTTACAAACTTGACAAAATCATGTTTTTTTGCAATTCATATGATTGGTAAAGTCAATTTCCATTAACTTTTGGTGTGAAAATTGTGTAAGGTGATGCAGGACTATCCTTGGATATCCAAGCTATCTTGCATTTGAGGTTGAGTTGATCATCTTTTCGAGGAGTTTTTTTGGGAAAAGACCACAGCAGACGATGCAAGAATTTTCCCTTTGCAAGGCTTACTTCAAGCTTCACAAGCTCCACAGTTCATTTTGGAGCTTCGCAAGCCTATGTGAGTTTTGAAATCCTAGGAGAGCTTTACAAGATTATGTGAGCTTTGCAAACCCAAACAAGAAATCCAGCACGTGTGAGATTCACAAGCTTGGTTCCGTTTCGCAAGACTGAATCTACTTTGCAAGCCTAAATAGTACCAAACTTGCTTTTCAAGTCTATTTGCCACTTCCCGAAGTTCAAATTCAAAATTTATGCAGTGAAAAGCCTTTGAATATGCATATTTTGCAAGAAGACATTGAGGAATTGTGAGGTGTGGTGAACCAACATTTGCATAACAAGTCCTCATCATTCCGAGGTATCCTCCACAACTTTTCAGCCATCTGTTGCCTTATGCAGTAGAAATGTTTGGAAGCTTAATTCACTGCGTAAGCCACACTTGTGGAAAATTTCATTGCATAAGCTAAAGGCTAGTGTCATTGTCTTGTGTAAAGACAACGGTAGGAAAAAGAACGTGGCAAGTGACAACATTAGGAGTAATGTCAATCCACCACCTCTTGGAGGTGTTGCTTAACAAGAAGATCTTGACTAATTGCTCGTCTAAGAGTGTTGGATCTACAACATTAGAATGTGTCAGGAGTTTTCAGAAATAACAGGAATTGAGTTCCATGCAACGAGATTTGCAGTAGTTGCTGATTGGTTCCAAACTACCTGCCTGTGCCAAAATGCACAACCTTATCCTATCTGCCTGTGCTAAAATGGGGGCTTTGGAACAAGATATAGACATTCATAAGAATAAATGATAGAGGAATTTTGTTAGATGTTATTGATGTCTCTGCCCTGGTACCAGTGCCTTACCTTTCTATGCCAAAATGGGGGCTTTGGATCTGAGTTGCATGCAAGAAAATATGGACAAATGTTTTTAGATTATGGCCCCTTAAAATACGATCCTCCTCTGACTATGTATCTCCTCCCCATTCTTCAGATATCCCAAACTGGAACAAGCAAAAAATGTGAAATCATTGGGTTTAATTCCTATTCGCTGCATCAGGTAAAAAACACACAAAACCTCACCAGCGAGCCCTTCTTTCGCACAAGTAGTAATTATGAGAGTCAAAGACACAACATTTTGTTGAGGCATTTTGTCAAACAACTCACGTGATTTCTATATGCTTCCACATTTTGCATTCATGTCCACAAGGGCATTTTCCAACACAATGACATACTTAAAAAACACACATGCATTGAAAAACCATTCAAATCTGATTCCTCTGAAACAAATTGTAGCTCGTTGTTTACATTTACGAAAAATTGTTTTACTCGTGAAAAGTTGCATGCAACATGCTTACATATTTCTCATCCTTAATGCACCTGTCAAAATTCGAAGAGATGTTAAAAAAATTGTGTTTTACTTGTGCAGGTGACAAAGTGGGGGCGTATGAGTATTTGCGTCGCAGAAAGACGACTTCTTCCAAATGCATTACTTGACTTCTCAAATTTCAGATTCCTACTTTTGTCTGAAGCTTGTACTCTATTAAATTTCACTACTGTTTATAGTAATCCGATAAAATCCCGACACAGTTTTGTAAACTCCATTGACAAAAAAGGTCGTTATGGAATAATCCCCTTCCTCATTATGTCTCGAATGAATCCCCAAAACCATTTCTAGAGTTTCCAGCTTAGCAAACACACAAATAACGTTTCCTGAAATAAGGTCCAATGGAACCAATACTCTAAGGAGAGTGCTACATGGGAGAACTTACATGAAGTCTATAATAAATTTCCTCATCTTTTTTATTAGTTTAGTTGTTTGTTGTTGGTAGCCATTGAGACAATGTCTTCCTCTAGTGGGGAAGGATCTCACATCCTAAATCCTCAAGTAGATCTCTTATTAATTAATTAAATAATTGGTGTATTTTTTCCGTGTGGATACTTCTCATGAGAGTGATTATATCTACGAATATGTTGTACTTCTAATTACAATTTGGATTATGATTTTATGTTAGATTTTAAGTGAATAGGGATGAATCTATTACGTTACTTTTATTTTTGAAATTATCTAGAAGGAACATGAATATGGAAAAGTGTTTGATTATGTATCATGTGATGTATTGTTCTAATCCTAACACATCTTTTGTTTGAGTATACAGAGGACATTCAACATTAGGATGGAGGGAGAGTATCATTGGGAATAAGTGAATAGATATGGAACTTGAAATGATATGAGACACTGTACAAACATGAACTTATCCTATTAACCTTAGGATTAGAGGTATCCATACATTCAAGGAGAACAATGAGAAATCAAGGGTAAGTTGATTTTAATTTGTTTGCATAATTTTCTATGGATATTTAAACACTATGTGTTGACCCTAGGATCTAGTGTCCCTTGCGTTAATCATAGTGACTTGTCCAAACCACATATAATTTTCATCCCAATAGGTAGGTGAATGAAATCACTATGATACTCCATACATCAACATCAAAGCAAGATATATCTAAGATCTAAAGAATTAAACTATTATTATATTTAAGAAAATAATTTCTTTTAAATAAAATTAAATAGTTAATTACATTAATCAAATATAAATTGTGACTTTGTCACACTCTAATAATAATAAGAATAATAATAATCATAATAACTACTAATCTAAAACGCTCATATTATTCAAAACATTCAATTGTAATAAAATTATTGCAACCAAATAAGGAATGGGCAATAATGACATTTAATATCATAATTAAAAATATGACAATCTTCCCATACCATTTAATATATGAAAATAGCATTGAAAATATTTAACCAACTCTTTTAATACATTTTGGAGGATAGGCCGGTTGAATTTAACTAGAGGTTGAAGAGTAAAAGAGGGAAAAACCTAAAAAAAAATCGGTGTTGGAGAATTGATATTGCCTAAGGAGCATAGTGTTACAAGAGGTCTAAGAGAAGGGTTTGAGATTTGTTTAAGCATCAAAATAATTAAGATACGGGTAGCCATTGAACTCCCTCTAATAGAAAAATTATATAATTATAATTTTTTTTCCTCCTCTATTTCTATGTTCATTTTTTTGTGTTTAAATAATTTTATTTATTCCAGTGCTTCTTCCTTGTGAGTGTATATGGTATAATATCTCTCTGGTTAGGAATTTAGAATCTTCTAGTTTCTTTTATTTTGTAGTTTTCTAGCACTCAAATTAACTATTATATAGTTTTAACCGACTTATTTACATTGATGAAATATTACCTTAAAATGCAATTTAAGAAAATCTCAAATTGTGGAAAATCATTTATAAACATTACTTAAGGCATATTTATTTACCAATCCAATTAACTATTCTATAGTTTTAACCGAGTTATTTACATTGCTGAAATATAACATGTAGAATGCATTTGAAGAAAATCCTAAATTGTGGAAAATCATTTATAAACATAACTTACGGCATATTTATTTACCAATCCAATTAATTATTATATAGTTTTAACAAACTTATTTACATTGTTGAAATCTTACCTCTAGAATGCATTTTAAGAAAATCCCAAATTGAAACAAATAAATAAACAAAAAAAAACAATGAGAGAATTAATGTGTAATTTTTATAACGTTTATCCACTTTACATAATTAGCTCTTCTAATCGTGAGCTTGGAATGTGACTTCAATTTTTTTAATAAGGTTTATTTTATGGATATATAATCATAGAAGTATTATTTTGACTTAAAATCTAATTCATATGTTGATAATTTTAATGACTAAATAAAACATAGTTTTTATTGCGTAATTTAATTTCAATTATTCATTTTAGTTTTATTTATTTATTATTATTATTTTAGTTATGATAGAAAGTAATGGGTTATTATATTAAAAATTAAGGTATAGTGATTACTTATAGTCACGTAAATTTTTAAATTTAAAAATTTGTCTATTATTTAATTATCATTTAAGAGGGTTTATCGTATAATGAAATTAATTGAAAAATAGTAATATTGTAGCCAACAAAGGTATCATACCATATTGGAAATAGTCCTCCTACAATTATAATGATTAATTTATCACACAATAAGTACGTTGAAATACTTTGCGATCAATCTATCTTCCTATTAGTCTTTTTCTTACTATATCAACTCAAAACACTTTCACTATTTACACTATTTGGAACTCATTTTGTTGATTTATCATCATACACCTTGTATTATATTGTGACTAAAAAATATATGTAACGTAAGCTCGTTTCTAAAAGTGTTTGACAACTTATTATATTATCTTTGTACTCTTAACAAACTAAATAAACACGAGTCTTCATATAATTTGGTGTAAGCCCTAATCATTAAGTAATTAGACATTATTATATTTCCTTGTCATTGAATGTCATATTAGAGAAGAAAATGATCATGAATTTTTCTGTATCCAATATAGGAAACTTGTGGGATATGACATAACTCTACCACCATGTGATGTGTTTCATGTATGAATATATATGTTGGAGATCAATGGTGTTGCGTGCTAATTCGGGATGGTGAGTTGACATTAGCTTTGATGAGGGTGTATGAACATGAAAACATGACATGCCAGGTGGCAGTGTTCATATTTTCTTAGTGCATATAGGATGAGAGTAAATTTCTTGGTCTATACACTTTGATTTTCTTAAGACAACCCCGATGCTTAGGGTAGGAATGTGTAGGAGGTACCTGCCTTCCTTTAGTCTTGTGGCCATAAGAAAAACATTAACATTTGTTAATTAGGAGTATTATATACATCCTTTTTTGGTTCAATTTTTTCACATAGATACCAGAAGGTAGGTGACAACTTAATATTACACAGATGAATCACTCTCTTACCACATCGGTTCCATATCTACTCACTTCGTTGAATGGTAGGGCTATTCCTCTTGTACTAAGGGGATGTGTGGGATATTTTCAGGTCTATGGTTGGAGGCAAAGCGTTCCAATGAAGCTCTCTATCACCTCTTGTATTAGTTATGTAGCTTTAGATGATCTACAGTTGAATTTTGGTACCATGTATCAAATGTTTTTTCTTGTACTCATATCTAGATATAATTTACAAGCTGGTATAAGATTGTAATAATCATTATGTATTGTATAGTATGTTCTTACCTGAGGTTTGGTTGTTGTATACATTTGGAATGAATCATATTTTTATTGGAAACCCAATTGCAAAACATAGTTACAAATTGATTTATAACCAGAAATGAGTCAATGACTTGTATGAATGAATTACTAGTAGCAATGAATGAGAAAGTGCTAATTATGAAAGAATTTTTTGAAAGTAACTATGAGTAAATTTAAACATTAAATAAATTGTAATTATGAAATGAGTATAAAATTTCAAATGAGTATATTTTATTAGAATAAGAAATTGGAGTAAAATGAACATTGAATTATTATTTTACTCTTTGCAATGTAATTTAAATAAATAGTGTGTACTATTAGTGCATTACAATTATTGTAACATTTGGTTTTAAATTTTTATTTGGAGTTAGGGATGAGAAATCAACGGTAAGTCGATTTCCCAATCATGTTATCTATAAATAAAAATAATAGAATTAATTTTTTGGCATCTAATTGGGAGGTCGCTACACATTGGTATCAAAGCTAGATTTAATAATCGATCCTATTGGTGTTCATCACATGTAAATATGAGATGTTTATCTTGCATTTTGTTTAAGGTTGATGAAATGGAAAGGATGAGAAATGGAGTAGAAAATGGTAATAATGATTATGTCGATAATGGCCAACATGACAAGTTAAACCAAATCTTGGCCATACTTACGGAAATCAGAGATAGGGTAACTCACTTAGAGCAAAGGGTACATAGTGAACATGAGAGAGAAGAAGAAAATGAGGAAGAGGAAGAACTTAATCATGAAGAACATGAACCACCAAAGAGGGCTCATTTTGAGTCTGAACTGGCTAAGGATTTGAAGAGGATTCACCCTCCTAAGTACAAGGGAGACTCTCTAGGAGATGGATCTAAGTCATGGCTCATAGAGATGAAATAATATTTTGAAATTTAAAAAAATTATGAGGAGACAAAGGCAGTTTGGGGTGCTTAGATCGGCTTTCGAGAGAAGAATCGGCATGGTGGAACAACATAAAGGTTGAACAAAATCTCACTCCTGAGAACATGACTTGGGATTTGTTTGTATCTTTATTTCAATAGAGGTGGTTTCCCAAACGTTTTTTTGATAGAAATATTTCTTATTTCCAAAACCTTCAGCAATGAGGCATGATAGTTACAAAATATTTGGAAAAGTTCATGAGACTTCTAAAATTTGTGCCGCAATATCAAAAAGATAAAATATTCAATATTAGAAAATTCATTTTGGGATAAAGGCCCCAAAATTGGTATAGAAGTTGATATTCGTGGACCTTCAACTATGGAACATGTCTTTGAGAAGGCATTAAAGCATGAACAAAAACTAAAGACCTTGTTTGAAGCACAAAGGGATTTTAAGGGAAAAGGAAATGAATTTCAATGCCCCTTCAACTCCACTTCGTTTTGATATAAGAATTGGAGGGGTAATAAGCATGTGAATGTAGGTGCAAGGAAGAGATTCAAAATAGGTGGTAATTTTAGAAATAATAACGAGTATAAACATGGGAATGAAAATGGTAATGGAAGTTGGAATGGGAACATGAACAATGACAATGGAAGAGATGGAAATAACAATAAATTTATAGGAATGTAGGGTCAAAAGGAAAATGCTTCAAACATGGAGGAGATGATTATGCTAATCAATGTTCAAAAAAATTGATAGGGGAAAACAATATGCCTCCACTTAAAATCAATAATAAACATTCCAGCAACGGATTCATGCAGAAGTTGGTAACTGCTAGACAGACCATCAAGTAAATCCCATTGAGGCATCAGGTAAGCTATTTGGCTACCCTATTTCAGTTTTGATAGATACATGAGTAGCTGAAAGATTTGTAACCCCAGAAATTTTAAATAAAATACCTAGAAATGCTAGTTTTATGGTTAATTCATGGTCAGTCCAATATGGAAACTGAACTAAGAGGAAGGTAGAGAAATGTCAATTTGAAGTTGAGTTATAACTTCTTGAATTCGTAACTATAGTTAATCTGTATGTTGCACATTTGGGCTCTTATGATGCAATTCTTGGGCTTAATTGGTTGTGGCAACATCGTGCAAAGGTAGATTGCTTCGCCAAGACCATTTCATGCCTTGATGACAAAGGTACGGTTGTATATGTTCAAGGAATCAAAAGAGGAATAAGCCTTAGGAAATTTTCTACAATTCAACTAAAAAAGGCATATTGAAAGGGGTGCATCATGTATGCAGTGCATATCCTATATATGGAAGACGAGAAGGAACTATCCATTGAGGATTATCCTTTTCTCCAATATTTCCATGAAATTTTTCTTGATGAACTACTAGGACTCCCACCTCATAGAAAATTTGATTTTTCCATTGACATCCTTCCTGGATCTGAGCCACAATCTAAAGTACCTTACCGAATGACTACAACTAAGTTGTTCGAGTTAAAATCCCAATTGCAAGAATTGTTAGCTAAGGGATTAATCCATCCTAGTGTATCTCTTTGGGGGTGCGCCAATAATTTTTGTAAAGAAGAAGGATGGAACTCTTAGGATTTGCCTTGATTAAAGGATACTAAACAAAGCTACGGTGAAAAATAGGTACCCCCTTGCCACGCATAGATGATCTTTTTGATAAAATGCGAGGAGCAAAAATATTTTCAAATTTTGATTTGAGGTCAAGTTATCATCAACTTAGAATCAAAGGGGAATATATTCCTAAAACAACATTCAAGACGCGTTATGGGAATTACGAGTTCATTGTGTTTCCCTTTAGGATTATGAGTATGATTAAAAAAAATAGAAATTTACCTAGATGACCTAAGGGGATATATAGGGTATTAATGTTAGTCTAGTTAGGAGGACTAAAACATTGTAAATGAACTAAAGCACTATGAAATAAAGTAATATGAAATAAAACCCTATTGTGTAAGATAAGAGTAAGGAGAAGACTCAGCTGATAACAAGAGACTATCGTACAATGTCACAGATCTGTAAATAAAATCTATAAGTGTAGATAAACCCTCAGGGACCCTATAAAGGGTAGATATGGACTGTTTAAGATGACACAGGCACCTGGAAGTGTAATGCGGCACCTCGGGGTGTACAGATCTGCAATCTAGGCAATCAGAATAGTATAAATGCTCTGAACCTCAATCTGGTATGGTCGTTAAATGTCTCTGATTAATTCCCATCTGTTGTGATCAATTCGTCATATGAACTGGAGAATGAATCGTAATGCAAGGAGAAATATCAAACCCTAGAAAAATGAAAGATGCATATGAATGGGTTAGACTGACCTCAGTCGCCAAGTTAGTGGACTTATCACTGAGTGCTACACTATATTACGAACCCTAATGTAGTTTTGGTGTATGTGTGTATGTCGTGCCCTAGGTGCTCTCGTGTCAGTTGCAGTTTCTAAAGTAGCGAGTAATAATATCTATATAAATGAAATCATGTTTGCATGGAATATAATGAAATCCCTCCCCCCATGAAGTGTGTGTGATGCATATCTCCTAGCTTGAATGCATGGAACTATGTGGTTGTAATTGATGCAATGGATGCAACCCTAGATGGAGTGATAGTAGTGATAAGATGTAATGACCTAGTACCTTTATTATGCTCTTATAACTTTATATTTATAGGGCTCTCAAGCTTAATTTCGTAATTAATCTCAATAAGGTTGACTGAGAAGAAGATAAGAATGACTAATAGTTAGAAGTGACCCAAAAATAAGCCGAAGAGGTTATGCATAGACAGGGCACCTGGAATGGGACCAGGGCACCTTGGGGCACCCCAGTACAGGCTGGCCCGCCCTCATTTTAGGCTAGAATATTGAAAAGGTCATGAAATGGGCTGATACGTATCAGGAAATAAGCAAGAAAGATGAAATAAAATATGAGACAAAGGTGGATAAGAGGTGGGATTAATTAGTACTTTGTACACTTGAGAACCTTCTAAATAGTAGTATAATACCGGGCTAAATATTTTCTAATGTGCAATTTATTTTTGTCTACATTTTCCCCCACTTTATGTTGGTGAGCATAAAGCTTGGTAACATAAAGTAGATAGAGATGCATAAATGATAACCATGTAGAGTGTAGAAGAATATGTGCCAATGCACTAGACTCAAGTGTGGAATGAAAAAAAAAAATGTGGAGGAGCATGGATTCTAAAGATGAAAAATGTGCATAAAAAGTGATGAGAGTGAACCTAGGGCGGAACACATGTATAGATGTTGTTATGTATAGTGTACCTACATGGTTAGTATGACAAGTACCATCATGGTGTATTGTCACTATCGTTGTTGCTTTTGTTGTTGCCCCCAATTTGACTGCTTGTTTCTCATACAACGGACCTATAAGGAGAAAATAATATAGTCAAATATGTATGTATGTAAAAATGTTGTGTAAAAATACACAAATCTAAAATATGCTAGAATAGAAAGTGTAAATGGAAAAATGGAACATGTGCACCTGATCCAGGTCAAGAAAAAGGGTGTAGAATTTTCAGGTGATATCATTCCACCTTGGCCAAAGAAGTATAGGGAGGAACTATGTTGTATCCTACAACCTTTAACCACTTCTACTAAAATGTTGGACGAGATCTCTATAATATCATGGGTTTTTGGGTGATCCGATGCCACTAGACGAAGAAGTGTAGAGAGGCACACCGACTATAACCCCTGAGCCTGTTAAGGCCGCTATGTATAGAGTTCGTAGACTGGTCTGAACTCACTTGCTGTGTGTGAACCAGTGTAGATATGTTGTGTTAGTAGAAACCCTCAATGATGCCCCCCTATTTGGGGGTGTATGTAATGACCCTGGAAGGAGAATGCGGCCCTAAAAAAGGACCAACTGCACTCTAACCTGTAGAACTCTACCCTGTAGGGGGAAAGGGAAACACTTGGTAGATACCAAGGCGTGCACAAAAGGGGATGGCTATCCAATAAAAGTGTTAGTCTGAACACATGCATGTAAATAAGACAAGTATAAAATACGCAGACAATGGAAAAACTACCGAGAAAAGTAGTGTAATCACGCAAGAAAATAAGCAGACTACACAAAGATGGTTTCAAACATGGGACATCACTCATGATGTCGCAAGACATGCAAGGCCATCATGGCCAAAAACAATATTCAAGTGTGTACACAAGAAAAGGGAAAAGCCCAAAAATAATTGAAAACGACACAGAAAAGTAAAAATAAACATGTAGTAATGGAAACATGTAGTCCTACAAAACAAGTGTTGCACATGGAACACTCATTAGCATGTTAGAGTGATAAGAAATATTCCAAAGCATGTAGAAGCAATGTGGATGCCCCCATTGTTGTTGTTTTGTTGTTTTTTCTCGTTTGAGTAGCTGTTTCTGAGCTACTTAGAGCTTCATTGTAACACTTGGATCTTGATCCATTCTCTCTGTTTCTCACTCTTATTCTAGCTCTCAGGCCTTCGTTGGTATTCAAGGGTATAGTCCCTTTCAAAAAACTATTTGCCAATAATAAAAAAAAAAATGTGGATGCCCCCAACGACCGGTGTATGAAGGGTAGAAGAAAAAAATCCATGCCACGTGTACATGTCATGTATCTATGATCACACTAGACAAAGGCATGAACGCACATATGTGTATGATAATGACATATAAGAAAGCAATCTAACATGTGTAGTAGAAAGTGAACATGAAAGACACTATTATGTAAAAGTAAATGGTACCAAGACAATGCAATATGTTATGGATGGATGAAGTGGAATGCAAAATGGAATGATAGGAGCATCGTGCCCCCCAAGTGAATGGAATGTATGCAGTGAAGTTCATTTTTTTCCCCTTCAGCAGTCAAGAAGGAACTGTAAATGAGAGTGTGTCATCGGGAAATGATCGAGTGGTGTTTGTTATGTCTAGCGCATTGTGATGAGTGTGGATATGTAAGGGTGAGGAAATATGACATGGTGAGAAGATGTACGTGAACCCTATAGATAAAGTGTATATCATGACTTTGTTGATCAGAGGAGTGATGATTTATCCCTAAGCATATATCACTATAGAATGATTGTATGGGAATGAGATATATAGAAATATGTGTGTGGACCCTATAGCTTAAGCATATACCATGACTTACTGAATGGGTGAGTGATGATTTATCCCTAAGCATATATCACTACATGATGGACAAATAAGGTGACGATTTAGCCTATAGAGTATGTTACTATGAGATGGGTGATGAGGGCATATGAAGCATATATGAGTAAGAGGTGGGTAACGAAAGGTGGTTATTTTAGCACTAAGCGTAGACCACTATGTGATGAATAAGGAGAGGGTGGTGATTTAGCCAAAAGCGTATACCACTAAGTGATGAGTGTGATAGATGATGATGTAATAGAAGGATAATATAATAGGTGATGACTTAGATGAAGTCTATAATAAATTTTCTCATCTCTTTGAGTAGTTTAGTTGTTTTTTCTTGGTAGCCCATCAGGACGATGTCCTCCTCTAGTGGGGGAAGCATCTCACATCCCGAATCCTCAAGTAGATGTCTTATTATTTAATTAAATAATTGGTGTAATTTTTCCATGTGGATACTTCTTGTTGGTGCTTAGAATTGTCTCGCCCCATTTGTGCCCTTGAAGATTTATTGATTCATGACCTCTGTCATTTTATCCTTCCACTGTATTATCTTTGGCCATTCTTTGTTGCCATTTTAATCTTCTTCTAGGTCAAAGATCATGTGTGAGTTTGTATTTGTTCTCATGGTTCCTTTGTTCATCTAGAAAATATCTGTATTTTGATTTTCCCATGCTCTGTTCCTTTAAAACTCTGTGTTTTCCATGTTTCTTTCATTTTCCACACAGTAAAGATTTACTGTCCTTAGCCATTTTTTTCTCTTAATACTCAAAGAGAAATGAATTGATGTGTCTCCCGAGGAACGTATTTGAGTCTTGCAACATTTATAAAATCTCTGTCCTTGAAGAAAATTTCACTTTCAGGCTCAAATGGTCGTTTCTCTGTGTTTTACGGTTTGACGGGCATTTTCCCCAGTCAAATTTACATCCTTGCATCAACAGGGAAATGTGGCATCATTTGGTTGGACGCAGCTTGGCCGGACACTTCAAAAATTCTATAAAAAGCCTCAACTTTAAAATGTGTCCACGTGGAGGAACGATGCTCATTTGAGAATCAAATTTTTGGTTTGGCTTTGAAGTAGCACCGGGAGGACATGTGGAGGGTTGGTAGGAAAGAGACACATGGAGGCTTCCGCTGGGTTTCCCATACTTAGAAAAATTTCAAAAGGTTTTCTTGAAGTCCAAGACACGTGGAGGAAATGACACTCATTTGAAGATCTGCTTTTGGGCTTTTCCTTGGAGTAGTGCTGGGAGGACACGTGGAGGCTTCTATTGCTTTCCCATACTTAGACAAATTTTTATGCAGATGGAAAAAATTTGGCGGAAAAGGGACACATGGCGAGCCTGTGCTCATTCAGGGTCTTCAACTTGGGCACCATTTTGAAGAAGTGCCATGAGGACACGTGGGGCATTCCGCTCAATTTGCATATTTTCTTGGACTTTTCAACGACCAAGGAAGACTACCTCGGAGCTTGACACGTGGTGCCCTCCACAGAGCTTTCAAGCCTTCAAAACAAATTTTGTCAGGGTAGGACACGTGACGAGCCCGCGCTCTGTTCAAGGTATCAAATTTTTGGGGACACCTCAAGGTGCATCATTGTGACACGTGGCAATTTGAAAAGTCATAAGGGGTGGGGAAGTGGACCATCAGAGGCAACTTAAAATTTTTTGCCTCTTTGCCTCATAAAGGTTAAAATATCAAAAATGGCCCGCAAGCCCCAATAGGAAATAGTCAATGTTTTTCCCCGGTCAACGGCATGGAGGTGCGGGCTTTCAAAGGAAAAGTGAAAATTTTTCCCTTTGAGGGGAAAAGGAGTTAAAGGCATAAAAGGACCTGGGGTTCTGCTGGGACCCACATTAGGGACTTGAAGCGGAAGGGCGGAGCTGTGGGGGAAACTTGGAAAATTTTCCTTTTTTTCCAAAAGAGAGTCAAATGGTAGAAATTTTCCGCGATTCCTTTGGGACCCACCTCAGGACATGTGTCAAGGCCCATTTTTCAGAAGCAGAGGTGCAGAGAAAAATGGGAAATTTTTCCATTTTTTCAAAAGGGTCAGAAAAGGTCAAATGGAAGCCCCCGAGCTCATTTTTGGATCTTCCACGTGGACGGCCCACATTCAAAATCAAAGATCAACGGTTGCTAAGTGTTTAAATCTGATTTTCCCCCCCATTTTCTCTGTAAAGCTCCTGGAAGTGTGAGTCTTCATGATTTCTTATTATTTTCTACACGCCAAATAGAGGAGCGAGTTAATTATGATATCTAAAGTTTGGTGGGATATATCTGGAGATGTCTTTAGCCATTAAAATGGTCTGACTCTCAATGCCCGATCTGGTTTTCCATTTTTCTTCTCCTGATCACTCGAGGGACCAGATTTGATTGATATGGGGTGGAAGTGGTTGGAAAATTAAAGGAAGGAGTAATCTACCAGAGAATGGAGTTGAATGCGGAGGCAAGAAACCAAAGAGATTTTCCCTCGAGCACCTGGAGACTTTTATAGATTTGATTCTAATGAATCATGAAATAATCATGGCAAACACTGGTGCATTTAAACATTTTTGTCTTTTAGGGAGGAAGGGGCTCTGTTGGAAATGTTATAAAGGGCACAAAATTCATCGTGAAAATGGTTGGGAGTTTTTGGAAAAGTCATTGACTGATTTTTCTAGCAGAAAAAGCTTGATAGAGCCCATCCCTTTTGAGAAGTCATCCAGAGAAGCCTGTATATCTCTCTTTGTATCAAATTTGATCATGTCAAGGTGGTTGCAAGCGTATAACCATTGAAAAGCTTTGAGATTGTTCTGGAAAATTTCCCTTACTGATAAATTTGATCAAACTTTGAGTTATTATGTGTTAATCTTGAGTAAAGTGTATTTATTTCATCTCTGAATGCATACGAGTAGTTTTTCTTGTTTCTATTGCAATCTTGTACCAAAATAGGGTCCAATCACACAGGTCTTAGTCCTTGTGATAGTTTAGTGGCATCTATAATTTCATTTCTCAGAAGAGCCTTCATCTGGGATTGGGATAAACGGTTTAAAATCACTTTTCTTTCATTTTGCATGATAGAGATTCTCTGTAAGCCTATGGGTGTACCTCAGGCATGATGACTTGGTTTAAATCTTGGTGCTTTATTGGTTCCTCTTACTTGAGCCTTCATGACCGAATCCCACAGGTTGTGTGAAAGAGTGCTGATCTAGGCCTCCATCGAAGCACACATTCTAGTTGAGGAAACAATTTAACTTTTTGTGGCATTTTGTTGATTGAATCTTTCCATTTTGCATAAGCTCTCAAGGATCTAGTGAGTCAAGTCCATCCCTTCTCCCCTCCCACCAAAATTCATTTAACAACAACCAATCCTACCCATAATACCCTGTTTGTCATGTGTGTACACAAATGCATAATCTCTGTTACCAAAACATGCAGAAACAATCAGGGTCTCAAATGTCTTTAGTAACCTTTGAACCTTGATTATGAAAATATCTCCATAATCTAGGAAGTGACAACTCGTGAGAGTTAGATTTGGTGTGTTGATCATATTTTCCCCAAGGTCTTCTCTATAAAATTTATGCAAAAGAAAGGTACCTGTATCTCCTTTCAAATAACAGAGGTTACAAAATAGGTTCTCTTACCTTGGTTGAAAGGAACAACCTAAAATAGTTAGGATTAGGTCACATTCCTTTTACATGTGCTACCCACTCCCTTCTCCAGAGCCTGAGTGACAAAAAGACAAGATAGATTGCTTCCCTGGCTACAAAATGACACATACATGATTGTCTATCTACCTCTGAGTGTCCTATCAAACCCATGATGTTGCTTGCTAAGCTTCTGAAGGAGGTTAAATTTGGGTACCAACAACAGTGGCTACAATGGGATTTATTTTCAGGGACATTGTGATACAATTGACCCATACTCACCAACCCTGGTCCCATTGCCATTTCTTGTATGCTCTAAAGTGCTAGAAACCCATTTTAAAAATCATCTTGTGTTAGCCAGTTTATAAGAGGTTTCAATAAGTCCACAAGTGCTATATGAATCCTCCTCTTAGCTCCAGATCCCTTTCCACAAGTTTTGCAATAAGGTATTTATTAGTAAATTTTGGTAAAGAAAGGTCAAATTTTTTCATTTCCATTTTCTAGTGGTGACAGACACTTTAGACAAAACATTTTTAGTGCATTTTCACAACTAAGGTGAAAATCCTTAGTGGTGACTCCATGTTGATTTGATTCTAAAAAGGACAAGTGTCTTAAAACTCTGTCAAAGTAAGATTTGTTACTAATATTTGCAAAGCTGGAAGGAAGAAGATATTTCTTTGCTAGGGATCCTGCTAAGGACATTGTTTCCAGAGTTAGGAAAAGTAAAATCAGAAGGAAGAAAATCCTGGAGATCTGTTGGAGATCAGCAGACAAGAAGAGGGATCTCCATTGATGAAAGTGAGTGGCCTATCATTGAAAGATTACAGCTCAAGTGCATCATTGAATTAGGCAGCCTCTTTGTGGAGTTGAACTCTCCAGCTGGAGAGGGACCTTCATTTTATTTTGAAAGGTTTTCTTCACACTCTACACCTGTGTTTCTATGAGGTTGATAGAGATTTCCAATAAGTATAAGGCCTTTGGGGGTATCCATTTTGAAAATTATACTCCTGATGTTCCAAGAACCTTCTGCCCCCCATCATTTTGTCACCCCTCTAAGATCACCTCCTCAAATCAATATGGCTCAACACCAGGCCTCCATTTGTTGTAAACACCTTTGGACCTATAAAGTTTTTGGGAATGGATGGTTACCCAAATGCAGTGCCTCAAATGTAAGGAAAGAGAATGCCAAAGTTCCAGGGAAACAATGCTATTACTGGTGATCAGCATATTAATAGCTTTTTATCAATATGATGGAGGATTTTGAGATTGAACATGAGGATGTTTATATCAAGTTGTTTATCCATACCTTAGAGGAGGATGCTAGGGACTGGTATAAAGCATTGCCAGATAATTCTATTGACTCCTGGACTGAGATGAGCAATGCATTCAAACAGAACAGTATGGTGACAGGACTAACCCAAGGTTTCTTTTGATAAAATTTGAAAATATCAAAAAGAACCACTAATGAGTCAGTACATGATTTCAACACAAGGTTTAATAAGACCTTGAGAATATTTCTATTAGAATAAGGCCTTGTGATGAGTCATGTTAAAATCAAATATATTGATGCATTTGATAAAAAGGCTGCATATTATTTAAGAGATGTAAAAACCCCACAAATTTGAGGCAGGCCTTCACTATGGCCTTACAAATAGAAAATAATATCAAGGCAATAGGAAAACCTCCTAAGAGGGAATGTGTGAAGTTGGTTAAACCCAGAAAAACCTCAAACAAGCAAGGTGCTGATTTGGAAGAAGTGGTAAAAATTTGGAAGGGGCTGTCAAGGAGATATCTATAAGCTAGCCCGAGTTGAGAAAGGAGTTGAATAGAGTTCACAAGGACAACACAAGCAACAAGGCCAAGACATATTTACAAATCATCAAACTAGCTGATGACAGAGGAAAGGGACCTGTTGGATTTGGGAATAGATAGCCCCAAGGTAGAGAAAATAGAATGGTACTTGATCCTTTGGCTGTCAGAGTTGCTACGTTGTGGAAGAGACAAATATCATTGAATTGGTGTGACAAATGTTTCATGCCCCATGCTCCTTGTGAAGAAGATCAGCAAGAAGAAAATGCAGCTGATGATAAGAGTGATGATGATGTTTTCATGATGGGATGCTCCACCAGCTCACAACAAGGGGATAACCTCAACTGAGGTGATAAGTGCCTAGAACTGCTGCAATACTTTTGGGATTGCATTCATAGGGTACCTATTCTTCCTCTACACTCATACTTCAGAATTAGATGATGTACAAGATTTTGAATTTCCCAATAATGACTTTGAATATTTAAGGGCTTTAATGATAAAGAAGTATGATGGAGGAATTCCATCTGAGGAGGATATGCAGTTATTGATGAATGTTGTTGTGGCTCAAGAGAAGGAAGCACAACACAAGAAGTAGGGCTGCCAAAGGTGTAGGGCCTAAAGCCAAGCCAAAAACTCCCCTACTTTCAAACATTTCTAAAGAGGCTCCTAAGAAAGATGCAGCCTGCCAAATGAACCTCTGTAGTTCTAACAAAAATCACACCCCTCCTCATGCTCAGGTTAATCAAGAGTCCCTGTACCACCTAATGAGTTTGTTGGCCTTTCTTCCAATATTGCCTTGCCCCAAGAATGTCCCATATGACATTTCCCAAGTTTTGAGTCAAATCAAAGTCTCTGTTCCAATTGTTGAGTTGCTTAGGATTCCTGAGCACAATAAGGAGAGCATTTGAATACTTGGGATTGAAGTGAAGAGAAGACAACCCTAGGAAGAAATGATGAACATTGTGGAGAATCCTCTAGTCATTGAAGAATCTGAGACACCATCAACATCAAAAGATCTAGATGAACCACCTGAGGTTTATTTGGGGACATCTTTGGTAGACTCTCAGCTGAATGTGGATCCCATTCTTCACCACCAATTTTGATCATCAAGGATAGGCTGCTCCAAAACTGTATGTTTGACTCAGGGGCATCATGCAATGTCATGCCTTTGGAGGTCATGAATGAGCTGAATATTAAAGTAACAACAACATATGGGAAGTGCACTTACCATGGACTCCAGAGAAGTGCCAGTAGTGGGATGTGTGAACGGTTTGGTGGTACAACTTGCAGCCTACCCAGGTAAAAATTTAAAACTTGATGTTGTCATAGTTGATTGCCCAACCAAGTGGGGTATGTTGTTGTCAAGAAAGTGGGCTGCAAGTGTTGGTGGTAGTGTCCAAATGGACATGTTTTATGCCACCATCCCAGTTGAGGGAAGCCTTGACTAAGGTTAATATGGGGAAAAGAAAATGTTGCATCTTATTGAGGATCCCAACAATGTATCCTATGAAGTATTATATACAAGTGTAAGATGCTAGAAAACTTTGTGGGATTTGCTAATGGAAAGGAGAACAAAATTAGGAAGAATGATATGGCTGTCATTTAACAGGTAGGATCTCATTGGAATCTTTTTTTTGTTTGGAGCTTGCTCCAAGTTTGGGAATGGTGCTAGTGTTGTGTCTACCTATCTCCTGGTCAAGAAAAATTTGTTTTCTCCTTCAAACTCAACTTTGAGTGCACCAATAACATTGCTGAGTATGAGGCATTGTTGTTGGGTTTAAGAATTTCCTGGAAGTATGGTGTCAAGGACATCATTGTCAAAGGAGACTTGAAAACTAATTGTAAAACAAGTCAGAAAACTATATGCCATAAAGAATCATGTGAATGAAGTAGTAAAAGCATGCAGTTTGAGATTTCATTAAGATGTTTGATTCATTCAACATTGTGCATCATGACAGGAAATTCAATGATATTGGTCAGACAAGCTTGTATATGTTCGGGTCTCAGATTTGACAATTGTACAATGTCCCCATATTGTGAGTATGAGGTGGAGGTATTGACAACTACCCACAAACACCGACAATATGAATGATTGGCTAGGTACTAACATATGGATGTTAGCTTGCTTAGTACTAGATTATTTCTGCATAATAAGGGAGAAAATGATGATCCACATGTCAATTGATTATGGAGCCAATGGTATGTACAATAGAGGGAAATTGAAAATTTGTTAATTGATAGGGCATGTAGTACAACGAAAAGGTCTACATATAATTTTTTTAAATTTTGAAGGCTTGTTACTCTTGACTCAAAGGTTAGTGCATAATTTCTGAAATCACAATGTTAAGTCTATTCAATTCTATGACTCAATGCATTTTGTAGCCAGCATTTACCTTGATACAAAGCCGAAGGCAAGGTATATTGTTTTCAGGTAGCAACAAATACTTTTTCCCATAACATCCAGGACCAGAAGTAGTCATGCATTCAGGTGTATTTGAAAAGATACCAAGATTACATGGCTTGGACCTATTATGAGCTAAAAGCACATATTTATGATTTGCTTCAATTCTATTGAGTTACTCCCTTGGAATCTAATACACAGCCATGTAGGCACAAACATTAATTATTTGGGGGATAAATCTACTCTTATCCCTTTGGACGCAAGAATTTGGCAGACTAAGGTACAGCTCATAGATGGACCTTGCTACATGCCATGCCAATCAAGGTATTAATCTTGGATTGACAACCTAATACCAATCAGAAACATTTATGGTGATATCCTAGTTATGTGCCTAGATGTTCAGTGAATGTGAAAGAAGATTCAATGAAGGATAAATATTTCATTTCCCTCCACATGGAACACATGATATAGTTAGTGACTGGTTCTGAGTTGCTTTCCACCTTGGATGTGTAACAGCAAAAAAATCACACACACGAACGACACAGTAAAAGACAGGATAATTTTTTTTTTTACTTCACATGCTTGACACATAACATGACGCAACATGTCGTCACCAAGGATACAACTAACACTGTGAACAACTTGATACAAGGACGGCCATAAAAGGCAGCACGGAAACGTTCACCCTATCAAGGACAATATACTTTTCTTTTTTTTTCTTTTTTCTTTTGACAGAACAACATAGAAGCCCAACCACACGACACTCTCACAGCTAGGGCAAGCCACAGTAAGAAATGATTGGAGGTTATTTATTTTGATAAGACACCCTTTAACTCATGACTTAAGTTTTCAGAAGGATTCAATATATGATTCGCACAAATTCATCTTACCAACTGAGTTATGTTCTTATACACTGTAGAGTAGTCCACTTAAAGTCTTCTCCTTCATAACCATTATTTGTTTTATATATATTTATTTCCTTAAGGCCATCTATTCACACTTACGTTACTAGATGGTGATTTAACTCCTTAAGGCCATCTATTCACACTTACGTTACTAGAACTCGTTCATGCCCTTATGACAACATCGGTTCACATTCAACAACTTAAGAGAAAATTAAAAGGTACCTTGGATAAAGTTAAAGGAAGAAGGTCAATTGAGTTCATCCTTGAGACATCATTAGTTCTTACTGAGGTTTAATTGGAGCTTGAGGTTTTATACGTAATTATTAACGCTCTTACTTAGGCTTCACTGAAAGAGTTTTATCAAGAGGAAGCTACTTACTTTTAAATAGGCTGAGAGATAAATTGAGTGGTTTCTAAGTTTTCTTCTCTTACTTGTTAAATCTTATTAGAAACTAACCATTGTTTTCCTTTAAGCTTGTTTTAAGCGTTCACCAAAAAGAGTAGTTTTTACTAGTTCAGTTAGGGATAACACACTATATAAAATCACTTTGCAAGGATAGTCTCACTCTTGATTACTAAAGGAATTGTTTGTTTTCAAGGGGATCTAAACCACAACATATTTCTTTGAACAAAACTTTTAGGTAACTTCTGTAAGGAAAAGCCACCCCATTAAAGCTTACATATAACACATCAATACAAAGTCTTAGAAAGATTTAAATTAACACTTAATTCTCAAGATCAAAGTTTTACAAAGCTTATGCCAGTGAAAAGATTGAATAATATTTCTCACTAAGAAGAGTTACCAGCCAAATTACAAAAAAAGGACAAAACAACTTCTTCACGAATTTTTCTAAACAATTCCAGGCAAGAGGTCATATAAACTCTTTGCAAGCAATGTTACACAATTTACAACACATAGAACACTTTTACAAAGAACTTCATAAGTTGCACTGATGAAACCTTTACAACTCTTTCCTTTAATCTACTCGCATAATCCATCTGCACAAATACTAGCTAGAATCAGTTCGCGAGAACTGAGCATGTTAAGGCTACACATTGCAACAGTAAGCTAACATTTAACAATATCAAGAAAGGAATGTTCTAATTCAAAAATGGATTAAAACACAACCCACAACTCCAAAATTATTCGCATGAGAAAGAAATCTAAACCATCCAACAAGGAGAAAGTCAAAATACCAGTAAGAACAAAATCACATAAATCAAGGCAAGACCTTATGGGTTAGGAACAAGAAGGTCAAGAGTGTTGGTATCTCCTTCATGTAATCCTATGGATTACGTGATTGGAATCCAAAACTTACTCC
Organism: Taxus chinensis; assembly: GCA_019776745.2. Classification (NCBI taxonomy): domain Eukaryota; kingdom Viridiplantae; phylum Streptophyta; class Pinopsida; order Cupressales; family Taxaceae; genus Taxus; species Taxus chinensis. The sequence goes on from CM034150.1 coordinate 897,527,749, forward strand.
ATCCAACTAAAGGGGTCCAAGAGAAGACAAAACATACTAATTATGATCATAGGTGCAAAGCAAAACGACGTTATCCAAATCTCCCAAGGGGAAGGCTTCATAGTAATATGGGTTCGACGCCCTTAAAAGAAAACAACTATAGTTTCAGTTTTAACCAAGGAGTTTACCACTACCTTCTTATAGGATTTCTTAAACGTAGTACTAGTTAACCAAACAAATCCACTCTTCTAAAAGCGTACAAAAGAGACACAACAAGGGCCATTATTCTACCAAGAAACCTTATCCTAATCGTCAACTTCTCTACATAATATAAGGGAAAGGCTAAACCCAAAAGTCGTTAATAATTTTTATATATTTACGACAATGTCAATAAGTATTTTAAAATAAAAATAAAAATTGATTTCCTTAACAAAGCCACAAAATGGGACTTTTAGTAACCAAGTCCTAAGAATAAGATATTCGAGTTCGAAAACAAAGGGATTCGATACACGGTGGGTAATACACCAGCGATGCCCCAGAATCAAAAGACCTTACCATGAGTGCAAGCACAAAAATAAGAACCAACACACATATCCATCAGGAAGGTTACGCAGTGCAGTCAGGCCTAGAAGTTCTATGAGCTCCTTGCCAAATGGTATAGAAGATGGAAATTTTACCCGATCCATGTGGGCTTATCAAGGAAAAGTCTAGCAAATATCAAACAGATAAATATAACAGCCACCTATTATATTATCACTGAAATCAGCTGTCATCTAACAGGAAATGAGTTCACGAGTCCAATACCATGGATTCACCTACAACTTTTGTTTCAGTCCAGCTATTAATAGCTTGCTTGCGACCCTTAATAAAAATTGTAGAGATTTCATTCAATTAAACTTACAATGTTTCCCCCTTACTTTAATCAAACAAGAGTTTGAACCAGGAAGTAGGTATAGTAGTTCTCTCAACACGTAGAGGCCAAAATAGATGTCAGGTTATTCCTCCTCTAGAACTGGGTACAAAAGTCAACCATGTACAGTTCTAAAACAAGAACCCAAATGCCATTTTCTAATCAAACAGAAAGTAAGGAATGCCCACAGGTTTAAACAAGTTTTAGAACACAATGTCACTATTAATGTACCTTTTAGCAAAACAGGAGAGCCCTAAACAGGAAATACGTATTTATTCAACCAAAAAGAGATATGTAGGCTTAACCTTCCATTTAGTAACCTTCAATTATAAATACCATCACAGAATTCTTTTAAAAGAGGAAGTCATATAAGCAAACAAAACTCAATAATGTTTCCTTCCCTACGAACTAGACTGCATCACTCAATATTGCAGTAGCCCATTTAGACAAATATGAAAATAGAGTAAGCTATAAGAGAGGAAGAGAACATTCCAAGCAAAACTAGCGAAAATGGAACGAGATTTAAAGGAACAACCAACACAATCAGGCAGCGATATAAAGAACCACGAAAACATTTTGTCTAGGCGCCATTCAAGAGGAAAGAATATTCATTTCAAGATACTGAAAGAAAGTAGAAAACTATTAAAAGGAGTAGATTTAACATGCCTGATTAGAATTCTTCCAACCAACAACCACGTTGACCAGGGCTCGGGCAACAGCAACACAACCTGCGCAAATTCTCTTCCTCAACCTGCTGAAGATCCATACCCTGTTAACGGCCATGCTTGGCATAGGAAAGTGGGTGATTGAAACATGCCTTCTTGGAATCCTCGGGAGCAACTCCGGGAAGATAGAAGCACTCTATTCTGAAGAGCATCACAACCACCATAGAAAACCCACACAACTAATGCACTAAACTTAATATAGCCACACCGACATCCCTCAGAAATACTCCACACAGGTGTATAATTAGAACTAGAATCATATATAGCCAAGTTTCCATCTGACTGAAGGCGCAGAAAACACAGCTGGTCTACATCTCCTGTAGTATTACTGTGCCACAGCATTCGGCTGTACTGTGTATCAGTCAATACAAGATTACAACCTCTTTCCATTTCCAGCCTTATTCTCTTGTCCAGAGATGTGAGATACTCACCTGGTGCAAGACCATTCCAAACACCATTGTCATGACTGAGCAGAAGAAATGGCCACAGTGGGCAATCCACAAACCTGGTTTTCTCCATTGGGGTTTCAAAATTAGAATGAGAACACCACTTCCTGGTCTCAATCAGTCCATTATCTGAAGCCATCACATCAAGAAAATCAACATGAGAAGAATTGTTATAATTATCCGTGACATAGTAATCAAGAAAAGCATAGGCGTTGGATACATAAGCCCATGAATAGCCCTGCAGAGCATATGGTCTGAGATAGGGGATTGTGGCTTTGAAATCACGGAACAGCCATTGTCCTGGCACATATTCATATGTTCCCACTGTGCAATACTCTGTCCAGCGGACATATCTGTTGATGACCACATTGGGTGTGGTTAATTTGTGAACTTCTGCAAATGCAAGGCCGCTGTAATAGTGTTTGGAGGTGCTGATTTTGTTAGGTGTCATCAGATTGTTGAGTGCAACTGCAATGGCAGCCCCATCTTGTGGACTCAGAGCTCCCTCGCCTCCTCCCGATCTTGTGAACAATGCAGTGCATAAATTAGCATTCAACAGTGACCGTATAAATGCAAGGAGTAATGGGATGATTTGCATATGAGAAGGATTATTAGGCATCGCCATTATTACAGCAAAGAAAACGTGTGTGTTTTATAGGGCTGTTGTTGTGGATCTCGCCAAGAACACACCTCGCAGCACCCAATCAAAGTGGAGGTAACACGCCTGCTACACTAGCTGGTTTCCACGCCCCTCCTCCACAAGGAATCAATCTCCACCTGATCAAGGGCATTGAGGATGTCGAGGCCTGAAATGGTGAAGTAGGCGAGAGTGAGACGATTAGTGTCCTGCTCCTTATACTCGCTCTGTAGACCATCCACCACTGTCACAAAGGTTATCACGTGTAGATCTCTGTTACATGAATCCATCACATTGGCCTTTTGTTTTTGTTGTTTTTTTTTCCCTTCAAATTTGAGTGAATACTCAGAGAAGAGATTCTGTTCCTTCACCACACAAAATCACACGTCCAGGACAGAGTAAGGGCCCGCAGACCACGGAAGTCAACAAAATATTTGTAAATCAAAATTTTAATAAATGAAGGAGGAAGTGCGGCCACCAGCAAGAAGGAGATTTCAACATGCCAAGCAAGGATGCAGGGATCTTTAATGCAATGGCAGGTAAAAGACAAACACAAGGAAGATCAAAATAAAAATCTGATTTGAAAGCTAAGCGGCCAGCAGGGAGGAAGACATACGGTGGGTGGTAATAAAATTTGTTTCATTAATCCTCACCAAACATATGCCAAACAAGGCACCAAAAGAAATAAAAAATAATATGGTAGGAGGCCATACACTCTACCACGCACCCCTCTTGCTAGAAAACAAGGAAACCCTCCACCTCATGCCAACAGAAGGAGTATGAACCATAGAGGCAGGTCGGTGGTTGAAGGAACGCTTCCATAATTATGAAATAAGTATGCGTGGATGCCTGAAAAGGCTTAGTTTATTTGACATAAAATTATTAATCATCTACTAGCAACTAACCGTTTAACTCGACAAGGCAAAAACACTAACATTTCAAAAGAAACGCAACAACGTTCAACTCTAAGAAGTACGGTCGTCGCAGAAGAAAAGGTGCAATGATGCACGGAGCATTACATTCTCCTCCCCTTAAGAAAGCATCATCCTCGATGCGACATAACACAACGGAAAAGAAATGGTTCGCCAACCAAGAACAGGTAAAGGAGAAAGTACACTTTATGGTTTAAAATTTTAGTTGAGTAATGCACGGCCACAGGGTAGCCTTAGGAACATTTGGTAGAAATTTTAACTTTCAAGGTTCTGTGAAGATTGGCAGTTCCCTCTTGTTTATTATTTCATTAGTTCCTTTCCATTATCATTATTCTTAGTTTAATTTCTTTTAAAATTTCATCATTGAAGAGTTTTGGTTTATTCCTTATTGTGGGTGCCCAACATGAACTGCTAACACAACACCCTATCAGGTTCACAAGACACTACAGATTCACAAGCACACAAGTATATACTTCATGATTGTATTACACCACAAAAGGTTACTCAAATACGGAATAGAATAGGCACAGTCCACATAACATAGTACTCGACACACATCAATGACTGACATACAAAATACTCAACCAAAAGAGTACTACAATCCACCAGACATTTCCTCAATTTGCATCGATGAAAAAATCACATAACACCAAACCATGCTACAGGTACATAGTGTCCACAAGGGAATCAATGACATATCCACAACATCACAACACATATCCATCTGACATGAGTAACACATACATCAAAAGACCACTACCAAAACATCACAATAACTCAAAATATATCCCGAAACATCAACCATACACACAATTATCATCAAAATGCCTCCCTCAAACTCTTATGCCTCCCTCAAGTCTCTTATGCCTCCCTCAAACTCTTATGCCTCCCTCAAGTCTCTTATGCCTCCCTAAAGTCTCTTATGCCTCCCTCAAATCTCTTATTCCTCCCTCAAACTCTTATGCCTCCCTCAAGTCTCTTATGCCTCCCTCAAGGAGGCCGGTTGACCCTATGGTCCAAGACACATAGAGTTCGAACACTCCTAACCCAAGTGACATAATAATGCGTGGTTCAACAACCCGCTAGTTATCTGTAACTCCTTGGGGCGTACCCCTATACAATGAAGCGGGTCCATAGGTCCAACCATTCCATGGTGCATCCCATGACCCTATTCCACACATCACGACAATAGAACCAGCACAACAATCCAATCAAAGTGCCAAGTGGCAAAGTACAAGCCTTGGGCAAGGCGGTAAAAATTCCAAATTTAAAAGAAGACCCAAATTCAAGCAAAATAAATGGCCAAATAGCCATAGTTAGTATCAAAATCCCCATGTTAGTGCCACAAACCAAGGAAATGCCCAAAATTGTAAAGCATGGCAATCAAGAAAAGCTGTTGGTCCTCACAAAATAAAGTAAAAAGCTCAATTTACGAATAAAATCAACTTATAATAATGTCACATTACGATAACTGTGTGGCCTTATTTGGCCACCAAGGGGTACTCAACGAGTTGCTAGCACTCGGAACATCGAGCCTCAGCTCGTAAAATACATATCAATAATACAACTGTCATCACCTCCATCTGAATCATCCCGCCACCACTTCGACAAGGCTAAACATAGTCATAGTTGCACTTAGGTTGCATACATGCAACCACATAGGGAGAGAGGAAAGAATCACATGTTATCTACTAAACCAAGTTTCGGCTCAAGTTATTGACCCATGGTACACCATTCCTCACTCTCAACATACACTTCTACCGATTACCCTCAGGGTCGGTTAGCGTAAGGTTCACAACATAACATGTAACTACATCACTAACACAAGGGTGGTACATATACAAGGTAGATCACAATCATACATTCACCGGGTGTAACACACCACTTTACCACATTCTGCACCCAAAGTGCAATCACCATACGATAGGGTTCATACACTCACCGTATGACCCTAAATCACAACATGAAGCATTACATATTTGCACAAATCATACATACGATGAACATAGTACATCACAACATAACATCCATTGCTACATAACAAGGTGATACACACATCTCTTCAAAACATGGTAAAAACATCATGATACAACTCATTTCTTTTAACATCAATCTAGTCATACAACACATTGATACACTTACATACCACAATATGTCACAATGCTCCAACACTACGTCATCCACATTATAATTCTTTTCACACATCACAAACAGTAATTCACACGTGAACCTCTTCATAGAATCCACAAGAAGGAGAGAGAATACTCCCATCCCCAACATATCAACATGATCGACAAACATGCACTAAGTGACATACACATCATGTGCGTTCACAATATCACAATTACGACAATAATCACATCACGCTTAAAGCACATTACTCTTCCAATATCTACCACCATCATGCAACATCATCATCATCATGCAACAATCATCATGTAACACCATCACCATCATGTAACATCACCATACAACACCAATCCGGCCCATAGGTTTGAGAGCATGAACCTATGCTCTGATACCAAGTGTAACGACCCAAAAATCACACACACGAACAACACAGTAAAAGACAGGATATATTTTTTTTTGACTTACTTTGACACATAACATGACGCAACATGTCGTCACCAAGGATACAACTAACACTGTGAACAACTTGATACAAGGACGGCCATAAAGGCAGCACGGAAACGTTCACACCTTTCAAGGACAATTTACTTTTTTTTTTTTGACAGAACAACATAGAAGCCCAACCACATGACACTCTCACAGCTAGGGCAAGCCACAGTAAGAAATGATTGGAGGTTATTTATTTTGATAAGACACCCTTTAACTCATGACTTAAGTTTTCAGAAGGATTCAATATATGATTCGCACAAATTCATCTTACCAACTGAGTTATGTTCTTATACACTGTAGAGTAGTTCACTTAAAGTCTTCTCCTTTATAACCATTATTTGTTTTATATATTTATTTGATAAAGATGGTAATTTAATTCCTTAAGGCCATCTATTCACACTTACGTTACTAGAACTCGTTCATGCCCTTATGACAACATCGGTTCACGTTCAACAACTTAAGAGAAAAATTACAAGGTACCTTGGATAAAGTTAAAGGAAGAAGGTCAATTGAGTTCATCCTTGAGACATCATTAGTTCTTACTGAGGTTTAATTGGAGCTTGAGGTTTTATACGTAATTATTAACGCTCTTACTTAGGCTTCACTGAAAGAGCTTATCAAGAGGAAGCTACTTACTTTTAAATAGGCTGAGATATAAATTGAGTGGTTTCTAAATTTTCTTCTCTTACTTGTTAAATCTTATTAGAAACTAACCATTGTTTTCCTTTAAGCTTGTTTTAAGCGTTCACCAAAAAGAGTAGTTTTTACTAGTTCAGTTAGGGATAACACGCTATATAAAATCACTTTGCAAGGATAGTCTCACTCTTGATTACTTAAGGCATTGTTTGTTTTCAAGGGGATCTAAACCACAACATATTTCTTTGAACAAAACTTTTAGGTAACTTCTGTAAGGAAAAGCCACCCCATTAAAGCTTACATATAACACATCAATACAAAGTCTTAGAAAGATTTAAATTAACACTTAATTCTCAAGATCAAAGTTTTACAATGCTTATGCCAGTGAAAAGATTGAATAATATTTCTCACTAAGAAGAGTTACCAGCCAAATTACTAAAAAAAGACAGAACAACTTCTTCACGAATTTTCCGAACAATTCCAGGCAAGAGGTCATATAAACTCTTTGCAAGCAATGTTACACAATTTACAACACATAGAACACTTTTACAAAGAACTTCATAAGTTGCACTGATGAAACCTTTACAACTCTTTCCTTTAATCTACTCGCATAATCCATCTGCACAAATACTAGCTAGAATCAGTTCGCGAGAACTGAGCATGTTAAGGCTACACATTGCAACAGTAAGCTAACATTTAACAATATCAAGAAAGGAATGTTCTAATTCAAAAATGGATTAAAACACAACCCACAACTCCAAAATTATTCGCATGAGAAAGAAATCTAAACCATCCAGCAAGGAGAAAGTCAAAATACCAGTAAGAACAAAATCACATAAATCAAGGCAAGACCTTATGGGTTAGGAACAAGAAGGTCAAGAGTGTTGATATCTCCTTCATGTAATCCTATGGATTACGTGATTGGAATCCAAAACTTACTCCATCCAACTAAAGGGGTCCAAGAGAAGACAAAACATACTAATTATGATCGTAGGCGCGAAGCAAAACGACGTTATCCAAATCTCCCAAGGGGAAGGCTTCATAGTATTATGGGTTCGACGCCCTTAAAAGAAAACAACTATAGTTTCAGTTTTAACCAAGGAGTTTACCACTACCTCCTTATAGGATTTCTTAAACGTAGTACTAGTTAACAAAACAAATCCACTCTTCCAAAAGCATACAAATGAGACACAACAAGGGCCATTATTCTACCGACAAACCTTATCCTAATCGTCAACTTCTCTACATAATATAAGGAAGGCTAAACCCAAAAGTCGTTAATAATTTTTATATATTTCCGACAATGTCAATAAGTATTTTAAAATAAAAATAAAAATTGATTTCCTTAACAAAGCCACAAAATGGGACTTTTAGTAACCAAGTTTGAAGAATAAGATATTCGAGTTTGAAAACAAAGGGATTCGATACACGGTGGGTAATACACCAGCGATGCCCCAGACTCAAAAGACCTTACCACGAGTGCAAGCACAAAAATAAGAACCAACACACATATCCATCAGGAAGGTTACGCAGTGCAGTCAAGCCTAGAAGTTCTATGAGCTCCTTGCCAATGGTATAGAAGATGGAAATTTTACCCGATCCATGTGGGCTTATCAAGGAAAAGTCTAGCAAATATCAAACAGATAAATATAATAGCCACCTATTATATTATCACTGAAATCAGTTGTCATCTAACAGGAAACGAGTTCACGAGTCCAATACCATGGATTCACCTACAACTTTTGTTTCAGTCCAGCTATTAATAGCTTGCTTGCGACCCTTAATAAAAATTGTAGAGATTTCATTCAATTAAACTTACAATGTTTCCCCCTTACTTTAATCAAACAAGAGTTTGCACCAGGAAGTAGGTATAGTAATTCTCTCAACACGTAGAGGCCAAAATAGATGTCAGGTTATTCCTTCTCTAGAACTGGGTACAAAAGTCAACCATGTACAGTTCTAAAACAAGACCCCAAATGCCATTTTCTAATTAAACAGAAAGTAAGGAATGCCCACAAGCTTAAACAAGTTTTAGAACACAATGTCACTATTAATGTACCTTTTAGCAAAATAGGAGAGCCCTAAACAGGAAATACGTATTTATTCAACCAAAAAGAGATATGTAGGCTTAACCTTCCATTTAGTAACCTTCAATTATAAATACCATCACAGAATTCTTTTAAAAGAGAGTCAAATAAGCAAACAAAACTCAATAATGTTTCCTTCCCTACGAACTAGACTGCATCACTCAATATTGCAGTAGCCCATTTAGACAAATATGAAAATAGAGTAAGCTATAAGAGAGGAAGAGAACATTCCAAGCAAAACCAGTGAAAATGGAACGAGATTTAAAGGAACAACCAACACAATCAGGCAGCGATATAAACAACCATGAAAACTTTTTGTCTAGGCACCATTCAAGAGGAAAGAATATTCATTTCAAGATACTGAAAGAAAGTAGAAAACTATTACAAGGAGTAGATTTAACATGCCTGATTAGAATTCTTCCAACCAACAACCACGTCGACCAGGGCTCGGGCAACAGCAACACAACCTGCGCAACTTCTCTTCCTCAGCCTGCTGAAGATCCATACCCTGTTAACAGCCATGCATTGGCATAGGAAAGGGGGTGATTGAAACATGCCTTCTTGGAATCCTCGGGAGCAACTCCGGGAATATAGAAGCACTCTGTTCTGAAGAGCATCATAAACCACCATAGAAAATCCCACACAACCAATGCACTAAACTTAATACAGCCATACCCACATCCCTCAGAAATACTCCACACAGGTGTAGTGCCAAATTAGAGCTAGAATCATATATAGCCAAGTTTCCATCTGATTTGAAGGTGCAGAAAACACAGCTGGTCTACATCTCCTGCTCAGTATTATTGTGCCACAGCATTCGGTTGTACTGTGTATCAGTCAATACAAGATTACAACCTCTTTCCATTTCCAGCCTTATTCTCTTGTCCGGAGATGTGAGATACTCACCTGGTGCAAGACCATTCCAAACACCATTGTCATGACTGAGAAGAAGAAATGGCCACAGTGGGCAATCCACAAACCCGGTTTTCTCCATTGGGGTTTCAAAATTAGAATGAGAACACCACTTCCTGGTCTCAATCAGTCCATGATGACGAAGCCATCACATCAATAAAATCAACATGAGAAGAATTGTTATAATTATCTGTGACATAGTAATCAAGAAAAGCATAGGCGTTGGATACAGAAGCCCATGAATAGCCCTGCAGAGCATATGGTCCGCAGATAGGGGATTGTGGCTTTGAAATCACTGATAGCAGCCATTGTCCTGGCACAGATTCATATGTTCCCACTGTGCAATACTCTGTCCAGCGTGACATATCTGGTGATGACCACATTGGGTGTGGTTAATTTGTGAACTTCTGCAATTGCAAGGCCGCTGTAATAGTCTCTGCCAAATTGATTTTGTTAGGTACAAAACAAATACCTATCAGACCTGTTGAGTGCAATTGCAATGGTAGCCCCATCTTGTGGACTCAGAGCTCCCTCACCTCCTCCCGATCTTGTGAACAATGCAGTGCATAAATTAGCATTCAACAGTGACCGTATAAATGCAAGGAGTAATGGGATGATTTGCATACGAGAAGGATTATTAGGCATCGCCATTATTATAGCAAAGCAAACGTGTGTGTTTTGCAGGGTTGTTGCTGTGGATCCCCGACAAGAACACACCTCGCAGCACCCAATGAAAGTGGAGGTAACACGCCTGCTACACTAGCTGGTTTCCACGCCCCTCCTCCACAAGGAACCAGTCTCCACCTGATCGAGGGCATTGAGGATGTTGAGGCTTGAAATGGCGAAGTAGGCGAGAGTGAGACAATTAGTGTCCTGCTCCTGATACTCGCTCGGTAGACCATCCAGCACTATCACAAAGGTTATCACGTGCAAATCTCTGTTAAATGAATCCATCGCATTGGCCTTTTGTTTTTGGTGTTTTTTTTTTTCCTTCAAATTTGAGTGAATACTCAGAGAAGACATTTTGTTCCTTCACCACACAATCACGCGTCCAGGACAGAGTAAGGCACGCAGACCACAGAAGTCAGCAAAAGATTTGCAAATCAAAATTTTAATAAATGAAGGAGGAAGTGCGGCCACCAGCAAGAAGGAGATTTCAACACGCCAAGCAAGGATGCAGGGGTCTTTAATGCAATGGCAGGTAAAAGACAAACACAAGGAAGATCAAAATAAAAATCTGATTTGAAAGCTAAGCGGCCAGCAGGGAGGAAGACATACGGTGGGTGGTAATAAAATTTGTTTCATTAATCCTCACCAAACATATGCCAAACAAGGCACCAAAAGAAATAAAAAAGAATATGGCAGGAGGGCATACACTCTACCACGCACCCCTCTTGCTAGAAAACAAGGAAACCCTCCACCTCATGCCAACAGAAGGAGTATGAACCATAGAGGCAGGTCGGTGGTTGAAGGCACGCTTCCATAATTATGAAATAAGTATGCGTGGATGCCTGAAAAGGCTTAGTTTATTTGACATAAAATTATTAATCATCTACTAACAACCAATCGTTAAAATCGATAGGGCGAAAACACCAACGTTTCAAAAGAAACGCAACAACGTTCAACTCTAAGAAGCATGGTTGTTGCAGAAGAAAAGGCGCAATGATGCACGAGACATTACAGGATGCTTTCTCTGGTTACAACCAAGTTGTGGTGAAGCAATCAGAAAGGATCAAAATAGCCTTTACTACTCCTTGGGGGACCTATTTCTATGTCAGGATGCCCTTTGGTTTGATGAATGTTGGAGCCACCTTTCAAAGAGCAATGGATGTTGCTTTTTTTGGTTACATCAACAAGTTTATTACAATTTATCAGATGATGTAACTATATTTTCTAGAAAGAGAGGTGATCACCTGCTGCACTTGGAGAAAATGCTGATAAGATGTAGAGAGTATGACATTTCACTTAATCCAAATAAGTGCCACTCTGGATTGCAGAAGGAAAAGTTGCTTGGTCACATAGTGTCTCAAGAAGGAGTGATGATTGATCCTGAAAGAGTAGAGGCCATCAGCAAAGTCCCAATTCCAAGAACCAAAAAGGGAATTCAGTCCTTCTTTGAGCAGATAAACTTCATTAGAAGGTTTATATCAAACTTTGCTGAGTTGACTATCCCAATCACTTCCATGTTAAAGACAGATCAGATCATCAAATGGGAAGAGGCTGCCATCCAAGCTTTTAATGGAATCAAAGAGGCATTGAAGCATGCCCCTATTTTAGCAGCCCCATATTACAAGAAACCTTTCCAGCTATTTTCCTTTCGCTTCAGAAAACACTATTGCTTATGTCCTGCTATAGAAGGATGATGAAGGGGCTGAGAGGCCCATTACCTCTTTTAGTAAGGCCTTATACATGGAGAAGAACTAAAATAGACCATCATGGAAAAGTAGGACATTTTCCTTGGTCAAAGAAACAAATGTTTATCAGGCCTTATATTTTAAGTTCTAAAATTTGTTTCTTATGTTCCCCATACCATGGTCAAGGATACATCCTGTCAAAGATGGAAGTCTCAAGTAAAAGATGTAGATGGGTGAACAAGTTGCAAGAGTATGATATGGACATCCAAACCACGAAGTTGGTGAGAGATTTAGGGCTTAGCTAAGCTCATGGCTGAGAGAAACTTATGCAGACCATTGAGGTAAATGATATTGAGAAAGAAGGTAGGGTAGATCTATTTTCGAAATATTGATGAGTTTTGAGTGGTACAAGGATGTGATATTTCTATCTCAGACACTTAAACTAGACCTGAGCACTTAAGTAAGAACCAGAAGAGATACCTTAAGTTGGCGTCCCAAAAATATGTCATCACTGATTATGGGTTAGCTTGGAAGAACCTAGAGGGAGTCCTCTTAATGTGCATTACTGAAGAAGAAGCTCCCAAGATAATTGCTGACCTCCATGGAGGATTTTGTGGGGGTAACTTTGCTGTAAGAGTCACAACACACAAGGTCCTGAGGGCTGGTTATTGGTGGCCAACTCTCTTCAAGGATACAACCTTGTTGGTTAGAAGATGTGAAAGTTCCCAGCGCTTCTCTAGAAGACTGAAAGTTTCAGGCTCCCTTCCTTTGCAACATTTATCAATTGAAGCTCCATTCAAGTAATGGAGAATGGATTTTATTGGTGAGATTTCAGACCCTTCAAGTGTTGGCCATAAGTGGATCCTTGTGGAAACTGATTATTTTACTAAGTGGGTGGAAGCAATCTCCACCATGAAGGCAACACACCAAGTTATCATGGATTTTGTGCTAAACAACATCATCTGCAGGTTTAGGGTGCCAGTCAAGATTATTGATGACAATGCAATGAGCTTTAGAGCTAAACCTTTAGTAGCAATGTGCAAGGAGTATGGGATCAACCTAACATATGCCTCTAATTACAATCCCCAAGGAAATGGACAAGCTAAGTCTAGTAACAAAAATTTGTTGAAGATCATCAGAAGAACACTAGAGTAGAACAAGAGAAAGTGGGGTGAACAATTAAAGTTTGTTGTTTGGGCAGATAGAATCACTCTCAATAGGGTCATTGGAAAGATTCCATTTGAGTTAGTCTATGGAACCCAGGCCCTACTGCCCTTGCATATGCATTATCTTCATATTATTTTATGCAACATCTGGAAGCTCAAGAGATAGGTCCTTATGATGTCCGCATTAATCAAATTGTTGAGTTTGATGAAGAGAGAAGGGCATCCCACTAGGGGCATGTAAAGTTTAGAGAGAAATTGAAGAATTTATTTGACAAGAAGGTCACTCCTAGAGCTTTCAATGTTTGAGATCTTGTGTTGTTATGGGATAGCAGACATGAGGATAAGGGAAAGCATGGAAGGTTTGACTCATTATGGATGGGCCCTTACTCCATTGACATCAGAATTGGTGAACACACCTTCTTCTTGAAGGATCTAGATGGTGAATTTCTCAAACTACCTATTAATGGCAGGGATCTAAAGCATTTCTGGGATTGATTCCTCTGAATCAAGGTAAACACCTCTTATACAGTGTATAATTTGTTGTTTGCGTCCTGTTTTTTATGTTTTTTGCTCATCCTGGTCTATAGTGACCTGTTTTTGCTAGCTTCTTTGTTTGTTTTCCAAGATGGCTTCATTTCTCTACTCTGTGAGCTAACTCTGTTGCCCAATGGATACTTTGGAACTTGTTCTACTATTGTTCTTGTGGCACTCGTAGGGAGTGCCCATCCCCGAGTTGGAGTCATCATTGGTGTTAAGAATTGTCTCACCCCATTTGTGCCCTTGAATATTTATTGATTCACAGCCTCTGTCATTTTATCCTTCCCCATATTTTTTTGGATAGTCTTTGTTTCCATTTTAATCCACTTTTGGGTTGAAAATCATGTGTGGGTCCGTATTTTTCTCATAGTTCCTTTGTTCCTCTAGAAAATCTCTATATTTTGAGTCTCCCATGCTCTGTTCCTTCGAAAATCACATTTTCCTGTTTCCTCCATTTTCCACAATCAAGATCTGTTGTCCTTGCCATTTTTTCCCTAAATACTCAAAGAGAAATGAATTGATGTGTCCCAAAGGATCACGTATTTGAGCCTTGCAATAGTTTGTGAATTCTCTATCCTTGAAGAAAACCTCATTTTCTGGCTCAAATGAATCATTTCTCTATGTTTTACGGTTTGATAGGCATTTCTCCCTACTCAAATTTGTGTCATTGCAGTCAACAAGGAAATGCATGGCATCCTCTTGGTTGGACGTAGCTGGGTCAGATTAATACTTCAGAAATTATATAAAAAGCCTCAACTTTAAAATGTGTCCACGTGGAGGAACGATGCTCGTTTGAGAATCAAACTTTTTGGTTTGGCTTTGAAGTAGTGTCGGGAGGACACGTGGAGGGCTGGTAGGAAAGAGACACGTGGAGGCTTACATTGGGTGCTCAATACTTAGAAGACCTACTTCAAAAGGCTTTGCCTTGGAGTAGCGCCGAGAGGACATGTGGAGGCTTTTGACTGCTTGGCCCGGACTTGAAGATCAAATTTTATGCTTTTCCTTGGAGTAGCAGTTTGGCGGAATAGGAAACATGATGAGACTTCGCGCTCACTTCAAGGTCTCTATACTTAGGCCCCATCTTTAAGTTGCAGCCATGGAGACAGTTTGGAGGAACCGCGACATGATGAGTGAGCCCATAAACTCCTTCAGAGTCTTCAACATGGGCACCATTTTGAAGAAGTCAGGTTTAGGACATGTGATGCCTCTGCTCTGCAATTTGCATATTTTACTTAGACTTTTCAATGGCCAAAAAGAGACTATCTCAGAGCTTGACAAGTGGCACCTTCCACTAGAACTTCAAGCCTTCAAACAAATTTTTTCCAGAGGCAGGACACATGACGAGCTTGCGCTCATTCAAGGTATCAAATTTTTGGTGACTGCCTCAAGGTGCGCCATGGTGGCACGTGGAAATTTTAAAAATCATAGGGGGCGGGGAGGTGGACCATCGGAGGCAACTTCAAACTTTTTACCTCTTTGCTTCATAAAGGTTAAAATAGAAAAAATGGCCCACGAGCCCGATGAGAAATAGTCAATGTTTTACCCTGGTCAACGGCGGAGGTGCGGACTATCGAGGAGGAAAAATTGGAAAATTTTTCCTTTTGAGGAAAAAAGAATTAAAAGCATAAGAGGGGAAGCATGGGGTTCTGCTGAGACCCACGTTAGGGACACATGTCAAAAGTGGATTTCTCTATGGCAGAGCTGCATGGGGAAAACTTGGAAAAGTTTCCTTTTTCCAAAAGAGAGTCAAATGGTAGAATTTCTCCATGTTTATTTTGGGGCCCACCTCAGGACACGTGTTAGGTCCATATTTCAAGAAGCGGAGGCACAGAGCAAAATGGGAAATTTTTCCATTTTTTCAAAAGTTGTCAGAAAATGTCAAAGGAAGCCCCCGAGCTGTTTTTTTTGGATCTTCCACTGTGGATGGCCCACATTCAAAATCAAAGATCAACGACTGCTGAGAGTCTAAATCTGATTTTCCTCCCCATTTTTCTGTAAACACTCTCTGGAAGTGCGAGTCTTCATGATTTCTTGGTATTTTCTACACGCCAAATAGAGGAGCGTAGTTAATTTTGATATCTAGAGTTTGGTGGGAGAGATCTGGAGACGTCTTTTGCCATTAAAATGGTCTGACTCTCAAGCTCAATATGGTTTTCCATTTTTCTTCTCCTGAGCATGCAAGGGATCAGATTTGATTGATATGGGGTGGAAGTGGTTGGCGAATTGAAGGAGGTGTGTTCTACCTGAGAATGGAGTTGAATGTAGGAAGAAATCAAAGAGATTTTCCCTGTGAGCACCTGGACAACTTTTACATATCTGATTCTGCGAATCACCAAAAGAATCATGGCAAGCACTGGTGCATTTAATGTTTTTTATCTTTTGGGGAGGAAGGGGCTCTGTTGGAAATGTTATAAAGGGCACAAATTTCATCGTGCAAATGGTTGGGAGTTTTTGGAAAGAGGTCATGGACTAATTTCTCCAAGTAGAAAAAGCTTGACAAAGCCCATGTCCTTTTGAGAAGCCATCTAGAGAAGCCTGTATATCTCTCTTTGTATCAAATTTGATCGTGTCAAGGTGGTTGCGAAGTGTACAACCATTGACAAGCTTTGAGATTGTTCTGGAAACTTTCCCTTGTCTGATAAATTTAATCAAACTTTGAGTTATTCTGTGTTAATCTTGAGTAAAGTGTATTTATTTCATTTCTGAATGCATACGAGTAGTTTTTCTTGTTTCTATTGCAATCTTGTACCAAAATATGAGTCCAATCACACAAGTCTCAATCCTTGTGATAGTTTAGTGGCATCTGTAATTTCATTTCTCAGGAAGAACCTTCATCTGGGAGTGGAATAAACGATTTAAAATCACTTTTCTTTCATTTTTTGATAGAGATTCTCTGTAAGCCTCTGGGTGTACCTCAGGCATGATTTGGTTTAAAATCTTGGTGCTTTATTGGGTCTTCTAACTCGAGCCTTCGTGATTCAAATCCCACAGGTTATGTGAAAGAGTGCTAATCTGGGCCTCCATTGAAGCACATATTCTAGTTGAGGAAACATTTTAACTTTTTGTGGCATTTTGTTGGATTGAATCCTTCCATTTTGCATAAGCTCTCAAGGATCTGGTGAATCAAGTCCATCCCTGTCTCCCCTCCCACCAAAAAATTCATTTAACAAACAACCAATCCTACTCATACTACCCCTGTTTGTCTGTGTGTACCCACAAATGCATAATCTCTGTTACCAAAACATGCAGAAATAATTAGGGTCTCAAATGTCTTTAGTAACCTTTGCCTTGCTGTGAAATATCTCCATGATCTGGAAGTGACAACTCATGAGAGTCAGATCTGGTGTGTTGATCATATTTTCCCCAAGGTCTTCTCTATAAAATTTATGCAAAAGAAAGGTACTTGTATCTCCTTTCAAATAACAGAGGTTACAAAATAGGTTCTCTTACCTTGGTTAAAAGGCACAACCTAAAATAGTTAGGATAAGATCATATCCTTTTTGAAGGTGCTACCGAATCTCTCCACAAATCTGAGTGACTAAGGGCTACAGTTAGATCTCCATCCCCAGCTACAAAACGACATACATGATTTGTCTATCTGTTTGCTCTAAGATGTCCTGATCAAACCTTTGATGTTGCTCAGACTTTGAAGGAGAACAAATTTGGGTACCAACAGGGTTCTACATGCACTTCCAAGGTGATTATAACTAATGAATATTTCATTAACTTAGTTGAACTACAACTTTGCACATTTATTGACTTATATAAATGTTAGATTTCCTTGTTTATAGGAGATCAATAGCCTATTAGTCTACTTGTTATGGTTCGTTGGGCTCCATCTTTGTTGAAGGCAACATGAATTATTAGTGTTTGATGCCCTATCATTTTGTTTATTGTTTACATCCTAAAGGTTTCTTTTCCTAAGAGTATGTATTCACAGGACATTTAAGTCAGATGTACATCCTCATATGTATTGTTCCATCTGGAAGTACATACATAAATGAATATAATTATTGAATTGGAAATGGCATTAAGACTGCAGATAAACGTGTACACTTATCCCAAAAAGTATTAGGATTAGATCTATCCATACCTTTACAGGAAGCTCAATGAGAAAACAAATAGTAATTTGGTTGTAATTTGTCACACCCATGACCTTCTATTGGACATTCAAATGACAATGATAGTTGAATTTAGGATCAAATGTCCCTTGTAATTAAAGAGAAGATTTTTTATGGGAATTCATTGTAAGATTATCCAAACAGGGTAGGTCAATGAAACTCTCTCTTATGATAAACTCCATACTTTCAACCTCTACATAGGAATGAAGATTGTCAAAGGTCCCTAAAGAATCTGTAGTATCATTATATTTAAGAAAATAATGTTCTGTTAATATTTATTCCTCCAACAATGAGTTGTATTTGTTTAATCAAGTTAAATTTATTGGACGTGTGTGTCACACACTACATAATGTTTGGTAACTTTTAGTTCTAAAGAAAATACTATTCTATTCTAACACATGAAATGTAGTAATAAATACTTAGCTGTTCACTTACACAAAATAAAACCATAATAATGATTTTAAATTGTATATGATGCTAATTCTAAATATAGCAGTCTTATAATACTATGACAATAGCATAAAATATTGTTGTCAACTCTTTACGAATACGATTTTGGAGTTTAATGGGCTAGTTGAGTTTAGTTAGCAGAAAGAGTCAAAAGAGGCTTGAAAAAACCTCTAGATACGAAACGAAATTGGTGCTATATCTAAATTTTTCGTAAGGAGGAGAGTTTAAATCCAGGAGTCTAAGACTAATGGGTTTTTGAAGAATATGTTATTAAGTACGGTCAAAATAATTCAGGAATCCAACCATGAGATCTGACTACTATGATATTGAAATTTTAAATATAAGGTTATAAAAAAATAGTTCTTTTTGATGGCTTTTCTTCGCATATCATATTTCTGGTGTATATAATCCTATTTCTTCTACCCTCCTCCTTCAGTGTAATGGTCTCAAGCATCTCTCTATTTGGAAAAATAAAAATCTTCTAATTTCTTTTAAGGTCTATGTTTCCTCACATAGAGACTCAAATAGGGAATTTTTTGACGACTAATCTTAGATTTTAAATATGGAAATGGAATTGAAGTCCAATGGTAGAAATTGATTCCCACTACCAGCTGCACTTGGATGGAGGATGATAGAAAATAGTTTTGAAGAATCTACCAAGCTCTAACACCTTGTCCTGCTTCCCACTGTTTTGAAATGCCCTAAAATACACTAAGGTTTAGTTGAAACAACCATTGCATGTGGACTTAACTAAAGATTACTCTGGAATGTTAATTAAAAAAACATTATTGAGGAAGCTAAATCCTCTGTATATTCCCATGCAATAAACCTGAATAAATTACTCCTAGGGTAAATGAAAGTATGACACCGTCTATTAACATAGGTTTCGAGTAATGTATTGAACGTAATGTCGACAGTCTTAATCAAGGAAAATGGAATGAGTTTTCTAATTCAACTACAATTCAAATGTTTTTGGGCCTACCTAAATCTCTAGTGGAGTTATAAAACTTAGGCTTTTAGAAGTGGTATAATGGAGTAAAGTTATTTACTTGCTACAACTATTGATAGGTTCTCATTCATAGTTTTAAATGATCTGTATACCCTCATACAAAATATCTGGTTCCTTGAAACATTGATCCAAATGTCACAGTGCCAATTCACGCTCTTACCTTGAGTGCTTTGGCCTTAGCAACTCCACACTGGTAAAAAATAAGCACCAATTGCAACCGAGCATCATGTGCAATTAAAATTTGCAAACTTATCTCAGAATTGCAACATATCCTTCCTCTCTAAATTAATTGCGGGTGCGCACAAGCCAAAAAATTTGTATGTGCATGGATTCTTTCACATTAACCCATGGCTGATTGGCACACCCTGACAACATGTTATGGGCATGAGTATACCACACATGGGTAATATCCCTTTGACGATCGAAGAGGTGTTATTGGCACTATTTTGTCAACTCCTTAAACAATATGTTATCAAGTATACAGGGTGCCTTATAGTTGCAGCGGTACATAATTATTGCACTAAAGTGCCATTAATGCAACCTTTGATAAAAAATGGGCCATAACACTGCATACATACTGTATATAGCTTAGTCCCCTCAATGCATGAAATCAATAAGGAAGCAAGGCCCATATATACCTTGTTACCATCGTTGTGTCCTAAATGCGAGCTTGGCATTTACCAAGGGAATGAGAACATGTTATGTAAAGAGATAAAGTGACAACATTACAAATAAAACTTCCCCTAGAAAAATGTGACTTGCATTAGGAGGAAAAAAGTTGTTGGAATGCCCAAGCATTTAATATGGGAGAATATTAAATGTTTGCATAGGCTTAAAATCCTTGGGAACTAATTGGATATTGTAGAGGTTGTTTTGGGTCTCTTAATAGACATTTATAAGGAGAAGTCGACTTGAAGAAAGAAACATATTCCATACCCTTTGATATTTTCATAATTTGTGTCTTAAGCTTGTAGCTTATGCATATTCTTTCATGTGGAACATGTTGAATGTTGCAAATATCCAGCTTGTGGAGTAAGATCCATTACAGGAACCCTAGCTTTGGTGGTGTAACAGATCCATCCCTAGCTAGCAATGGCATTCTTCGGTAGTGAGATTCATTAATACCTCTAGTTTGTCAATGGATTTGGAGCTGATTTGATGCCCTAAATGTGACCATTGGTTGACCTACTTTTTGGGGCAAACATTGCAGGGTTTCATGTTTGCTGTGTGAAAACTATTTTTGGAATATTATTCTTCATATTTTTCTGGCCCAAGATCCAAAGTTTCAGCTCATTTGGATCCTTGTCTAGCTTCAAAAGCATATTAATTTTAGAAGTCGGATTCCGTTAGTTTAGGGCACGCTGTAAATTTCTGGCAGCATCCTGTTATTTGAAAAATTCCAAAAATAGTATCTATTAATATCTGTTATTGTATTAGCAAGCTATATTATAAAATTTCAAGTCAATTTGAGAGGATATTTTGGGAGTTATTCATATTTTACTGTTCGCTGCCCTAGACTGTAATTTTCAACAAAAATCATATTTCTGTTTGGCATGCAATTTGTCTGTATTTTGCATATTTAAAGTTGGGATTTCCTAAAATCTGTTCAGGGGTAAAATAATGTCCATTGGACACATTACAAATGGTATCAGAGCTGTTGTTCCTCTAACCTGTGTGGGTTAAATATGGTAGTTTAGAAATATTTCAATGTGGGTTTTATAGAAGGAAATGTTCACCAACATGGTGAAACTAATAGGAAGTCACTAACCTTTATTTGAGCCAGCTCACTCAAAATTTGAATCAAATCATATCTGGGGACAATAAGAAAAATGGTGAGAACAATGATAAAGGGCAGCCAAAAGAGGTGATTGATAGAGGATTCTTGTTGGAAGAAATATCAATTTTTGAGTAAGGGTTTCAAAGATAAGTATGCCATCTTTTCTAGATTATTGCATGATGAAGATTGAACTAGATAAGCCCAACTCTTGAGGTCATCATATGCCGGTACCTGAATTACAAAAGAACTGCATTTGACAGAAGAAGTAAGCTTCTAAGAGAAAAAGGTATGATTTCCATTGAGAAAAATAATTGCATTAATGAAACTTTGCTTGTTAGAGAAATTATTCCAGCTCAAGAGAAGAAATTTGGATATGCAAGTAAGGAGGATGTAATGGAAACTCTAAAAAGGTGTGAGGAGTCGAATAGCAGAGCTAGAGCTGCTAAATTTATAGCTACTCAAGCAAGACAACACCTACAAGAGTTCAAGGAAAAGATGTGGGCGAATGATACAAGGAAGTCTCACACCCACGAAAAAATTCTTTATAGAGCAACTTGCACATGCGGAGGAGCCTCACATGGACACTTCTTTGAAGTTGCAATCTACTGTAATTTCCAAACCAGCAACTTTTGATCAGCTTTCAGATACTTTCAATGGGCACTCAGGAAACAATGTTGGGGGTAGCTCAACATATGTCTATCTTGAACATATAGAGGACATTGATGGCATTGAAAGGTATGAACAACATAATAATGTGTCTTATTTATTGTTTCCTATTCCAATTTATTTCCATCATGAGATGCATGGTATGGTAGATGATGAAGTCTTCATTATGGAGTTTTTTGAACCATTGCTCCAACTATGTGTATATGAGCATCTTGTGGATGATATATGGTGGCAAGTTTTAGCTCACTTAACAGGTACAGGGGCTCGGATGGTAGAACACTTTAGCATGTTTTGTCTCTTGTGCATGGCTCTTGGACAAAACAAAGATGCAATTGCTTGAGGGCAAGATTTTTTGGGAATAAGGGAGGATTGTAATATCCCTTTCCCATTCGAAGACCTTTGGCCTATTTTTTCAACCCGACAGCCAAAGGAAAAATATAAGGGTGGCTTAAGTTATATTTAATTATTATAAAGTGCCATTAATAAAAGAAAAATATATATAAAGCACTTATAATAATTTATATGACTTAATAATTATTAAATCAAGGATGGAAAAGGCCCAAATATAAATGGTTATCCATCCTAGGTGAAAAGGCGACTTGCCTTAGAATGGGGAATGGGAACATAGAAAGGATAAATGCCCATTTTACTATGTATTTCCCCTAGATAAATGTGACTTGCATTAGGAGGAAAAAAGTTGTTGGAAAAAGCATTTAATATGGGAAAATATTAAATGTTTGTATAGGGAAAATCCTTGGGAACTCATTGGATATTGTAGAGGTTGTTTTGGGTCTCTTCTTCCTTTATAAGGCGAAGTCGACTTAAAGGGAAACATATTCCATACCATTTGATATTTTCTAATTTGTGTCTTAAGCTTGTAGCTTATGCATATTCTTTCATGTGCAACTGCTGTTTGCAAATATCCAGCTTGTGGAGTAAGATCCCATAGGAACCCTAGCTTCGGTGGTGAGAGATCCATCCCTAGCTAGTAGGGCATTCTTCGGTAGTGAGAGATCTACCCTAGCTTGTCAAGTTTGGAGCTGAATTGATGCCCTAAATGTGTTGGGCGACCTAATTTTTAGGGAAAAATTAGATTTTTGTGTGTGCTGTGCGAAAACTATTTTTGGAATATTATTCTTCATATTTTTCTGGCCCAAGATCCAAAGTTTCAGCTCATTTGGACTTCTCTAGTAAAAGATATTAATTTTAGAAGTTTTCAGTTGTTTAGGGCACGCTGTAAATTTCTGGCAGCATTCTGTTATTCAAAAAATTCCAAAAACAATTCTATAATATCTGTTATTATATTAGCAAGCTCTATTTAAAATTTTAAGTGATTTGAGCGGATATTTTGGGAGTTATTCATATTTTACTGTTCGCTTCCCTAGCTGTAATTTTATGCAAAAATCATATTTCTGTTTGGCTGCAATTTGTCTGTATTTTGCATATTTAAAGTTGGGATTGCCTAAAATTTGTTTAGGGGTAAAATAATGTCCATTGGGGACATTACAAATGGTATCAGAGCTAGAGCTACTAAATTGATAGCCGCTCAAGCAAGACAACACCTACAAGAGTTCAAGGAAAAGATGTCTTCACTTAGTGGGCAGCAGGGGTATGAGGAATGTCATTTCTCAAGAGAGGGCAGCCAGGAGCATGGAAATACCTTTCAAAGGAGGGCTGATTGCATAGATTAAAGATGGTGTGGAAGAAAGTATGCCATCTCATTTATTGCAACAACTGATTTATGAAGAATTTCAACCCATTGTAGACACGAATACTCAGCTTTTGGGGCAGAAAAGTCAAGACATTTTGAAAACCAAGATTGGCAAGGATGTTGGTGATATTCCAAGGTATAAAGAGCATACTAATGTGTCTTATTTATTGCTTCCTATTTATTTTCATCATGATATGCATGCCAAAGTTTACATTATGGAGTTTGATGAACCATTGCTCCAAGTATATGTATGTGAGCATCTTGTGGATGATATATGGTGGCAAGTTTTAGTTCACTTGACAGGAACAGGGTACCAGGCTTGCGGATCACTTCAGCATGTTTTGTCTCTTGTGCATGACACTTGGACAAAACAAGATCATAATTGCTTGAGGGCAAGCAATTTTGGGAAGGGAGGATTGTAATATCCCCTTCCCATTCGAAGACCTTTGGCCTATTTTGTCAACCCGATGGCCAAAGGAAAAATATAAGGGTGACTTAAGTTATATTTAATTATTATAAAGTGCCATTAATAATATATATATATAATATATATATATATATAGAGAGAGAGAGAGAGAGAGAGAGAGAGAGAGAGAGCACTTATAATAATTCATATGACTTAATAATTATTAAATCTAGGATGGAAAAGGCTTAAATATAAATTGTTATCCATCCTGGGTGAAAAGGTGACTTGCCTTAGAAAGGGGAATGAGAACATAGAAAGGATAAATGCCCATTTTACTATGTATTTCCCCTAGAAAAATGTGACTTGCATTAGGAGAGAAAACGTTGCTGGGAAAAGAATTTAATATGAGAAAATATTAAATGCTTGCATAGGGAAAATCCTTGTGAACTAATTGGATGTTGTAGAGGTTGTTTTGGGTCTCTTCTTCCTTTATAAGGAGAAGTCGACTTGAAGGGAAAAAGATATTGCATAACCATTTGATATTTTTTGATTTGTGTCTTAAGCTTGTAGCTTTTGCATATTCATGCATGTGCAACTGATGTTTGCAAATATCCAGCTTGTGGAGTAAGATCCCACAGGGAACCCTAGCTTCAGTGGTGAGAGATCCATTCCTAGCTAGTAGGGCACTCTTCGGTGGTGAAAGATCCACCCTAGTTTGTCATTATTGGAGTTGATTCAGGGCTGATTTGTTTGGGAATCAAAGTAGCTTGTTTTCTTATTTTTGGGAGTTGATTTGATGCCCTAAATGTGCTCGGGCGACCTACTTTTTAGGGAAAAATTAGGGTTTTGTGTTTGTTGTGCAAAAACTAATTTTGGAATATTATTCTTCATATTTTTGTGGCCCAAGATCCAAAGTTTCAGCTCATTTGGACTTCTCTAGCAAAAGATATGAATTTTTGAAGTTTTCAGCTGTTGCAGGACAGGGTTTTTAAATAATTTATTGCAGCCTTGTGTTACATATGAAAAATCTGCAAAAATAGTTCTATACATTTTTGTTACTATATTATCAAGATCCAGTGGTACTAGATTTCAAGAGATTTGAGGAATGATATAAATTTAGAGGTTGATTGGTGTGGGTTTTCTGTTTGTTAACCCTAGAGTCACATTTCCTTTATAAATTCATATCTGCGTGATACTTGTTTGGTATTTTGTCTACAAGTTGCATATTTAAAGTTGGGATTGCCTAAAATCCGTTTAGGGGCTAAAATAATGTCCATTGGGGACATTGCAGTACTTGCTCAGATAATAGAAGAGAGATCTCATACACTTCATAAGGATATAATAACCTGCATATGCTCATAAACTAGATTAAAGACCCTTGAGGATAGGGAAACACCGTAAAATGCTACTTGAATATGGAAGGCTTCCACCTTCACATGCTGGAATATTCTTCTGTACACTTGGCACATCTAACGGTGGATTCTTACAATATATGGGAATACTGAACACCTACTACTAATCCGTATACTTCATGGTGATAAAAACCTGTATACTAGCCACTATGACTAGATACAAGGAATCTACTAGTAGCTTCTAAAGTTAGCCACCCACCATGGATTAGTTTATCACCCACCAATGTTATAATCATTAAATACATAACATAGTACAAGTAAATTACTGCCTAATCACATATAGCACATATAATCTCATTAATATATTAATGCACTGGTTTATGGGGCTTTCACCCAACCACATGCGCACATGGTAATGCCATTAATGCAGGTGGGTGAAAATGGCCCATATTGAAATTTGTATACTGGCCTGCTACACCTAGGTACATGCCATTCCAAACATTCTTACCATGATTGGTCTATCCTGTGAGAACTTGAAGAAAGAAATCTAAAGTTAAGTAATACTCTTGCAAGATCAGTACAAATATGTTGCTATGCGAATCAGTCTCATATGCTAATGTTTCTTTTGAGGATGTTACTTGATGTCTATTTTGACTATCAAAAACTTCTTTCGCATATGCCACTTTGAAGACTCGTTTCCCAACGTGTTCACTCATTGATATGTCTTCATTGATCTCCACTATTTCTCATGGTCAACGGGGGAAGGGACCCCTCAACCCCTTTATCTGACCCTTAGTAAGCTTCAAGAAATGGATGAGGGATTTATTTATTTAATCAATTTTAAACATTAAAAAAACTAACATCTAAATATTAATGGTATCTCTGTGGTATTAAAAATTATATATATATATAGGTTGAATCTTTTCCATAGCCATCTCCTTATGAATTCGTTGTTGCTAAAAAAATTTGTTGTGCATTTTAGGAAATGCTCAAATATGAAAATCCTTGTGTAAAGATAAAAAGAATAGGATAATAAATGGTTTTACCTATCTATTTATTGTTTTCAGCCACAAATTTAAGAAAATACCAAATTGTGAAAAATCATTTATAAATATAACTTATAGGCACAGCTATTTACCAATCCAATTAACTATTATATAGTTTTAACCGACTTATTTACATTGCTAAATATAACCTATAGAATGCATTTTAAGAAAATCTTAAATTGTAGAAAATCATTTATAAACATCTTACGGACATATTTATTTACTAATCCAATTAACTATTACATAGTTTTAACCAACTTATTTACATTGCTGAGAAATATTATTGTACAATGCATTTTAAGAAAATCCCAAATTGAAATAAATAATTAAACAAAAAAAGTAATAAGAGAATTAATGTGTAGTTTTTATAATCTTTATCCACTTTACATAATTAGCTCTTCTAACCGTGAGCTAGGAATGTGACTTCAAATATTTTAATAAGGTTTATTTTATCGATATATAATCATAGAATTATTATTTTTACTTAAACTCTAATTTATAACTTGATAATTTTAATGACTAAATAAAACATAATTTTATTGAGTAATTTAATTTCAATAATTCATTTGTGTTTTATTTATTTATTATTATTATTTTAGCTATCATACAAAGCAATGGAGTTATTATATTCCACTCTGATTAAGGTATTTTTATTACTTGTGAAGTCAGGTAAATTTTTAATTTTAAAAATTTTCCTATTATTTAATTATCATTAAAGAGGGTTTATCGTATAGTGAAATTAATTGAAAAATCGTAATACCTTAGCCAACAAATGTATCATACCATATTGGAAATAGTCCTGGACCTACTAATATAATGATTAATTTATTACACAAGGAGTCACGTTGAAATACTCCATGATCAATCTAATCTTCCTATTATTCTTTTTCTTACTATATCAACTCAAAACACTTTCAATCTTTCCACTATTTGGAACTCATTTTGTTGATTTATCATCATATACCTTGTATGATATTGCGACTGAACAATATATGTAACTTCTAAGCTCATTTCTAAAAGTGTTTGTTCAACTTATTATAATATCGTTCGTACTCTTAACACTAGATAAATAAACACAAGTCTTCATCTAAACATTGGTGTAAACCCTAATCCCATTAAGTAATTAGATGACCCATTATTATATTTATTTGTCATTGAATGTTATACTAGAGGGAAAAATCCTATCATGAATTTCTCCATAGCCAGACCCAAGAAACTTATGGGGTGTAACATAACTCTACCACCATGTGATATGTTTCATGTATGAATCATATATGTTGGAGCAAACAATGGTGTTGTAGATGCTAAGTCAAGATGGTGAGAATAGACATTAGCTCATTTCCTTTCTCCTGATGAAGTGTGTGAACACTCAAAAACATGACATGTCAATTGGCAGTGCTCATATATTCTCAATGCATATGGGACGAGAGTAAATTCCTTGGTCTATGTAGACTCTGAGTTCTTAAGACATCCCCAATGCTTACCTTAGGAACATGTAGGAGGTACCTACCTTCCTGAAGTCTTTGGCCACAAGAAAAACATTACCATTTTTATTTAGGAGTATTATATACATCTTTGACATTTTGGTTCACTTTATCACATAGATACAAGAGTCTTAGGGACAACTTAAATATTACACAAATGAATCACTATTTACCACATCAGTTCCATATCTACTCTCCTTCGTTGAAGGCTAAGACCTACTTCTCTTGTATTTATGGGTATGTGTAGACCCTTAGGTCATGTGGTTAGGCAAAGTGTTCCAATGATGCTCTCCTCACCTCTTGTATTGGTTATGTAGCTTCAGATGATATCTGGTTGACTTTCACTATATATCGAATGTTTGTTCGTGTACTCATATCCAGATATACTCTACAAGCTGGTAGAATATTGTAATAATCATTATGTATTATATATTATGTTCTAACTTGAGGGTTTTTCGTTGTATATATTTGGAATGAATCATATTTTTATTGTAAACCCAACTGTAAAACATAGTTACAAACTGATTTATAACCAGAAACGAGTCAACAAATTGTATGAATGAATTACTAGTAGCAATGAATGAGAAAGTGATAATTATGAAACAATGTTTTGAAAGTAACTATGAGTAAAATTAATCATTAAGTGAATTGTAATTATGAACTGATTATAGAATTTCAAATGAGTATATTTTGTTAGAATAATAAATTGGAGTAAAATGAACATTGAATTATTATTTTAGTCTTTACAATGCAATTAGAATAAATAGTGTTTACTACTGGTGTATTACAATTATTGTTTTTAAATTTTTAGTTAGAGTTAGGGATTATAAATCGACAGTAAGCCAATTTCCTAATCATGTTATCTAAAAATTTAAAAAAAAAAAGTAAATTGGCTTTTTTGGTATCTAATTGGGAGGTCGCTACTCGAAGAGACAGACAATGGGTTAATATGTAAGAAGAATGCAAAAATTTACAAATAATGACCTCACAACATGCAATAATAAGAATTTGAATACACAATATTGCTAGTCTTCTATCAATAAATACTTCTCAACAAATATATGCAACTTAAGATTGGTCTACACCTCCCTAAAATATCTAACTCTTCACGTGAATTGAGGCAACTAAACTCAATTTATTTTTCAACATAGCACGCACTTGCCCAACACGGTTGTAAAACAATATCATGTCTAATGGAAAATTTGTCTCACATGAAAACCATGTGTTAGGATCAAAATATAGATGAGAAATAAAATGGAATTAAAACAGATATAAAAGAAGTATGCAATCACAAGATAAACCCAAGAATTAACGTGGTTCACCCAATTTAGGCTACATCCACCAGAAACAAACTAGACCTCTCCTTTATTCAGTCCTAAGAATACAATATAATTATCTCTTTTTTTCATTACACTACAAAGAGTAAATCCTTGCACATATATATAACTTGTCCACCTCTTTGTAAAACATTTCTTCAACCACAAGCAACATAAATATCACATACTTATAAAAGTTTTCTTCAACCACAAGTAACCTAAATATCACATGCTTATAGAAACAACAACTCTAGTCTATTAATAAGACAATGTTATTTTTATCCATGGCCATGATTTCCTCCCAAAATTTAGAAAAAAATAAAACCAAACTACCACTTCAACTTGTACATTCAAGCTCCACAAATTCAACAATCTCCCACTTGGAGACTAACTGTTGTAACCCAGTGTTCCAGTTCATCCTCAGACTCTTCTCTTACTTATTTCTCTTCTTCAAGATCAATCTTGAAGACCTACCGAAGCCGAACAACCTTCTAGATTCTCTTTTGTCACCACCTTTGTCAACATATCAGTAGGATTCTGACTTTTATGGATCTTCTCTAACTTCAGTTGTCCATCCTCCAAAATTGATCTAATAAAGTGATACCTGAGTTGTATATGTTTGGTTCTCGAATGGAATGTTGAGTTATTTGCAAGATGAATTGCAATCTAGCTATCACTGAATAACATGTGATTCTCCTTATTCTTTCCAAATTCTTCCATGAACCACTGCATCCATATCATATCCTTGCTTGCATCTATAACAATAACATACTTTGGCTCTGTAGTAGATAAGAAAACAATTTTCTACAGTTTAAAAATCCAACTAACTTCCATGTACCACCAACAATGAATACATAACATGTGGTTTTCCTCCTACCATCTCAATCTCTAGCCATGTCTACATCAACATATCCATGTAAGGAAACCTCTGACCCTCCATAACACAAATTTATTCTACCGGTCCCTCTCAAGTATCAGAGAATCCACTGGACTGCATTCCAATGCTCTTTTCTTGTATTACTCATGTATCAGTTGATGAAAACTCCCACTGCATGGTCAATGTCTAGTCTAGTGCATACCATAACATACATTAAACTTCCAACTGCTGAAGCATATGGAACTTTGGACATGTATTCAATCTCTTCATGTGTTTTAGGACACCATTGTTTATTCAACTTGAAGTGTCCTATAGACAATGGTGTACTCATTGGTTTTGCATATTGCATCTTAAATTTGTCCAACACCTTGTTCATATACACTTCTTGAGACAAAGTCAATATTCTACTCTTTCTATCTTTGTTGATTCTCATGCTAAGAATTTTCTCTAATGCACCTAAATCCTTTGTGGAAAATGTGTTTTCTAATTGTCTCTTTAGCTTATTTATATCTTGCATGTTTGACCTTACCACAAGCATGCCATCCACACACAAAAACAAGATGATGTAGGTGTCATTATCTAGTTTCTTAAAATAAACATAGTGATCAGAATGACATCTAGAGTAACCTTGTTCTATCATGAACCTGTCAAATCTTAAATACCATTGTCTTATAGATTGCTTAAGGCCATACAAGCTCTACTTAAATTTACACACCAATTTCTCCTTTCCCCTAACTTCATATTCCTGTGGCTGCTCCATATAAATTTCTTCCTCCAAATCACCACAAAGAAAAGAATTTTTTACATCTAATTGTTCAAGATGAAATATCTTCCACAACTACCAAACTTAAAATAGTTCTAATGGAAGTCATTTTAATAATAAGAGAGAAAATTTCATCAAAGTCTATACCTTTTTCATGTGCAAATCCCTTCACAAAAATTCTTTCCTTGTACCTCTTTTTACCACCTTATTCTTCTTTCATTCGGTAAAACCACTTGTTCTGCAATGCTCTCTTTCCTACAGGAAACTGAACTAAATCCCAAGTTTGGTTGTGTTCCAAGGAATCCATCTCCTCATCCATGCCCTGCTCCAAAAAACTTCATGTTTCTACCTACATTTATTCTTCAAAACTTTCTAGTTCTCCACCATCCATCAATAAATAATAGTAAATTTGATACGAAGATAATCTTGCAGGAGGTCTACTTACCCTAGTAGAACGTCTCACAAGATTTTTTGGAGTTTGAGGCTCTTTGTGTTCTTGTTTATTTTGATCTATAAGAATTAACACCGATTATGCTCGAATTGATTCCAACTCTGTTGATTTTCCATCCCTTTCAACACTTCTCTATATTTTATCTCATCAAGTGCTAACATACTGAGACTTTTCAAGCTTCTTTTCCTTTAGTTGTTCCCTGTACATAACCCTTTCATTGAAAATAACATCCCTACTTCTAATGAATTTCTTCTCATCCAAATTCCACAACCGGAATCCAAAATCATTAGTGTCATACCAAATGAAAGTACATTTATTTGACTTAGGTTCTAGCTTAGTCCTATTCTCAATTGAAAAAAGCTTCAACCTTCTTAATGGTGAGTACTCCAAAAAGAGGTCCTCTGTTTTCAAGTAAACAACCTAAAAACTTTTAGAAATATAAAAGTTTAGCTTCTTATCCGGTTTGTTGTGTTGTTCTGGGCCTTCCTATAGTGAGCTCATTGTTGCAGTACCTCCACCAAAGCACTCGAAGGTCCAGAATGATATTCATTCAATGTTTATCAAGTAAACAACCATATCTACAACATCCACCCAAAATTTTAATGAAAATATAGCATGCAATCTCATGCTCCTTGCCTCACGCTGACCAGAAACCCACCTCGGTGGTTTTAATAGTCATATTCATCCATTCTGATACGCTCCATTAGAAGGTCTACTATGGTGTATCTAGGAACTGTCTTCACCCTACGGATTCCATTCTACAGTGAACAAAAGTTATTCAAATTCCATTACTGTAGTACTCTCTACCATTGTTATCTGACAATAGTCATTCAATCTCTTGTTTAGGCCTTAGTTTATTTTTATCTGACTCTGTTTGTGGAATAAAGTGCACTTACAGTATCATCTTCTGCAACATCGTCAGTTATGATCTGAGACACTTCAACTTCAAACTTGTTTCATTCTCAACCAAATCTTTCCACTTCTTGAAATTATCAAATACATCATATTTCTTCTTTATATAGTAAACCCAAACCTTCCTAGTAAGCATCATTAATAAAAGTAACATAATATTGTGAATCTTCACCTTCCATAATATTGTGAACCACCAAGAGAAGATACTTGAGCATACCCCGACACATCCATAAAAACAAGATCTAACTCATGCTCTTTCTTGATTGATCAAAACCTGATAAATCTCACACTCTTTTGTTTCCCATACACTAAAACAAAATACGGATATGGGAAGTATTTATAGATCTTCTTGTTCGCTCACAAAAGTCTAGGTCTATGTTTTTCAAAACTGACAACTTTCCCTGTGAATGTAAAATATGCATCCCCTTCTCACTCATATGACCAAGTCTATGATGCCATAACACTGTGTCTATTACCCTGTAGTAGCTAAAATAGAAGAGGGATCAGTACTAACAGTGGATAAATACAAAGTACCTACTTTCTTACCTCTTACAACCACAAGAGCACCCTTGCTAAATTTCCAAGAATACCTCTTACAACCACAAGAGCACCCTTGCTAAATTTCTGAGAATATGTTGTAAGTGTAACCATACAACCCTTATCTCTTAATTTCCCTACAGAAATTAGATTCCTCTTTAGGCTAGGAACATACCTGAAATTATTCAACACCCAAGTGTTACCATTCTGTAATTTAACTTGAACACTTCATTTTCCAATAATGTTACATGGCTCATCATAACCAAGATACACATGCCCAAAATTCCCTTGAACATAATCTTTAAAATATTGTCTATGAGGAGTTGCATGAAATGAAGCACTAAAATCTAAAACCCAAGATTCTAATTTACATCCAACAAAAGAATAAGAACATATTGTAACACATCACCTGCAACATTTTCCTATTTGTTCCCTTCTTTTTGATCTTTCCCTTATTTTAAAGACCAACAATCTTTCTTTGCATGTCCTGCTTTTCCACAATTCCAGCATACCATCTTGATTCTAGATTTATATCTTCGCTTCTTACACCTTCCACGGTGTTCATGACTCTTTTTTTTTAGCTTTTTTCTTCCCCTGTTCTTTACACTCAAAGTATTACCAGATGACTCACATGTGCTTTCACTTCTCATCTCTTCACTAAGAATCACACCAATAGCATCATCAAACTTTAAAGTGTTTGAACTAGAAACAATATTACAACCATAACCAAAGTATTTCAAATTTCAGGCAATGAGCACAAAATAAAAAGATCCCTAACTTTATCACCAAAACTTACTCCTACAAATCTTAATTGACTAGTAACCATGTTGAATTCATTCAAATGATCATTTACTGACCAACTTTCTGACATCTTCATATTAAACAAAATTTTCATGAGAAATACCTTGTTAGAGGCTGAGGGTTTTTCATACAATTTACCAAAATTTTCCATAAATCTACCATTGTCTTTTCCTTAGAAATATTGAAAGCTACTGTTATTGCCCACACGAAAATTGTCTCTTCAAATAACAAAACATAAGATTATAAATGTAGATGAATATTATTTTTCCATTGATTGCAAGAGGTTTTTATAATTTTTCAAATAAGACAAATTCATCATGCATGTCATTATCTTCCAAGTATAGGCATATGTAGACACAACTATCAAATTTTATAGAAATATCAAATACCAAGACATAACAATGTTGATGGGCCACCGTGACACAAAGCCAACAATTCTTACGTGAATTTTATCGAATATTTTTTGTAATTCATTAATGGTAGGGATATTAATAAATTTATCTCTAATAATAATGTATCACAAGTTTATTTCAATTTAATAACCACAATATAAAAACAATAAAAATACATTTTTTCGGATTGACTAATTTAAAAAAATAAGAACACAATACATTAGAAAAAGAAAAAAATTAACTCTAACATGGATCTATTTGTCATTTGAATGCAAAGCTCAATAACACCATAGCCAGGTGTAAGGTTCTTTGGGTAGAAAGGAGAACATGCAAGAGGTTGTGTGAAGCCACTACTCTCGGAAAACTATCATGGTTGTTAATATTTATTAAATACTTTGAGAATTCAATTATATATGGATTTATATTTGTGTAAAGGTCCTTTGACTGTACTCAAAAAGTAGCTTCCTTGTAGCGTTTTTCAAAAGACAATTTGAGATGCCACTAAAACCCAAATAAGAAGCAAAAAACAATACACTTCTACCATATTTAGGTGTTGGCATGCATTTCAAAACACAAATATAACTGCCATGTATCATTGTTTACCTATCCTAAGGCTTTAATGACAACATAACATGATAGTGGATGGTGAGTGTGACATTATTCTCCACATTTCTTGCATGTATCATGCATAACTTCATTTATTTATAAAATTAAGTGAATCACATGTGTTATTTGTACGGCTAATTTGTCCCATAGACTCATAGTACTTATCATTATCTTAAATATGTATGCATTGCATTGTACAATGTAACATATACACAACAATTATTTCTTATGAATTATACATGAGATCAAGTAAAAACATTTTTTTATTAGATAAGGTAATAAAACAGGGCTTTTGGCTCTCATGGGCCTTATAGAAATAAATACATCATGAGAAACAAAATGGAGGAAAAGATAAAGGGAGAAAGAACAATGAAATGACCTCTACTAGCAGTCAGAAGAGATGAAACTGAAGAATTGGTAAGCGACTCAAAGAGACTTCACTCAAACCAAAGATATTAAGGCTCGCTACCAGAAGCCATTTTAGAGTGAATACATGTAACATAATATTTTTTGTGATGGACCTCCGTCCAACCAGCACCATCATTCCCGGGAGGAGAGGATCCCAATGGATATTCAGGTTAAGCCCTAGGATGACTTTAAGCCTCCCCTTAACTAAATCCACCACCCTACCCCTATTCAGTGGGCTAAGGTCAACCCTCCCATTCCTAACAACCCCCAAATGGTGGTCATTAATTGTGGAACCATCCACCACAGAGAATGATTCAAAAATTTGAGAATCCCGCCTATCCAACTGGTCCTCTCGGTTATCGCGACCAGCTCCACCCATCTCCTTCGTAACTCCTTCATCCACCTTGGTTCGATACTCCCCACTAAGAAAATACACAACACACAAATAATCAATGAATGAAGAAGGGGCCATATACCCAAACAAACCATGACGCCCTCCATCAATGGCACCAACTATCCCCCCACTCGATCCGATTCCTCTTCAAGCAGAACGTGCCCTTCCACTACCACTTGTCCCTCAGTCATATGCAAAACAAGGGTCTCCTCCACATGCTCTACACATTCATCCTCCTCCCTAGATGATTCCTCCAACACATCGTCCTGTTGAATATAGTTGAATTCCACTAGAGGCTCCTTACGACCACAATAGTCCATCTCATATCTAGCCATTCTGCACTTGCTACAAAAAATCTGGGATCTCTCAACCTCAATCACATGTTCCCATTTTCCAGCAGGAGAATGCAAGAATACTCCCTTAGGCACTTTGAAACCCACAGGTATATTGATGTAAATTCTATAAAAAAATAATCTAGATCGGCTTTTGGTAGTTGGATCCACATCCATTAGCAAGCCCATCAATCTAGAAATCCCCATAAAAACCTTTGGTTCCCATTCATTTAATCCATTTATGAGGATATTTGCAATAATTATTAACTTTTCCAAACTTGGATATTTCCTATTTTGCATATTGAAGAGTACTCTTCCACACATGGCGAGGATAAGGCATCTACAGAATCTAGTGAGAACCTCATCTAACTGCTACATTACATAATGATGAATTTATCAACTTATGAGAGCTAAGTAAATTTGATTTAGCCATTTTGTATTTTATCGCGACTCATGTAGTAAATTTATGTTTGTTTTCGCAATGAGGTGGTTGTATGTGTAACTTTCCTGCCACCGACTTTGTAGGATTCTAGAAGTGGAGTTGAGTGGGGTTACTAGGATAGTGAAGTGGAGCTTAAGGGGAGGATGAGTATGAAATCAATTATTTAATCAAATAAATTTTTAATTAAATTATCTAAGAGTCATATGAGTATAGTGTAAGTGTTATTAGAATTAATTTAATTAATTCTAAAGAGATATATGCATGATAAAATTAAGTTAATTAATTTTAAAGGAATGTGATGGATTTAATTAAATTAAATCCTAGAGCGATAAATAATCGAAGTATGAAATAATTAATTCCAAATGGGATGTGAATAACTGAGGATATGCTAGAAGTAAATATGTATTTTTACAATGTCTATACAATCATCACTCAAATTCACTAAAGAACAACTGAACACTTAAATATGACTACTAACAAGATTTCTAAGGTACTATTGAACCAATAACAAAGAATACACGAATCTCAAAATATTTGTATATAAAATAAAATAAATATTTTTTATTAAAAAATATTGCATGAGCATTAAGTAAAGATATATACTGAAACTAGTTTATATTGATAAATCATTTATATACAACTTGCTTATAGTTTTCTTTAGTGACGTCTCCTTTTTTTCTTCTTTGCTTACCACCTTACCTTGCAACAAATTAATAGCTTTCTCTTTTCTTCTTCTTCTCCTCTTGAAATCTTAAATTGGTAGATAACCTAACAAAAAAATTAAGCCTTGAAATGGACTAACAATCTATTAGTAAGTCTAGCTTTAATACCATTTGAAGGATTGAGGACAAATACAAATGAACAAAAAAATATACTTATATTCAAAACACCATCTATTCAAATATTAAAATGAAAGCTTAAGTTTTTTATAAGGAAAATTTGGCAACACTTTATTGCTTCATGACTTGATAAAAAATAACTAAAATCCATGGCTATATATAGATCTTTAATGAAAAATGAGGCCACTTGTTGATCACCTAACTATAATAAATTACGTCTCCTTTACATAAAAAATTTCTTAATAAGATATAAAGAAGAGTGTGCCTAGATTTACATTGGGATCACACTTGTATAATGTCAATAAATGGAATAAATTTACATAAATATTTCATTAAGATGTGTCCTTCTTGCGATAAGAACATATTTACAATTAATAATAAGATACTCACTAAATATATTTTGTTGACTAAACTGACAATCATAAATGTTTAATAAGTGAGATTAGATATTCCAACTAATCTTAGAATCACTAAAAAAAATTAAAAATTAAAAATTATGTTTGATCATTTATGATTTGTAATAGGTAAGCATCAATCATAATTATTTATTCTTGATCAAGAGAATGATGCTTTAGTAGGAATATATGTGCATTTGTATTGTACAGTTTACATTGTGACTTGTATATATTGGATCCTCATAACCCTGATTATAGGTATACTTACATATGTTGCACTTTAATTATTGTTCAAAACTAATGCTTCCTACTCAAGTAGATTGTAAGACCGTTTAGAAATTACTTCTTTTGATGCCATGGTTTTTGTCCATTACTCATTGGACATTCGTGAATGACTTCGGTTTGCTTTTGTGATTAATTAATTTGAATTGGTATTCAACTTGTTTATATCTATGTCACAATAACCTTTCCATGCAAACAATTACACACCGGATCTATTTCCTTTTTCGCTTTTTCATTTCCTACTTGGATTTTATTTTCCGTTCTGTGCGAGACAACAAGCTCCTCCTAATGCATTTAAAAATTTTCCTTACAAGCCTAGGAGTCCATTTTTTTTCCTTTTTAAAAATAATTTAGGAAGATGAGCATTGTAAATTTGTCCTTCTAATTGTAAAACCAATTGATGGTTTTGTGAGAAAAACAAAAACAAAACAAAAAGAATGAATAACTAGTTCAGTAGATTATTTAAAATATATTGTATTTCATTAATGAAGTTATAATGAAGAACTAGCTCAAAAGACTCTGGTACTGAAGATAGAGGAGGATTTACTGTAAAAGGTCCTCAATGAGGAGGAGAATTTCTCCCAACTTATCCTCATTTACAGATTTCACAAATTTGGGCCTAAGCTATCTCAACTATGCGATTGGATCTCTCAAAGGTGGCGGCAAATGCTCAAGGGTAAGATTGAACTCTACCCTTGTGTTAAAACTTATTTTATCGTTGTTTTTGAAACCCCCGAGGATAGATATTTAATTTTTTACCAACACTGGGTTTGGAAAGAACATGGTCTCATGTTCAAGCCATGCTATCCATCTTTCGCTCCCCTCAAAGATTCCTTCGATGCCTACCTTGTCTGGATTCACTTGTCAAGGCTCCCTTTACAACTTTGGAACCGATCTTGCCTTATTGCAGCTATAGGAGATACACTAGGATCCTCTGTGAAAATTGATGATAAAACCTCAGGGTAGACTCATACAATTTATGCCATGATCCTAGTAGATCTTGATACCTCCCAAGCTCTTCCAACAAAAAGTTACTTGCAAATAGGTGACAGAAATTTGGTTTAGAGGATTAACTATGAGGGTATTGCTTTCTGATGCCAGTGATGCTATCAAACAGGGCATCTCTTTGAGGACTGTGCACATCCAAGACACAAGGAAAAACTTACGTGGTGGAAGGATTCTTTACCAGAACATCTTATGGTTAGCCCCCATCCAAAACATGTTGAGAACTCTTCAAATCCATCAGATAATTCTCTTCCATTGAAGGAGCCAAAAACTCCAATCTCTTCTACCCAAGTAGTTGATTTTGAATCTTTGATGGTTGGTGCCCCGCTGCCCCTTATCAAGGGTCACATTCCCATAGAAAATCTTTAAGTTGTTCTTCTAATCTTTGAGGAAGATGGTAATGAGGATTGGACGGTGGTGGAACCACGGTGGAACGAAGGAAAAAATGACATTATAAACTAAAATTCACTAGGGTCTCAAACAAGGTTTGATTCTTGTCCTAGCCTGTGTTTTTTAATGATCTATATGGGTTGTTGGCCTTCTATTTCTGGGTTGTTTTACTGTTGCGTGCAGGTCACTGGTTGGTTGTTGACCTGTTGTTTGCTATATGCTTTTGTTGGACAGTGTGGCTTCGTTTATTTTTGTGTTTCGTTGTCTATCTTGGTTTTTAGATCTGCTCTTTCTGTGCTTTGTTTTCTTTATTTGGGTTTGGACCCTTTTGTTTTGGGATATGGTCCCTCATAAAAAAAACCATTTACCAATAATAAAGAAAAAGTTATATATTGAAGTAATTTAAGATCTATTCGAAGCATTTCCCATAACATCCATTTAAAAGAAGATTTCTTTCGGTACATATTGGAAGACTGCACAATGCTAATTCAACTTGACCAATTTCTTATTATCATTAATAGAAACAACAAAACTTAAAAATTATAATATTCCCAATCAATAGTAACTATTAAAAAATTGAGTTCAATTTTTTTTTAAATTTCTCCATTACATTTGTTTCCAGATATAAGAATTTTTTTAATCTCTCCCATATATGCCTTTCTAAACATTTAGATTATACTTTTCACAATATAATATAAGTGATGATAGAAAAAATCAAATACTTCTCAATTCTTTCATATTTCTATTGGTAGACATTAGGAATTAATTATTTGAATAGAACTTGTATCTTTTTGGTTATGATGTTTTAGGTCTAGATTCTTTTTAAAAGTGTATTTTGTTCTTCAATTACAATGATTAGGAATAAATATTTAGGTAGTTTGTTTTTATTTCACATTTTGATTTAATGATGTTTTAGGTCTAGATTCTTTTTAAAAGTGTATTTTGTTCTTCAATTACAATGATTAGGAATAAATATTTAGGTAGTTTGTTATTATTTCACATTTTGATTTAATGCATATTAAACTTATCTTTGATAGAGAGACTTCTATCAAAGATTAAAAAAAAAAATCCTTTCCAAACCATAAAAACTATATTTGTGTAAATAATAAATGTTGAAAATTGGATCATCTTTTAATATTGAATTAATACTTACCAACATCTATCCACTAGTTAGATGTGTCCAACTCCATAGTATAACGTTTATTTGTATACATCATAATTATATTTTTACCCAATTCATATACAAAGTTTATTTTATTTAAATTTGTTAGAAATTACATCATTTTTTATTTATTAAAAAGAAAGTTATAGATAAAATTTATATGGTTAATTTTATGAGGAAATATGATAACATCTCAAATTAGATTTACTTTTTAAAAAGATATATACAACTTTATATTTAGACAGATATACAACATTGTAACTTGTCTATTGACAAATCCCAAATACCTTGTAGAAGTGTTGGTGCTAGTTATATAATTATATAATTATTTGATTAAAACTCAACTGACGATATCTTGTTAATGCCGATAGGCATTTCTTATAGTTGGAGGTCACTTAATACGGTGCAAATCAACAACCCTAAACAGATTTGTATGCATGTAAGGACCATCCAATTGTTTACATCCCTTGATTCTCTAGCCATTGTTCTGCTATTGTGCATCATATTCCTAATTAATTAGGAGATATGGGTTTTAAAAAACAACGACAGACAATAGTTTCCTCTCAAAGACCATTGAACCTGCTCCAGATAAAGATACAAAGCTAGATTAATCAATTTGTATATAGTTAAACGAGGAGAAATTATGGTTACAGATTTATCGTCGTTTGCAGGTCTAATTTAACCCATAATGGTGTTGATTTTATGAAAACTATTAGTGAGAGCTCCATTTAGCACAGTTCCCTGTAACGTTCTGTTTATTTGTTTAATTTAATTGTCGTTGCAACTATCCAATTTCTACTAAATTTACAATGTTAATTTGAGTTTCAGCGTGGCTATTGCCTATGGATCTCAAATAAAGTGTTTTTATTATTATGCAAGGAAAATGACTAGTCTGAAAGGGCATTTATGATGTGTCGCTCTACATGTTATTCTTTGGATTTTGAAGAGCACTTAACACGGTTGGTGGGGTTTGTCTGACATGGGTCTATTTTTTCCCGCTCAACATTTATTTTACTATTAAATAGATGGAGAAACAAACAACAGAATACTTTTGAAGCTATACGATTCCTATCATATCTTTTAAATCACAATCTTATCAATCTAAGGAATATCTATATTGAATGCCCTTAAAAACAAATTTAAAATGTGTCCTACCTATGCAAACCCTAAATTTCCTACATTAAACTTCTCCTATTAAGAAAAAATTAATAATGTCTTTCAGGATGCAGATAAATCTAAAATATCTATAACCTGCAAACCCTAAATTTCATTGTTATAGTTGTCATATCAAGCAAATATAGATAAAATGACATACAAGGTGTGGGTAACGTTTAAGTGTTGTGAAAGCTCCCAACACCAATACAATGTGTGCAAGCGACTTGCCTCACTTACCAGTGATAATACACAAATTTTATTTCTATTATTGGAAAATGACATAGTGCTCTATTTGTATATATGCTTGATAGGTGGAAGGGAGATTCAGACGTGTTTTAATATATAGTTACCAAGAGGTGTAGATACATAAATATTTTACTATAAATTGATATGTACGTAAACGACAAGTAGATTGAGGATTGGCAAAAGAGGACACACATTTAATATGTAGTGTAAGAGTGTTTATTAAGCAATATTCCTAGTTATTACTAAAGGAATAGAATTTGAAACACGTGTATGTAGTGTAAGAGTGTTTATTAAGCAATATTCCTAAGTTATTACTAAAGGAATAGAATTTGAAACACGTGGCCTATTATTGAAGAAATAACACTTGGAATATTATTACTTGCAGTATTACCTCTGATTGTATTCACGATTCTAACCACACTCGTTTATTGAACTCACATCCCTCGTCATGCCCACCTATTGCATTTCCATTGCACACTTATGGTGCAATTGCTAATTTTTGTCCTTCGAGGTCCTGGATCATCTCAAAAGACCCCTAAAATTGTGTAGCGTCAGGCTCCACTGTCCCCTAATTCCAATATTTGCACCACCTGAGCCATGCTTGGTCTCACATTCTCATCTTCTTGAATACATAACAGGCTTACCATAACAGCTCTTCTTACCTCTTCAAAATCTGCGCCTTCTGATATCCTCTCATCTACAACACCCATTAAATTTCCCCTATTGATTTGAGTTGCAGCCCATGGAGGGAAGTAACACCTGCTTGATTCCTGCGCATTCAACTGCAGGTTTCTTCGACCTGATATTATTTCTAGCAGCGTCATGCCGAAACTGTATACATCGACTTTGGCAGTGATGTGAATGCCGGATAACCATTCTGGAGCCAAATATCCTCGAGTTCCTCTGGTTGTTGTCATTACACGGCTGAAATCTCTTCCCACGAGTTTTGCCAGACCAAAATCAGCAACCTTTGGAGACAAGTCCTCGTCCAAGAGAATGTTTTCAGGCTTAATATCGCAGTGAATAATGCGATCTCTGCATTCCTCGTGCAGATAAAGTAATCCTCGAGCAGAGCCCATTGCGATCTTAAATCTGGTCTTCCAGTCCAACACCTTCTGTTCTGCTCCATCA
The DNA here is from genome assembly GCA_019776745.2 of Taxus chinensis. NCBI lineage: Eukaryota > Viridiplantae > Streptophyta > Pinopsida > Cupressales > Taxaceae > Taxus > Taxus chinensis. The sequence goes on from CM034150.1 coordinate 897,570,547, forward strand.
GACTTTGAGAATAACAAGAAATTGAGAGAGCCGTTGGGCATGTACTCATAAACCAGCAACCTTTGAGATTCATTGGTACAGAATCCCCGAAGCCTGACCAAATTCACATGTTGTATGTTTCCGATGGTGCTGATTTCTGCACGGAATTGTTTCTCTGCTTGCCCCGAACCCTCTAACTTTTTAACCGCCACAACTGTATTGTCGGGTAGAATGCCCTTGAACACTGAACCGAATGCTCCCTTCCCCAACTTATTCTCGAAATTTTTTGTTGCAATTTGTAACTCTTTGTAAGTGAACGTTCTGAGCAAGTTTGGCACTTTATCCGCGCCTTTGTTAAGGCGTCTTCCTCGTGTCCGCCTGATAAGGCGTCTTCAACATCACTAGAACCACAATAACAGCAGCGCAAGCAGGAACCGCTATAACAAGGGTAGAATTTCTACCTGCTTCATTAGTGGACGACGACTCTGACTTTAAATCAGAAGAAGCCAACCTAATGAAGAACGGTTTGCCATCAGATGAATCTTGCAGGTTTAACAGATCTCCAAACCACACCCGACAAGTAGAATTATCGATTGCAAAGGCAGAGCAGGAGCAGTTGTTGAGACACAAATTCTGGCATCCTTGCATTGTTTCCACTTTGGGAAATGAAATGACTTGTCCATCCGGTAAACATTTGTCTGTCACTTGCATGAAACCATCGTTGGTGCCATTTCTGACAGAGCATTGCAATGGGTTACGCCTTACGCAACCGCTAGACCACCACTCTTGGGATTTCCACAGAGAAATGTTTTCGGGCCTGAATCCATTAAGACAAGTGCAGAATTGTATATTGTTGCTGTTGCATGATCCGAACTTCCCGCAGAGGCGATACACCTGGCAATGATTGGGTTTCGATCAAGTGAGGCTCCATGTACTGTTGTCAATCCAAAGTAAATTTCTTAGTTCGCCACTGGTGTGAAGAACTATCAGCGGTTTCTTCATTTGAATTTTCATTTGAGGTCGATACGTGAAGTACATTCTTGAAGGCGAAATCTTCACAAAGAGCATCTCATACCGTGAAGAACTTTCGTCTCCGGCAAATTGGCGAAATGGTCACCAGTCCACTCTCCAGTAGACCAATATGGAACACTGTTATTATAGAGCAGTAAAAACTCCGTCATTCCTGGCGAAGGATTCATTCCTAGAGAGAAAAATCCAGGCGCAGGATCCACAGAACTCTTCCAGGAAGTTAGTTTCATGCCTTTCCACATCTTCATGGAGGGCAAACATATATTTGTGGGATATCTAAAACTCTCCCACTCAACCGAGTCAGGATCACTGGTATGGGCGCCTAACATAATAAAATTACCAGAATCCAACATCAATGCACGGGACGCTTTCAAACTGTTATCGGATGAGCAAATAGATCGTCCTTGTAAATCAAACAGTCTGAGACGGCCAGATCTTGAAAAATTCAGAACTCCGGGTGCGCCTCTGACGGGAGTCTCTCTGTTAGCCACCCAAAACGACTGTCTTGTCGGAGATTTTGGGCGAACCAGATGCCAATGTACCAGTTATTCGTGCCGTTGGGACTGAAAAATCCCAATGCGAACGTGCCATTCTTTGAAATTATTGTCTGATTTCCTGCGAGAGAAGTCCCCAACAGAAGGCTGTCTCTCGCTTCAACTACAAAAAGCATAGAAAATGCAAAGACCAAAATGTTAATGCAAGTACTGGCTAATATATAATTGCTCGTCCCTATTTCTTACAGAAATAGATAAAGAAAATGTGTGTTTTGCGAGGTTGATGAGTTGCAGTTGCCGTTTTAAATAGGCAAACAAGAAACCTGAGTATCAAACAAGCAGTCCGCTCCTCCGTTTCAAACAAGTTAATTTTTTTGTTTGTTTTTAAACTCGGTCTCTGTAGAATGGTCGTGCCGTCCATGTTTTAAAACTTGAAAATTTGTGAGACGTTATGGAATTTCAAACAGAACTTTGACTTTGACTTCTAGACCACATAACTCTATTGTTAAAACGTTCACTTCGACGTAAGCGGCTAGAAGTTTTGGTCCCCACATAAAATGAGATTCAGCTATCATTCAAACATTTTGTTGTGCTTTTTAAGTTAGAGACAAAGGCACGAGCAAATGTAGGGGTACATGCATAGGCAAAGATTATTTGTTAATTTAGATACCATTAATCACATTTTAATGGTTCAAAGGAGATGATGGTGAGGAAAGGAAAGAATAATAATTAAATATATTAACGAGGAGTGAATGGAAGGAAAAAGTTGAGGTATGCAAATGTAAAGATAAGCTAAAATGGATGTAATATAGAATGATTAGAATTGAACTACAAGAATAGAGCTTGCACTGAGGAACACAAGATAGGTCAAATAGATAATAATTACAATGGATAGGAAATATCAACAAGAGAATGTGTGTGATCCTATTTATTCTTCTTGCTTTGAACAAAGGCACATGTCTTTTTTTCTTGGCAATGTTTGAAAGAGAAATGTGGGGTTATGTGAAAGTAATGAAGAGAATGAACTTTGGAGATGATTGTAAAAGTAAAACCTTGTTGATCTATGTTGCCAACGACACTTGTTGCTTTTCGCAATGTCATGACTTGTGATTTGTAGATTATCAAATACCAAGCCATTTGAGGGCAATTTGCTTATGTTTTGCATGGGTGTTGGTATATTACATTGTGGTGGTTCATCTTTCTCAACGGGGCTTTTGACCTACCACCTATCTATTTATCTATTGGGCTTCGTACCTCTTCTGTTATGTATAAATATGCACATGTATGTTTTGTATTCATTATCAATAAAAGCTTAATCATTTTGTATCAGTGGTATAAGAGCTCCCTGACGTGTTCTTAGCTCTGTGCAAAGATTTGTAGACTTGCATTGAGGAATCAGGGATGTGGCTGCGTTCTGGGCAGCAGTTTCAAAGAAGTTTATTGTTTTGGTGTTTGGTAAGAAATCAAAGTGACCTGTTCAAATTCATTTGCATGGATTGAATAATTTGTTTTATTCTACGTGGAAGAGACATGTGACCAGTGTTCAAAATTGAACACATCACAGTCCGTCAAAAGGGTTCTGAACACGTCAGAAAAAGGCCAACCTAAATTTTGCCCGCAAAAAAAAATCAAGGTATAAAAATTGTTTGACAAATGGGAAGGTCTGTTTTTAAATTAACATGTCACCTGAAGGGCGCCGTCAACAACGAAATTTTCGTCAAGTGTATATTTAGAAATTAGAATTTACATTGGATTTGGAAATTCAATACGCATGCAGCTGCCAATGACAACCTGTTAGGTTGTTACCTCTTATATCTCTATTTGCATTGCAGTAAAATAAAATAACAGTGGGGTACTGTCATGATAATCATTTTTTAAGCACTTTGCCATCAGCCATTCACAGGGGGAGACATTGATCATGATTGATGCTCTTCGGATTTAGTTTTAATTTGTCTATTATGAGATCTTGTCCCATGAAGTTTGTTGTTATCTTCAAGGGTCCAAATTATTTCCTGAGGCAGTGTCACATTATTCAAGGTATCATGCAAAACATTTGCTTAATTATCCATTCTTTTTTGCCAGATGCTATAACGTGTGTCCACAAACCTGTTTGGATATCTCAGCAATAGCATGCGATTAACATTTTTAAAATAGTTTCAAAGCTGCAAGTGGCAAAATTTTGGCCCAAAATGTTCCATGCAATGGTGCATACCTTAAGCTTTTGAAGAATCATTAAAAAAAACTTGAAAATAGTTTTACAGCTGCAAGTGGCAACTGGCATCCTTTTGGCTGAAAATATTCCCTACATCCTGCTAGCTTGCAAGCATGCAGCTCATCCATGATTCACGATTCCACATACGCCATATCTGGAAGTGGAGACTAGGAAGTGGGAGACACAAACGTGAGTGGAATGTAGTCTGTGGGAATTTGGAGAAATTTAATGAATCGTGATTTACGGCCATGACCATTAAAAATTTACAACCGTTAAAACTTACAAGAATGAAGCAGGAATCAAAAATTCACGATTCACATTTTTCCTTGGGAGTTGGGCCATTGAAAGAATATAATACATTGATATGTTTAAGCGATCAAAAATAAAAAGTGTGGTTAAAATCCAGGCTTGGAGTTGGAGTCCACAAGAATAGATTTAAATAAAGAAGCAGACCCTCCTCCTAAATCTCACTGTCTCACATCTCGCTTGTCTACAACTAAAAGATCGACCTAAGTTTTCCATATTCTGTGAGTCCTGTGAAAGAAGGAATCTGTGTAGCAGAAGAAAGATCTGAACCAGACTTCTAGTTCCAAATTACATGTAAGCACTGTACTCCATTCTGTGTAATTATTAAGGGAAAGAAATCTTTTCTTGTTAAAATAAATGTTTATGCGAGATAAATTAGGAAACTCAATTTGCTACACTCCAAAATGTATGTGCATTCATGTTTTTTTAAGATTGGTGGGCTTAAATTGAAACTCATTTCAGCTCCTTCTGTGAAAAGTGGAAAACATGTCCGCTTTGTTAGTTTAAGCGCATCCATTGGCACCATAATGAGCTAAACCTATGTATCAGCATACACACAAAAATGAAATATGATCTGAGCAACCAAGGATGGTTTGTTGGAAGCCCTACTCAACTGTGCTTTCATAATATATTGTGTGAAATTGGACAGAGAACGTATCTGGTGTTGAACATTAAACGTTGAGGGAGTGGATTGGAATGCTATTTATGATGTATGGAAGAATATAAAAACTCGAAAACCTCTTCCATTAGACAAATAGATGGTGAGCTTTTGGAATTTCTTTATATAAAATATATTTCTTTATTGTTTTTTAGCTTATAAAAATAATTTTTCTTCGGAAGTTTAGATAAATATTTTCAATATTTTATTAGTAATTTAATAATATTTTTTTTCAAAATAATTAATGAATACTTATAAGTTATCAAGAACATTTGACTCAGTCTAAATAAGATTCTAAATGTTTATCGTCTTATAATGACTTGTATCTCATTTTTGTGTTTTGGGTATTTTCCTTTTCTGAAGGGACATTTTCAATTTTTTGTATCATCATTTATTTAAAAAATTTAATCTCTCTTTATAAAAAGTGTTCAATTTTTTGTGACATGTATGATTTATTCACTCTTTTCATATGAAATGTAAAACTATTATACTACTTTTCATCATTGAAAGGTTGGTTTAATGTTTGCCCTTCACAATGAAATTGAGACTAGCCCTTCAAATTTGATCACTGCCTGCGACCCCAACGTCTATTCGTAGCATATTAGAGCTTCCAACACCTATTTGGCATAGAGTTTATTTTTGTTTCAACTGTTGCGTAGGAATTTGTGCAGTCCCCTGCTGCGACCTATTTTCCCCATACTATGTGTGGACTGTTAGAAGGAAACGTGGCTCAGACATATTCTTATATTCTTTTGGCATTTTTTTTTGGAAACTTGTTTTCTTTGCATGATTTTATTGGTTGTGTCAAATTCAAAGCAATTTCATTTATTCTGATCCCACAACACTTGTTCCTAGATGTGTTGCATCATACAACCTTCTACGATTGCAATTAAGTTGAGCAACAGTTTTTTGACGTGCTTTAGGCATTAAAAGGGAATAAATGGTCATATTTCTTATTGAATGGGAGCATATTTGGTGCGGTAAGCATGGAGGATGGTATGTTGCGCAAAGACCTATTTTGGCATGACCTGAGTACATCCCGTATTCTCTTCGACAAGAACCATGCGGGATATTTCGAGAAGGTCGGCCAAGGAAGATGTTTGCGAGTGCTGTGATGTGTGGAAATTAATCAATTGGGTAAAATAATGAGCCTCAAATTTATATCCACTAATTAAGTAGTAACATACTGGAGGCTGGAGGATACACGGAGGTTAGAGGACAATTGGTGTCTTTTCATCAGTCACCTATGACGGGGTCGCAACATGGATTTGGTGACGTTTTTATTTTTGTTGAGCTTAATGTGTTTCTTTTTTGTGTGTGTTGTTCAATAAAGGTGTAGAACATTTTCCAGTTTGGTACATCCTAAATGAAGGACATTATGAAAAGTGAAAAGCACTAAGTAGTACTTGGTTCTTTTATAAAGGGTTTGTGGAAATTTGAGAAACCACCAAAGTGTTCAACTAAGGCATTAGGTCACCTCCAGGTTGGTGGCAAGCTTGCAGTTAGAAAACCATATGGGTTCGTGGTAATATAGGGAAACCAAAAACCATCGAGATGTTTTCAAGGTCAGATGTGCTCAAGTCACTTCCAGCTTTGTGGTAATCTTGTGTGGAAAAACCAAGGTGTCACCAAGACTAAGAAGCCAGATGTGGGCATGGCACCTCAAAGGTGAGCAGGCTACAGGGAGAGTATAATAAATTTTTTACAATATTTGGAATAAAGGGGGGTCCATTATCTGGAAATTTGATGTTTGTAAGATCAATGTAATAAGGGTGGGAATGTTGGCATATTACATTGTGGTGGTTCATCTTTCTCAATGGGGATTTTGACCTTCCACCTATCTATTTATCTATCAGACTTCTTACCTCTTCTGTAATGTATAAATATGCATGCATGTTTCGTATTGATTATCAATAAAAGCTTAATCTTTTTGTATCAATGGGAAACATGTAAGATGGGTACATGATATGGGCTATTGGCATCCCATGTTGGGACGATGTATTTATTGAATTTGACAATTGTAAAGGTGTCAAAATAGCTAATATCAACTATGTCAAAAATATTGGGCCTAGCTTTGTATCTAATCAAAACCCCACCTCAAATATTGAATTTCATTAAGTGAGGAATATAGAGGGATATACAAATTTGATTATCAAAAATCGTAACATTCATTTAAATTTCGTGATAAAGGATAAAAAAAATTCAAAAAAAAATCTAATTCAATAATTACATACTTAATTTTTTTAAAAACACCTCCGCATACTGTTAATGGGTGTGACAAACATCGTATAACCAATTTTCCATCATGGATTAAAAAACAACAATATACTTACACACAATGTTAGGCATAAGGTCCTAGTCTAACTTCATTCAGTTACAACTGGGAAATGAGTAGCAATTTGAATAAGGGGTCATAATACAAAAAGGAAAATGATATAAGACTAATAATCCACAAAGTTATTTTTCATAACAGAAAAGTTGTAACGCCCATAATTTTGACGTTCTAAAACCACATTAAACCTTAATAATTTATCTAGAAAGTTGCGACATTTTTTTTGTTTTAAAAGATTACAAGAGTGTCAAACCCTATAATGTGTTTAATTAATTCCTGCCAACAATTTTCTAAATTTCCATGGATTGATCAGGTCTAGGTTAATAATTAAATATTCTTAACTCATTTTTAAAGTCAATATAATTATAATCCACTAGAAGTACATCCATTAATTATTTTACTTGGTTAAATAGTTTCCCCCTCTCAAATAAATATTCAAACACATGTTTAAGCCCTTATCCTTAGTTACCTTAGTTCTCTTAAATTGTTAACCTTAACGTCCATAGAATCATTTACTAAAACATATTAGGAAAGTTACATAATTAACTTAACATACAGGGGGTACTAAGTGGCCCCATTCACCCATTTTCACATACATTTATATTATTTAAAAAAAACGTTAATATAGATGTTCTCACCTAACAATTGTAGGGTTGATTCTTAACTCTTGGATCAAAACAATTGTGGCCACTAGATCTTAGAGTTCTAAGCTAACCCTAACCATCTTTATGAAATTTTATTAAACCTTTCTCTTGCCCTAGCCTCCTCATTTAGTCTCATTTCTTTTCTTTAATTTGCAAGTTGGAGAAGTGAAAGCCATGGAAGCAAGGAGGGAAGAAGCCATGGAGGGATCCATTTGGATCTAGCTTAGTTTAGTTTAGTTTATGGATTTATTAAAGCAATGTCTTCCATTTATTGATTGTAGAGGTTTCCACCCTAAATTTAGAGTTGTTATTTAGTTATTTCCATTCTTGAGTTCTTTATTTGGGTAAAAGCCTCTTTGCCATTAATTTATGAGATTTAATACATTTAAATGCTCATTCAAATATTTACATACTTAAACAATGAGTTTGTTCCCACATAGTTTGCTGGTAGTTTCTTTTTTACATTTTATAGGCTCATATTTTAATTAAATCAAGTTCAAATTTGCACAGTCACAGATTTTCATTTTTTTGTCAGCAGTGATGAAACCGCCACCTTGAGCAAGCCAGTGGTCCTGTGACTTCCACCCTACCTAGGTGACGATTCATAAACCACCACCTTGCCTATGTGGTGGTTCAAAGACCGTTGATCTGATCATTCCAGAGACCGCCACTCTGTTGGTGCTCAAATTTTCCTTGCCCTATTTGCCATTATTTTCCTCTTATCTGCGTGTTGTGAAACATTTTATCTCTCGATGTGGATGTTCTGAAGCTTCTACCTCCATTTGAAATGCCTTCGAATTGTTTGTAAAATCCATTTTCATGTCCCTCCTTGAAGAAGTCTCCGATTTTTCCCTGTTTTTTCCCTAATTTCTTCAAAATCTGTGGGATCTGTCATTTTTCCTATTTTTCCTCGACCATGGAAGCTCGAGAATGGTTGATTTATATTTGTATGCCTTTGAAAATCCAAATCCATGGTTGAAAATATGCTCAGAATCATGATTCACTTGTTTTTTGTTTCAGAAATTTTTCATCCTTAGCGAAAAATTGGGTTCTGGGTGTGAATGGTGATTTTCTGTATTTTTGATGGTCTGACGGGTGTCTTTTTCTTGTCAAAGTTTTTCCTCAGTGTTGGGCGGTCACGTGGCTTCTTTTGGTTGGTCAAGGGACACCGAGAAAATGCTTTAACTTATCACTTTTCACTTTTTTGGCAAAAAGGCAAATTTGGTCCCGTAGCTTCTACTCAAATCTGATTGGTTCTTTTGGTGCTTACGTGGCTTCTTCTAATTGGATGGGGCATGGTGGGTTTATTTTTTCAACTTGATCTTTTTGATTACTTTGGCAAAAAGTTTGAACCCGCACCTGTGGCCCCACCAAGGCTTTGATTAAAGAAAATTTTAAAGTGGCAGGGAAAAAGTCTCACTTTGACCCCGCAGGAGGACACATGGCAAAGCTAATGATGGAGATGCGGGCCTTTGGAGGTAAGTTGGATGTTTTTCCCTTTTGGAAAAATGGGGTAAAATTCTAAAATGGAAGTGCACCCCGGCCAAATCATTTTGAAGCCTTAGGGTTTTTGAAGTTGCGCCATAATGACACGTGGAGGTCTCCGTCGAGTCTTCTTTCCTTAGAATTTTTAGCAATTTCTTAAAGGGCCCGAGACACATGGCGAGCCCATGCTCATTCAAGATCTCAAATTTTGGGGACCATCTCAAGATGCACCATTGTGACACATGGCAGTTTGAAAAGTCAAAAGGTGGGGAAGCAGACCATCAGAGGCAACTTGGATTTTTTACCTCTTGTCATCAAAAGGATTAAAATCTCAAAATGGCCTGCAAGCTCGACAAGAAGAAGGTCAAGGTTGGCGTTGAAAAAGTCAAGAGGTGGGCCATCGGAGGCAAATTTGATTTTTTTCCTCTTGATCATCAAAGGGATTAAAACATCAAAATGGCCCCATGCCCGATGGAGAAAAGTCAAAACTTGCTCCAGTCAACGGCGGAGGTGCGGACCTTCGGAGGAAAATTAGAAATTTTTCCTTTTGTGGAAAAAGGAGTTAAAAGTGAAAAAGGAAGCGTGGTTCTGATGGGACCCACATTGGGACACATGTCAGGCCCATTTTTCAAGGGCGGAGCTGTGGGGAAAATTTGGAAAAATTTTCCTTTTCCAAAAAAGAGGTGAAATGGCAAGAATTTGGTTGTGGTTCCTTTGGGGCCCACCTTAAGACACGTGTCAAGCTCATTTCTCAAGGGCGGAGGTGTGGAGAAAAATGTAAAAATTTTACATTTTTCCAAAATTTGTAAAAGGAAAAAAGGAACCCGCAGGCCCGCTCAAAATTGGATCTCCCACGTGGATGGTCCAAATTCAAAATAGAAATCAACGGCAGCTGTGCATCTGTATTTGATTTTTCCACCATTTTCACTCCAGAGCTCCTGGGGAAGTGTATTCTTTTCATTTTTTATCATTTCTTAGAGTCTCCTACATGCCAAATGAAGAGGAACATTAATCAGGGAGCATCTTGGTTTGGTGGGGAAGGTCTGTAAACATCTCTCACCATTAATATGCAATCTGACTGTTGGATTTGGCCCGATTTTTCTTTCCTTGGCACGTGAATGACCTGTTGATAATCCAGGTTTGGTGAGAAAAATATGGGGATGTCTTCTACCATTAAAGTGAGATCTGATCTTTGGGCTCAGTCTGATCTTCCATTTCTTCCTTCCCGGGCATGCAAAGAACTAGATTGCACAGAATAGGGGTGAAAGTGGTTGGTGAGTAGAAGGAAAATGATTCTACCAGAGGAAGGAGTTGAATGTGGGATATGTTTGAAGATATTTTTCCCCTTGGGCACTTGTGACTTTTTACAGATTTGATTCTGGGAATCACAATTGAGATCATGACAAGCACTGGTGGCACTCAATGTCTCTAGTTTTGGGGGGAAAATACTCTGTTGTAAAATGTTATAAATGGCATGATTTTTTCAGTGAAAAGGGTTGGGAGTTTGTGAAAGTAGAAGTATTAGGAGTCAGAAACTAATTTCCTAAGAAAAAATCTTGATAGAGCCTGTCTTTCTGAGAAACTATCTGAAGAAGCTTGTTTATCTTTTTTTGTGTTACATTTGATCATGTCAAGGTGGTTGCGAGTGTACAACCATTGAAAAGCTTTGAGATTTTTTGAGAAACTTTCCCCTGCTGATAAATTTAACAAACTTGAGTTAATCTGTGTTATTTTTGGGAAAAAATTGTGTTTGTTTCGTTCCTGAATGTCTGTGCAAGTAGTTTTTCTTGTTCCTGTTGCATTCTTACATTAAAATCTGTGTGAATCACACAAGATCTTATCCTTGTGATAGTTTGGTGGCATTTGCAATTTCATTTATCAGAAGAGCTTTCATTTGATAGTGAAATAAACAAATTTAAAATCACTGTGACTCCTAGCATGACTATAAGATTGTTTGTTAGCCTTTGAGGGTATCTTAGGTGTGATGAAACAGAGGATTGATAATGTTCAGTTAAGTTTTCCAATTTGAGCCTTCATTTTGGATCCTTGAAGTTTGTGTGAAAAGTGTTGATCTGGGCCTCCATTGAAGCACATATTCTGGTTGAAAGAACATCCTGGCTACTCTGAAAGTATTATGTTGTTTGAGCTTTCCATTTTTGTAAAATTTCTCAAAGATTTGGTATAATCAACTTTATCCTGCTTCACCTCCCACCAAAATTCATTAAAAACAATTAATCATACCCATACTACCCCTGTTTTTCATGTATGTATACAAATGCATAATTTTTACTACCAAAACATGCAGAAAAAATCAAGATTCCAAATGTCTTTAGTAGCCTGAACCTTGTCTAGAGAATATCTCCACTATCTAGAGTGACAACTCGTGAGAGTTAGATTTTGTTGCATTGATCATATTTTCTTCAAGGTCTCCTTAACAAATTCATCAGGAAGGATATCTCCATCTCCTCCATAAACAACAGGCTACAAAAGGGTTCTCTTACCTTGGTTGAAAGGAACAACCTAAAATAGTGAGGATAGATCAAATCCTCTTAAGGTGCTACCCACTCCTTTTCAAATCCTGAGTGCTAAAAGTTCAGATAGACTACTTCCCCGGCTACAAAATGACATACATAATTATATATCTTCCTCTGAGCTTCCTGTCAAATCCTGTGATGATGCTTGGCCTTTGAAGGAGATTAAATTTGGGTACCAACACCTTACTGGTGCCTTATTTGAGTCTGGGGACATGTTGATTACAGTTCATATATTTAGACCCTGTCAACAACACTTCTTGTATTTCAAAGTGCTAATACTGATTCAAACATCATTTTGTGTTCAGACCTGGTAAAAACTTCTTAATGTTCCAAGTGTTGTGTGTAATTCTTTCAGTTTTTACACCTAGTGCACTAGCTTTCATTGATAAATCTGGGTAAAGAAAAGTCAGTTCTTTCCATTTCTAGTTTCTAGTGTTGATAGACATTTGACAGATCATATTTAGTGCATTTTCACAACTAAGGTGGAAATCCTTAGTGGTGACTCCCTGTTGATCTGATTCTTGATGAGTACCAGTGTCTTAACCTCTGTCAAGTGAGATTTGTTACTAATCTTTGTAAAGCTGGAAGGAAGAAGGTCTTTCTTTGCTAGGGATCCTACTAGGACACTATTTCCTAGAGCTAGGAAAAGAAAAGTCAGAAGGAAGAAAATCCTGGAGAGTTGTTGGAGATCAACAAGACAAGAAAAGGGATCTCCATTGATGAAAGTGATCGGCCTATTATTGAAGACTACAATTCAAGTGCTTCTGAATCAGGTAGCCTCTTTGTGGAATTGAATTCTCCAACTGGAGAGGGGCCTTCATTTGATTTTGAAAATTTTTCTTCTCATTCTACCCCTGTCTTTTCAGAAGTTGATAGGGATTTCCAAGAAACAAGGCCTTTAGGGGATATCCATTTTGAAAGTTATACTCCTGTGTTTCAAAGGCCCTCTACCCCTTATCAATTTGTCACTCCTCCAGGACCACCTCCTCAAAACAACATGGCCCTGCCCCCACCTAGACCCCCATTTGTTGTAAACACCTTTGGTCCTATAAATTTTACAGGGATGGCTGGTTATCCAAATGTAGTTCCCCAGGATGTGAGAAATAGATTACCAAAGTTCCAAGGAAACAATGCTATAACTGGTGATCAACATCTAAATATTTTTATCAATATGATGGAAGAATTTGAGATTGAACATGAAGATGTATATATCAAATTGTTTATCCATACTTTGGAAGAAGATGCAAGGGACTGGTACAAAGATTTGCCAGATAATTCCATAGATTCCTGGACCGAGATGAATAATGCATTTAGATTGCAGTATGGTGACAGAACTGACCCTATATTTCTTCTGTCAGAATTTGAAAACATCAAGAAGAATCCTAATGAGTCAGTACATGATTTCAACACAAGGTTTAATAAGACCTTGAGGAGATTTCCTGTTAGGATAAGGCCATGTGATGAATCATGTTTGATCAAATATTCAGATGCATTTGATAAAAAGGCTGCTTACTACTTGAGGGACAAAAACCCTACTAATTTGAGGCAGGCATTCACCATGGCCCTGCAAATTGAGAATAACATCAAGGCAATTGGAAAGCCTCCAAAAAGGGAGGGTGTAAAACTAATTAACCTAGAAAAGCCTCAAACAAGTAAGGCTGCTGATTTGGAAGAAGTTGTGAAAACTTTGGCAGGGGCTGTCAAAGAAATTTCCTACAAACTAGCCCGGGCATGAGAAAGGAATTGGGCAGAGTTCACAAGGTCAACAAAGCAGCAAGGCCAAGACAGGTTTACAAATCACCAAAGATCTGATGATAGAGGCAAGGGACCGTATTGGATTTGGAAATAGGTAGTCCCAGGCCAGGGAAAATAGAATGGTACCTGATCCTTTGGCTACCAGAGTTGTTGTTGTGGAGGAGACAGATGTCATTGATTGGTGTGACAGATGTTTCATGCCCCATGCTCCATGTGAGGAAGATCAGCAAGAAGAAGAAGAATTGATGATGATAATGATGATGATGTTTGCATGATGGGTTGCTCCACGAGCTCACAACAAGGGGAAACTTCAACTGAGGTAATAAGTGCTAGAACTGCTATTGATTTTTGGGATTGCATCCACTGGGTACCTATTCTTCCTCCCTCTCATACTTTAGAAGTAGATACTGTACAAGATTTTGAATTTCCCAATAATGACTTTGAATATTTAAGGGATTTAATGATAAAGAAGTATGATGGAGGCATCCCATCTGAGGAGGATAGGTAGTTGTTGATGAATGTTGTTGTGGCTCAAGAAAAGGAACACAACACAAGAAGTAGGGTTGTTCAAAGGGACAGGGCCTCAGGCCAAGCCAAAAACTCCATTACTTTCAAATGTTCCTAAAGAGGCTCCTAAGAAAGATGCATCTGCCAAGGGCCTTGCTTGTCCCAAACAAAAATCATACCCCTCCTCATGCCCAAGCTGTCAAAAATCTATGCCATCTAATGAGTGTGCCAACCTTCCTTCCAATGTTGCCTTGCCAAAGTCTGTCCCTTATGATATTGCCCAAGTCTTGAGTCAAATCAAGATCTCAGTTCCAATTGTTGAGTTGCTTAGGATCCCTGAGCACAAGAAGAGGGCATTTGAGTATTTTGGATTGAAAGAAGAGAAGACTGCCCTAGGTAGAAATATAAACATTGTGGAGACTCCACCAGTCATTGAAGAACTAGAAGCACCACCAAGCATCAGAAGAGCTAGATGAACCACCTGAGGTTTATTTGGGGACATCCTTGGTAGATTCTCAGCTGAATGTGGATCCATTCTTCACCACTCTGATCATTAAAGACAGATTGTTACACAACTATATGTTTGACTCAGGGGCATCATGCAATGTTATGCCTCTAGAAGTCATGAATGAGCTGGATATCAAAGTAACAACAACATATGGGAAGTGTACTACTATGGATTCCAGAGAGGTGCCAGTGGTGGGATGTGTGAAGGGTCTGGTGGTACAACTTGCAGCCTATCCAGGTAGGAATTTGAAGCTTGATGTAGTTATTGTTGATTGCCCAGCCAAGTGGGGTATGTTGTTATCTAGAAAATGGGCTGCAAGTGTTGGTGGGAGTGTTCAAATGGATATGTCCTATGCCACCATCCCAATTGAGGGCAGCCTTGTCAAGTTGTATGGGGAAAATAAGATGTTACACCTTATTGAAGATCCCAACAATGCATCTTATGAAGTTTTGTACACAAGTGTTGATGCTGATAACTTTGTAGGATTTGCTGATGGAAAAGAGCACAAGATTGAAGAATGCAAATGTCTTGAACAGGCAGGCTCTCCTTGGACTTTATTATTTGATGGAGCTTGCTCCAAGTTTGGAAATGGTGTTGGTGTTGTTCTAATCTCTCCAGGTCAGGAAGAGTTTGTCTTTTCCTTCAAACTCAACTTTGAGTGCACTAATAACATTGTTGAGTATGAGGCACTGTTGTTAGGTCTGAGGATTTCTTGGAAATATGGTGTTAAAGACATCATTGTCAAGGGAGATTTAGAATTAATTGTAAAGCAAGTCAGAAAACTGTATGCCACAAAGAATCAGCGAATGAAACAATACAAGCATGCAGTTTGGGATTTCATTGAGATGTTTGTTTCATTCAACATTGTGCATCATGATAGGAAGTTCAATGATATGGTAGAAAACTTGTAGTGTTGGGATCTTGGTTTGATAATTGTGCAGTGTCCCCATATTGTGAATATGATGTTGAGGTGTTAACAAGGCCATCTGTACCTGACAATATTAAGCATTGGCAAGTTTTTGATGATGATGCTCAGGTCAGAAGATTTCTGTAGAACAAAGGAGAGTTTACTGATCAAAATATTGATTGGGAGCCAATGGTGTGCATAGCAGAGGGTAAAGAAACCTTGTTTGGAAAAGGCATCATCCAACTAAAGACTAATACCATTCCAGAGGGTTGGTTGCTCTTGAGTCCAATTTTGATAATGTTGATCACATTATTAACAGATGCATGGCAGCCTCAAGGGATATTGAGGAGCATGACCTTGGCACAAAGGAGAAACCAAGGAAGATTTGGTTAGGAAGTAATCTCAGCAAGGAGGAGAAGCAGTCCTACATCCAATTGCTAAAAAGGTATCAAGACTGCATGGCTTGGACTTATTTGAGCTAAAGGCATATAGAGAGGATCTGTTTCAACATGAGATTCCCTTGGAATCTAATGCAAAACCATTCAGGTAGAAATAGAGGCCAATCAATCCACTCCTATCTCTTAAGATGCAAGAGGAACTGAAGAAACTGAGGGATGGAGGGATTATTCAGCCCACAAGGTATTCTTCTTGGGTTGCAAACCTAGTACCAGTCAGAAAGAAGAATGGTGACATCAGGCTGTGTGTGGATTTTAGAATCTGAATAGAGCATCAATGAAGGATAATTATCCTTTACCAAACATGGAAAACATGTTGCAGCTAGTGACTGGTTCTGAGCTACTTTCTACCCTGGATGGCTTCTCTGGTTATAACCAAGTTGTGGTGAAGGAATCAGAAAGAATTAAAACAACCTTTACCACTCCTTGGGGGACTTATGTATATGTCAGGATGCCCTTTGGTCTGATGAATGTTGGAGAAACTTTTCAAAGAGCAATGGATGTTGCTTTTGCTGGTTACATCAATGATTTTATTGTTGTCTACCAAGATGATGTAACTGTGTTCTCCAGAAAGAGAAGTGATCACTTGCTGCACTTGGAAAAGATGTTGATAAGATGTAGAGAATATGGCATTTCACTCAATCCAAAGAAGTTGCCATTTTGGAGTGCAGAAGGAAAAATTGCTTGGTCACATTGTGTCACAAGAAGGGGTGATGATTGATCCAGAAAGGGTAGAGGCCATCAACAAGGTTCCAATCCCAAGAACCAAGAAAGGAATTCAGTCCTTCTTTGGGCAGATAAACTTCATCAGAAGATTTATATCAAACTTTGTTGAGTTGACCATTCCAATCACTTCCATGTTAAAGAAGGACCAGGTCATCAAGTGGGAGGAGGCTGCCATCCAAGCTTTCAATGGGATTAAAGAGGCACTAAAGCATGCACCTGTTCTAGCAGCTCCAGATTATAAGAAGCCCTTTCAACTGTTCTCTTTTTCTTCAGAGAACACTATTGCTTCTGTCCTGTTGTAGAAAGGATGATGAAGGGGCTGAGAGGCCAATTGCCTTTTTCAGTAAGGCATTGCAGGGGGCTGAGCTGAAATACACTATTATGGAGAAACAAGCATTTTCCTTGGTAAAAGAAACAAAGGTTTTCAGGCCTTACATTTTGAGTTCTAAGATTGTTGCTTATGTTCCCCACACCATGGTGAAAGACATCTTATCAGAGATGGAAGTCTCAAGAAAAAGATGCAGATGGGTGAACAAGTTGCAAGAATATGACATGGATATCCAAACCACAAAGTTGGTGAGAGGTTTGGGCTTGGCTAAGCTTATGGCTGAGAGAAACTTGCAAACTATTGAGGTAAATGAGGTAGAAGAAGGTAGGGTAGATGTTTTTGAAAAATTGATGAGTTCTGAGTGGTACAAAGATGTAATTTTTTATCTCAGACATTTGAACTACCCTGAGTATTTAAGTAAGAACTAGAAAAGAGCCCTTAAGTTGGCTTCCCAGAAATATGTCATTACTGATTATGGGTTAGCTTGGAAGAACCCTGAGGGAGTCCTCTTAAGGTGCATTACTGAAGATGAAGCCCCCAAGATAATTGTTGATCTCCATGGAGGAGTTTGTGGGGGGAATTTTGCTGAAGAGTCACAACACACAAGATCCTGAGGGCTGGTTATTGGTGGCCAACTCTCTTCAAGGATACAACTCTTTTGGTTAGAAGATGTGAGAGTTGTCAGCACTTCTCTAGAAGACTGAAAGCTTCAGGCTCCCTTCCTTTACACCTGTATCAATTGAAGCCCCATTCAAGCAATGGGGAATGGATTTCATTGGTGAGATTTCAGACCCTTCAAGTGCTGGCCATAAGTGGATTCTTGTAGCCACTGATTACTTCACCAAATGGGTGGAGGAAATCCCCACCAAAAGAGAAACACACCAAATTGTCATGGATTTTCTGTTGAACCATATCATCTGCAGGTTTGGGGTGCCAGTCAAGATTGTTGCTGACAATGCCATGAGCTTTAGAGCTAAACCTTTGGTGGAAATGTGTAAAGAATATGGGATCAACTTGACATATGCATCTAATTACAATCCCCAAGGAAATGGACAAGCTGAGTCCAGTAATAAAAATTTACTGAAGATTATCAGAAGAACCTTGGAGCTGAACAAGAGAAAATGGGGTGAGCAGTTGAAGTTTGTTGTCTGGGCTAGACCGAATTACTATTAAAAGAGCCACTGGAAAGAGTCCATTTGAGTTGGTGTATGGAACTCAGGCCCTGCTGCCCCTGCATATGCAATTATCCTCATATCAGTTCATTCAACAACTGGAAGATCAAGAAGTAAGTCCATATGATGCCTGCATTAACCAGATTGTTGAACTTGATGAAGAAAGGAGGGCATCCCACCAAAGGCATGTAAAGTTCAGAGAGAAGCTGAAGAAGTTGTTTGACAAGAAGGTCACCCCAAGAGCTTTCAATGTTGGAGATCTCGTGCTATTATGGGATAGCAGGCATGAAGATAAGGGCAAGCATGGTAAATTTGATGCTTTATGGATGGGCCCTTACTCCATAGATATTCAGAATTGGTGAACATACCTTCTTCTTGAAGGATTTGGATGGAGAATTGCTCTTGAATTTCCTATTAATGGCAGGCATTTGAAGCATTTCTTGGATTGATTCCCCATAATCAAGGTGAACATCATCTGTACAGTGTATAGTTTGTTGGTTTGTTTTTCTGTCTTTCGTGTTTTTGTTCGTTCTGGCCCTCGGTGGCCTGTTTTTGCTGGTTTCTCTATTTTTTGGGGGATGGTCCTGGTTTTGTGCTCTGCAAGCTGAATCCTTTTCCCAATGGATATTTTGGCACTTGGTCTACCTTTGTTCTTATGGCACTCACAGGGAGTGCCCATCCCCGAGTCGGAGCCGATGTTGGTGCTCAGATTTGTCTCGCCCCATTTGCCATTATTTTCCTCTGATCTGTGTGTTCTGAAACATTTTATCTCTCGATGTGGATGTTCTGAAAGCTTCTACCTCCATAGAAATTCCTCGAGTTGTTTGCAAAATCCATTTTCATGTCCCTCCTTGAAGAAGTCTCCGAGTTTGCCCTGTTTTTTCCCTAATTTCTTCAAAATCCATGGGCTTTGCCGTTTTTCCTATTTTTCCTCGACCATGGAAGCTTGAGAATGGTTAATTTATATTTGTATGCCTTTGAAAATCCAAATCCATGGTCGAAAAGATGCTCGGAATCATGATTCACTTGTTTTTTGTTTCAAAAAATTTTCATCCTTAGCGAAAAATCAGGTTCTGGGCGTGAATGGTGATTTTTGTATTTTTGACGGTCTGACGGGTGTCTTTTTCCTGTCAAAGTTTTTCCTTCAGCATTCGGTGGTCACATGGCTTCTTTTGGTTGGTCAAGGGATGGTGGGAAAATGCTTTAACTTATCACTTTTTGCTTTTTTGGCAAAAAGGAAAATTTGGTCCCGTAGCCCCGCTCAAATCTAATTGGTTCTTTTGGTGCTTACGTGGCTTCTTCTAATTGGATGGGGCATGGTGGGTTTTTTTTTTCAACTTGTTCTTTTTGGCTACTTTGGAAAAAGGTTTGAACCCACCCCGCGGCCCCGCCAAGCTTTGATTAAAGAAAATTTTAAGTGGCAGGGAAAAAGTCTCACTTTGACCCCGCAGGAGGACACGTGGCAAAGCTAATGGCGGAGATGCGGGCCTTTGGAGGTAAGTTGGATGTTTTTCCCTTTTGGAAAAATGGAGTAAAATTCTAAAATGGAAGCGTGCCCCTGCCAAATCATTTTGAAGCCTTAAGGTTTTTGAAGTTGCGCCATAATGACACGTGGAGGATTCCACTCACACTTTTCTTTCCTTAGAATTTTTATATAGCTGGTTTTAAAGGCCAAAGACACGTGGTGAGCCCACGCTCATTCAAGGTCTCAACTTTTGGGGACCATCTCAAGATGTGCCATTGTGACATGTGGCAGTTTGAAAAGTCAAAGGGGTGGGGAAGCGGACCATCGGAGGCAACTTGGATTTTTTGCCTCTTGTCATCAAAAGGATTAAAATCTCAAAATGGCCCACAAGCCTAACAAGAAGAAGGTCAAGGTTGGCATTGAAAAAGGGGCGGGGAGGTGGGCCATCGGAGGTAACTTGGATTTTTTTCCTCTTGATCATCAAAGGATTAAAACATCAAAATGGCCCGCAAGCCCGATAAAGGAAAAGTCAAAGCTTGCTCTAGTCAATGGCGGAGGTGCGGACCTTGGAGGAAATTTGGAAAATTTTCCTTTTGTGGAAAAAGGAGTTAAAAGTGAAAAAGGAAGTGTGGTTCGATGGGACCCACATTGGGACATGTGTCAGGCCCATTTTTCAAGGGCGGAGCTGCAGGGAAAATTTGGAAAATTTTCCCTTTTCCAAAAAAGAGGTGAAATGGTAGAATTTGGCCATGGTTCCTTTGGGGCCCACCTTAGGACATGTGTCAGGCTCATTTCTCAAGGGCGGAGGTGCGGAGAAAAATGTGAAAATTTTACATTTTTCCAAAAGTTGTAAAAGGAAAAAAGGAACCCGGGCCCACTCTAAAATTAGATCTCCCACGTGGAGGTCCAAATTCAAAATAGAAATCAATGGACAGTTGTGCATCTGTATCTGATTTTTCTGCCATTTTCACTCCAGAGCTCCTAGGGATGTGTATTCTTTTGGTTTTTTATCATTTCTTGGAGTCTCCTGCACGCCAAATAAAGAGGAACATTAATCTGGCATCCTAGTTTGGTGGGGAAGGTCTGTAAATGTCTCTCACCATTAATATGCAATCTGACTTTGGATTCGGCCTGATTTTTCTTTCCTTGGCACGCAAATGACCTGTTGATAATCTAGGTTTGGTGAGAAAAATCTGGGGATGTCTTCTACCATTAAAGTGAGATCTGACCTTTGGGCTCGATCTGATCTTCCATTTCTTCTTCCCAGGCACGCAAAGAACGAGATTGGATAGAATAGGGGTGGAAGTGGTTGGCGAATAGAAGGGAAGAATGATCTACTAGAGGAAGGAGTTGAATGCAGGAGATTTTCGAAGAGATCTTCCCCCTGAGCACCTGGCGACTTTTTACAGATTTGATTCTGGGAATCACGATCAAGATCATGACAAGCACTGGTGGCACTCAATGTCTCTGGTTTTGGGGGGAAAAGGCTCTGTTGTAAAATGTTATAAATGGCACAAATTTATCATGCAAAGGGTTGGGAGTTTGTGAACGTAGAAGTATTAGGAGTCAGAAATTGATTTCCTAAGAGAAAAAGCTTGATAGAGCCCATCTTTCTGAGAAACTATTTGAAGAAGCATGTATATCTCTTTTGTGTTAATTTGATCATGTCAAGGTGGTTGTGAGTGTACAACCATTGACAAGCTCTGAGATTGTTCTAGAAACTTTCCCTTGCTGATAAATTTAATCAAACTTGAGTTATTCTGTGTTGGATCTTATGCAAAATGTGTTGTTTTACTTCTGAATGTCTGCAAGTAGTTTTTCTTGTTCCTGTTGCAATCTTACATTCAAAATCTGTATCTCAATCACACAAGATCTTATCCTTGTGATAGTTTAGTGGCATTTGCAATTTCATTTCTCAGAAGAGCTTTCATTTGATAGTGAAATAAACAATGATTTAAAATCACTGTTTCTCTCATGACTATAAGATTGTTTGTAAGCCTCTGAGGTGTACCTCAGGCGTGATGAAATCAGGGATTGATAATTTCAGTTAAGTTTTCCAATTTGAGCCTTCATTTTGGATCTCTTCAAGTTTATGTGAAAAGTGCTAATCTGGGCCTCCATTGAAGCACATATTCTGGTTAAGGAACATCCTAGCTACTCTGAAATATTATGTTGGTTTAGTCTTTCCATTTTTGTAAAAGTTCTCAAAGATTTGGTATAATCAACTTTATCCTGCTTCACCTCCCACCAAAATTCATTCAAAAACAATTAATCATACCCATACTACCCCTGTTTTTCATGTATGTATACAAATGCATAATTTTTACTACCAAAACATGCAGAAACAATCAGGATTCCAAATGTCTTTAGTATCCTGAACCTTGCCTAGAGAATATCTCCACTATCTAGAGTGACAACTCGTGAGAGTTAGATTTTGTTGCATTGATCATATTTTCTTCAAGGTCTCCTTAACAACTTCATCAGGAAGGATATCTCCATCTCCTCCATAAACAATAGGCTACAAAAGGGTTCTCTTACCTTGGTTGAAAGGCACAACCTAAAATAGTGAGGATAGATCAAATCCTCTTAAGGTGCTACCCACTCCTTTTCAAAGCCTGAGTGCTAAAAGGTCAGATAGACTGCTTCCCCAGCTACAAAATGACATACATAATTATCTATCTACCTTTGAGCATCCTGTCAAATCCATGATGCTGCATGGCCTTTTAAGGAGATGAAATTCGGGTACCAACACGCTCTGCACAGGGTGGCAGTCCTGTTCTTTGAAAATAGAACAATCATTTCTGCAATTTTTCCAAAAACAATTTTTACTAGGTTTATTTATAGTTTATCCTTAGCTTGAATTTATATACCTAAAGGCACTAGCTGGAGGGTTAAAACATTTATTCATTCCATTACCCAAATCACTAATTGCATGGATTTTCCATTTCAATAGCATATAAGAAAACAACTACAATAATACTTTTCCAATAATTTTTTTTTTCAAACTCAAATAAAGAAAGGAAATTCCATCTATTTCTAAGTATCATTACTTTCCTTTCCACAACAAGAATGTAATTCCTTTAACAAGTTAATTCATTATAACTTAGTGTATTTTTCCATTACAACTACAATCACTTATTCAAAGAAAGCACAACAACTCTATTACATTCAAATTTTCTATGAATACATTCTTAATGATTTACAACTTCTAAGTTCTTCCTTCATTCTTACAATAATGCAACTCCTACAAGTAACAGTGAGCTTTCTTTTTCCTTTGAGCATAACTCATTTTCTTATAATGCAAAAATCTTTCTTTCCAACAATACATTACAACTTGATAACGTAAAACATACAATACAACTTTTCTTTTAAATGCAAGACTACTAGCCTTCCTCCTTAAGTGGGAATTACATGAAAGGTGGTTTTTTTACAATGAAGGATTTCCTTTTGATTTCTAAAAATGCTCCAAGTCCCAAATATTTAACAAGATCTCCACCATTTCTTCACTTCAATCACAACAACAAAAATGGGGGAGTAGGGAACATTCTCCACCCATCCAATAATCCAATGAGGAGAAGAAGCTATCCTCCTCATTGAGCCCACGAGCCCCAACCAAAATGCAATAAGTAATAGATAAAACTCATGGAAAATAACACAATGCTTCCACATCACAATTCACACTTTCAAAACCATTTAACACACATTCAAACACAAGATAATAATCACAAGAAGGAAACTTTCAAAATACACAAGGCTTGAAAACTCAAAGCCAATTGAGCAAGGAATCTATGGGGAGATCACTTATGCCTCCCAATGGGATTAGGTGCCCACCTTAAAACCCTAAAAAACACAACTCAAAACCTCTACACAAACTCTTATGCCTCCCTCAAATCCTCTTATGCCTCCCACATTCTCTTATGCCTCCCTACAATCTCTTATGTCTCCCTCAAAAGAACCAAGTAAGAAAAGCAAGCATTTTCTTATCAAAAGTGGGGAACCCAACCAAATCCCTCCCAACATGAACATAGAATATTATGCCTCCCTACAATATAAACTCCCCATAGCCTTCTCCTACACCATACTTAGGCATTCTACCCATGATCCCAACAAGCACACAAACCATTCACTTGCATGCAAATATACACATATAAAAGAAACAAATAAAACAAGGGTGTAGTTCCTACCTTTCCATATAAGAACTTGATAAAAGAATCACATTCCAAGCTCCTTCAAGCTCAATCCAACTCCAAAAATCTCCAATACTTCAACAAGTACTCTAAAAACTCTCTAACTTCAAAAATACAAGTACAGAATAAAATGAAGTAACCCCCAAACAAACAAATAAACTTGAATATATAGAAAAAGAGAAGAGGAGGGTGAGGTGGCTCTATGTAGGATGCACATCACTTATCCTCAACTCCACCTCACAAGTCAAACCTCAACCTCAAGGCACAATAAATTGGTGGTTAAGAGAAATGACAAGCCTCTTCCACACACTAACCGAAACCCACAACCCCTAAGGACATAATTTAAAACCTATGTCAGAGAAGTGCAATAAATGTCACATTTTGCCTTAAAAAACACATAATGGGGTCTAGTTTTGACCCCCAAACCCATAGGTATAGTTGGTATATGAAATTAAGAGGTGTGGGACAAGCTTAACTTGTCCCACAAGCCTCCAAAAATGGCCCTTAAGTCCAAATCCAAATTTCCCAAGTAAGGTAGGGTGTACAAGACTCAAATTCAAATACAATCAACTTAAATCACAAGATCCAAAGGACCAACTACTCTAATAAATGGTCCCTTTTTTCACATACCCAATTAACTTAATAAACATGATTAATCCACATAATTAAGGCACATTAATCAACAATGATTAAATGAATTACATCACAAAATAAATCACATACTCCATAATAAATAAAATAAAAGGGAAAGAATTACACACATATCCCATGGTCACATTTGGAGGTCATCCCCCCATGGGGACCCCCTAATAACTAAAACAAACCATCAAACATTACACAAGTTTCCATGGTGACCATTGTTGTATCCATCTAGTATTCCGCTGTGGTTGGTCTTTTAACCCCCTTTTGATTGTTGTGATATAATTACCTACAAAATCACACAATACCTCCTTCGGCCTCGTGGCCGCATCAAATAAATCAAAGATAAATATACACACATACATTAATAAACATCCTCATATAACCAAATCATCATATAAACTAAACAATGCTATCATTTGTTTATAATTTCAACAACATCTCAATTCTACCATTTCATCAATATCAATAAGATCACAAGATTAGTTCAAATGCTAAATCATAGTCAACATGACGAGAATTCCAAATGTCAGTAAATGTATATGCTATCAACAACACATCATCATCATCAATATAACATGTATCTCTATGTCTCTAAGAATCCACAAAAATCATACTATGAATCAAAATCCATCAATAGTCAGAATATCTCTATCATATAGCATCATGCTAAACCAAAATGATATGATAATATCCATGCCTATATAGTCAACAGTAATCAAAATAAAAATATAATAAGTGTCAAAGAGGAGTGGGAACTACATCCCCCTCCCCTTAAGAATCAACTTCCTCCTAGAATTCACTGAAATAGGTGTGGAAAATTGGCTCATAACAACATAACATCCTCCCATGTAGCAGCAGTCTCATCATACCTATCCCACTAAACTCACACCTGATCAATCTCTTCAGCCTCAAAGGCCCAGGGTCCTACACTCTAAAATACACATGGGCTCCACCATCATCTGCCCCTACTCTTGTGCACCTGTAATGTGGTCCAATCCAATACATGAGAAGGATCTAGGATATATCTCCTAATAACAGATACAATGGAACAAATCATGCACATGAGACAAACTGGATGGTAAGGCTAGACGATAAACTAAGGGACTGATCCACTCTAGGATCTCGAATGAACCCACGAATCTAGGAGATAACTTAGAGCCTTTTTCGTAATGGATAGGACTCTTATGAGGTCTTACATGAAGGAACACCTTCTGTTCCCACCTCATAACTATGGTTCACTCTCCTTTGATCTACATAATTCTTCTACCTGTCATGTGCCTCTTGCAACCTTTGTCAGATCAAAACAACCTACTACTCTCATGTCATGTAACATAGTTGGCCCAATAGATACTCTGTCCTCAAGTGGTGTCCCAACTCAAAGGTGTCCTACACTCCCTACCATAAAGTTCCTAAAATGGTACCATCCCAATAGAACTCTGGAAGCTTGTTGTATTCAAACTCAACCAAGTACAAGTACTCCTCCCACCTCGACTGATGATCTGTGACGTACATCTAAAGCATGTCCTCTAAAATATGATTCACCCACTCCATCTGTCCATTTGTCTCTAAGATGATATGTTGTACTAAAATTGATACTTATCCAAGGGCACGTTGCATGGTAGTCTAAAAGTGTGATGTGTATAAAGTATCACAGTCACAAATGATCTTCTACAGAATCCCATGTGCAGTCTAAAAATCTCATCCAAGTATACTCTTCACTATTGCACTAGTTATATAGGTGGTCTTCACCAGAGAAAAATTGATCCACTTTTGTCAGTCTATCCACCATTACCATGATGGAATCATGGTGGTATCTTGACGTCTGTATCCCTACTATGAAATCCATGGAAATGGTGTCCCATTTCCACTTTGGTGTAACATGTGGGTAAATAATACCAGCTGGATGTTGATGCTCATCCTTCGCCCTTTGACACTCTAAGAAGTGTGACCAAAACTAGGCTATATCTCTCCAAATACCTCTCAAATGGTAAAGTTATCTCAAAGTGGACATCCATCTTCTTCACCCCTAGATGGGATAAATAAGGTGCATGATGAGTCTATTCCAAGATATCCTGTCTCAAACCTCCATCCCTAGGTACATATATCTCAGCCTATGTGTCTTGAGAAGTCCATCTGAATATAATGTAAAACCATCAAACTTCCCCTCACGGTGTCTCTGAGACTCAAACTCTTATCTAGCCGCATAGGTAGAAACTGTCATGAGGAAACTGTCACAAAATCCTACTCTACAAATTTAGTACCTACTAAAGTAGCCATAGCCAAATGTCTCCATGTACTAAGAGTGGAAGCACCAAAATTATCCTTTCCCTTCACATGTACTAAGATTGCACGCATCAAATACATCAAAGATAAAATATATTCACATCCATCAATAAAAATCCTTATATAACTAGATCATCATCTAAACTAAACAATTATATCATTTGTTTATAATTTTAACAACGTCTCAATGTCTACCATTTTATCAATATACAGTAAGATCACGAGATTAGATTTAAACGATAAATCATAGTACCGAATGTTACAAGAATCTCCAAATTTTAGTAAATATATATACTAACAAACATCATCATCATGGGCAATATAACATTTCTTGTTATATCATCTTAGAATCCACGAAATCATACTATGAATCACAATCCATCAATAGTCATAATATCTCTATCATCTAGCATCATGTAAAACCAAAATGATATGATAATATCTATGTCTATAGTCAATAGTAATCAGAATCAAAGTATAACAAGTGTTGAAGAGGAGTGGGGTAACTAAAGCGCTTCTCTCTCAACAACCTCCTTATGGATTGCAAGCTCCATGTTCACCTAGGGACATTCATGTGTAACACCCCAACATACTTGACCAGGCACTAGAAATATACTGTCATAGACAGTATAGTATTTTGAAAATAGTGCAAGGGTTCTTCACTTCATCTCTCAGTGCTAAATATTTTAGTTCCTAGCCTAAAAAAATTTGGTATTCATGATTTGAGCTCACTTTATATACACTTCAAACAATCCAATCTTACTGGCTTTCTAGATTTCACCTTTTCTGCAACTTGGTTTGGTCAACAGAGCTCTATAAACTTAGACTGCCTCAGCTTCTTTCAACAATTCCACAATCTAGCATATTCAGTCTGCTTGTACTATCTCAAAATGTTCTTTAAAGGAGAGCTCACAATGGAGGCCAGATGAACATGTTATTGGTGCTCAACTTATTAGTATCTACCCCTTTTGGGGCCATTACAATCCCTCAGTTTGCGACCTCTGTCGACGTTTTTTCAAATCTCCCTGTGTTGGTGCTTGAAGACTTTGTCCTTCATTTTGTTGCGATGATGAAAAGTTCCTCCTTAGTTGAGGCAACTTGAAAGTATTGAATTTGTTCTTTATTTCTCTATCCATCTGAAAGTGTCTGCAAATTGGGCATAAAACTATCACAAGGTTGTTCTTTCCCTTCCATTTTCAGATAGATTGTGTGTTATTATCCATGCAATCTATAATCCCAAAATAACTAAATTTACAACATTGAATGATGTAGCTTAGAGGGTCATGTGTGAGACTTACACGGAACATTTCAAAATTCTTGTCCTTGAAGAAAATTTCATGGTCCGGGCTTAAATGGTGGTTTCCATACAATTTTTACAGTTTGATGGATGTGTTTGATAAAGTTAAATTTACATCTCTACATTAGTGGATCATTTTTTACCCAAAACTTGTCCATGTGGAGGAATGACACTCGTTCGAAGACTCACATTTTTATTTGGCCTTGGAGTTGCACCGAGAGGACACGTGGACGATTTTTCTTTTTTCACCCCAAGACTTATAAAAAAATTTCATCCAGCCATGACTACCGATTTTGGTGCCCAATATCATGCTCATTTAAAAATCTGCCTCAGGGTCCCACCTTAACAAATGCGAGGGGAGGAGATAGGTGGAGAATATTCCTTCAGATCTGCTAACTCCTTAAACTTGTAAAATCATCCTTCCTTTTAAGGCCCAGGGACACATGGTGAGCCCCACGATCATTGAGGGTCTCCACTTTTGGGGACCATCTTGAAGTTGCACCATAAAGACAATGGACGGAACTGTGCATGTTTAGGGACCAGCCCCTTGGGTTTTATTTTGAAGAAGCTGCCAAGGGGACACTTGGAGGCTTCACTCAATCTGCCAATTTTTTGAAATGTCTTTACGGGGCCACTTGGAAGAGTGAGAATGTGACCTTTGACACATCAGCACCTTCCATTGAACTCTCAAGCTTTTTAACAGACTCTGTCCCCAGACTGAGACACGTGTTGAGCTCACTCTTGTTTTGGTTCTCTACTTTTGGGGACCATCATAAGATGTTCCATTGAGCATGTGTGGAAGATTTGAAAAATTCAAAATGTGGGAATAGTTGGTGAACATCCCCAGGGAAAAATTTGGATGAAAAAATTTCCTTTTTCCAAAAATAGGTAAAATAGCATAATTTATCCACGGTTCCTTTCACATTGGGACACATTTGAAGCCCATTTTTCAAATTTGAAAAGGGGTGAAATGGGAAATTAACAAATTTTACATGGGCTTTCCAAAGGGTTAAAAAGTAAAAACGGAAACCTTCGGATTAAATCTTGACTTGAATCTCCCACATCGACAGTTTCCCTAGATTCAAAAGGGAAATCAACGGCTGGACTGTCTATCTGTTTCTGATTTTCCTAAGAGAAAAGTTTTACAGAACCCATCTTTTCTGAGAGACTAACTGAAGAAACTTGTTTATTTATTTTGTGTTAAATTTGATCATGTCAAGGCGGTTGAGAGTGTATAGCCATTGACAAGCTCTGAGATTGTTCCAGAAACTTTCCCCTACTGATAAATTTAATCAAATTTGAGTAAATCTATGTTGATTTTGAGTAAAAGTTGTGTTATGCTTCATTTCTGAATGTCTGCAAACAATTTTTCTTGTTCCCATTGCAATATTACATTGAAATCTCTGTGAATCACATAAGATCTTAGCTTTGTGATAGTTTGGTGGCTTTAGCAATTTCATTTATCAAAAGAGCTTTCATTTGATAGTGGAATAAACAAGTTTAAAATCACTTTACTCCTAGCATGATGATTAAGATTGTTTGTTAACCTTTGAGGGTATCTTAGGTGTGATAAAATAGAGGTTGATAAGTGTTTAATTAAGTTTTTCAGATTGAGCCTTCATTTTAGATCCTTAAAGTTTTGTGTGAAAACGTGCTGATCTGGGGCCTCCACTGAAAGCACACCATTCTAGTTAAAGGGAAATTTTAGGGTTGTTTTGAAACATTCTATTGATCAAGCCTTCCATTTTTTGTAAAAGGACTTCTCTGGGAAGATCTGGTGAATCAAATTCCACTTCTACCTCACCTCCCACCAAAAATTCATTTAAAAACAACCAATCATACCCGTACTACCCCTATTTTGTCCTGTGTGTGTACAAGTGCATAATTTACTCCATTTTACCAAAACATGTAGAAGCAATTAGGTTTTCATTGTATTTAGTAGCCTGAACCTTTCTCAGAAAACATCTCCATTATCTAGGGTGACAACTCATGAGAGTTAGATTTTTGTTGTGTTGATCATGTTTTCTTTAAGGTCTTCTCAATAACTCTGCAATGAAGGAAATCTCCATCTCCTCCACAAAAAATAGGATACAATCCTCTCACCCTGGTTAAAAGGAAAAACCATAAAGTAGTGAGAATAGATCAAATCAGATTCTTGGAGCTATGATACCCATTTCTCCTCATAAAAGTGATAAAGAGCAAGCTAAAACATTTCTTCCCCTGCTACCCTAAAATGACACACAACGTGCTCATGTTTTTCTCTAAGCTTCCTGTCAAGTATGTGATGCTTCTCAGCTTATGAGGGAGAATCAATGCCCATACAAACAGGGTAAAATGCAGATAAAAAATGATCTGATCTAGCTACAAGGTAAAATTTTCTCATGTGGAATTTGTTACAAGGCTAAAATCCTTCTCTGCAAATTTGTACCCACTAAAGTAGCCATAGCCAAATGTCTTTGTCTACTCAGAGCATCGAAAAAAATTCTATTTCCCCTTCACATGCTCTATCTCCATGTCATACTCACATAGCAACTCCATCCAATACCACTGACGAGCATTGAGATTGGGTTGCGTGAAGAGGTGACGTAAGCTCAAATGGTCTATCTTGAGAATAAATCTCCTGCCCAAAAGAAAAATGTCTCCAATGCACCAAAGCATGTATAACTATGTAAGCTCAAGGTCATGATTCAGATAATTGAGCTCATGATCCTTGAGTTTCATCGAGACTCAAACAGCAACTACATGGCCATCCTGCATCAATACACCACCCAATCCTACCAAGGAAGCATCTGTACACACAAATAAATCCCTCTAGAGGGTCTGGCACAACAAGAATCAGTGCTGACGTAAGGCATCCCTTTAGTGTACTGAAGGCCTTCTCACATCCATCAGACCAAACAAACTTCTTTCCTTTCCACTGAAGGGAAGTGATGGGGTGTGTAATCTGAGAAAAGTCCTGAACAAATATCCTATAGTAACTTGCCAACCCCATGAAACTACACACCTCGGTCACATTAGTTAGCATGCGCCAATCCATAATATCTCTAATCTTGGAAGGATCGATAGTGATACCTTCCCCATAAATGATGTGACCTAAGTACTGCACCTCTGACTGAAAGAATGCACACTTCTCCAGGTTCCCATAAAGTTGTTGCTCTCTAAGACACTGCAAAACCTAGGGTGAAGGTGTGCTCCTCATGTGTGCGTGAGTAAATCAAAATTTCATCAATAAATATGAAGCATGAAGTGATCTAAAATTTTCTGGAATACCCCATTCATCAAACTCATGAATACTGTGGGGCATTGGTCAGACCAAAAGGCACTACTTGTGAACTCGTAGTGGCCATATCTCGTACGGAAGGCTGTCTTATGAATATCTGCCTCCATGATCCTCAACTGATGGTATCCAAACTTAAGATCTATCTTGGAAAATAATGTGACCCCCTTCATCTGATCAAACAAATCATCAATACATGGAAGGGGGTAACGATTCTTGATCGTTACTTTGTTCAGCTGACGATAATCGATACACAATCACAAAGATCCATGTCCTTCTTCTTTACAAAAATCACCAGATGCACCCCAAGGGGATACACTAGGATGGATTAGGCCTTTCTCAAGAAGGCCCTCTAGTTGCAACTTGAGCTCATAGAGCTCAGGGGTAGTCATCTTATAAGGTGCTCGTGAGATAGGCTCTGCTCCTGGAACCAAATCAATGTGAAAATCTATCTCACGTGGGGGAGGTAACCCTTGAACAGCTCCCCTAGAAAGACATCTGAAAACTCCCTCAAGATATGATGATCATCAAGTGATGGCCCACTAGACTCATCCTCTGATCTGTCGCTAACCATGACAGCATACAACTGACAACCTCATCGTGCACACCTGCTTAAGCTGCATAGCGGATATGGTGCAAATAAAGGTGGGTCTCCTAACTCCCACTATCACAGTCTCCACTCCCAAATCATCTGCACATGATATTACCTTACTGTAACAATCAACTCTATCCCTATGTGCAGATAACCAATCCATGCCCAAAATAATCCCATAGGAACCCAAAGGAAGGATACGAAGATCCAAGGTCATGGAAAAAGGTCCTAGGTCAACTATGCACTCCTTGACTAAGGAGTCCACTATGAGCTTGGCTCCAGAAGCCATCTCCACATCCCAACTATGGCTCTGCCTAACTGCCACCAACCTGCATCGCTCTACTACAAATGGAGAAATAAAAGAATCTGAGGAGCCTGAATCAAATAAAATAGAAATAGAAATGCCATCAATGCTACATGTAGTCTCAATCACCATGCCCTGGTGCTCTACCTGGCGGTTCTCGACTACTGCATATATCTTGTGGCTCCTAGCCATATCACCTACTGTAGGCTCTGAAATGGTGCCTTACCCTTGTTATTAGGGTTCTGAGGGAACTCTCTCCAATGATGCCCAAGTACACTGCACCCGTAGCAACTACTAGGTCCCCTCCAATGAGAAGCAACTCCTAAGGTACTCTAGTGGTCTATGTCATGGATCCTTGATGATCTTGCTATAGACTGCTGTGGTCACTGCTAATGAGCTCCTTGCTAACTGAGCTCTAGGTGGTGCCTGAGTCCTGACTGGTCCCCTAGGAGGAGGTCCCATACTGTGCATCCCCTCTGAGCATGAATCTCTTGGAGGCCTAAATGGAGGATGAGTTTGTTGCTACTGTTGCTGAGGTGGCTGTTGTGGTGGCCTGAATGAAGACTGTGCAGAACCATGTCCACCACGAGGAGGAGCTGACCCCCTCGATCTGTTATCCTGCATCTGTTGGATACGGCTCCGCACTCTATCTCTGGCCTGTTGTGTCTTCCCCTGGTCTCCTCCTACAATGTAGGCCTTCTCAATGGCCTCTGCTAATGTCTGCGGAAAATGAATGCACACTACCCCTCCTAAGTCTAGGTTCAGGCCCCTGATGAACCTGTGGATCCTCACCTGCTCATCCTACATGTAGTCTACATACTGAAGTAGGTCCAAGAAGTGACTCTCATACTCTACCACTGTCATGGATTCCTGACGTAGGTCATGGAACTCATCTATCCTCTACTGAATGAACCTCCTGGACAAGTATCTTCTCATGAACCACTCCTTGAAGAGCTCCCAAGTGACTGTCTCAGAATCCACATGGAGCTTCTGCTCCTTGGTCCTCCACCAAACCCTGGCTCCGTCTCTCAGAAGGTGGATGGAAACATGAGCCTTCATGTTGCTGGTACATGGACATAGCTTGAAGCATCCACTCAAGCTGACCAACCATGCCTCTTCCTGAAATCCCCCAGTGTCCCCAACAAAATGAGATGGATGGAGTTTCATAAATCTCTCTGATGTGATCTACCATTGTAGATTGTCTACCTCTAGGTCTCTCAACATGATCATCACACTGCCTAGGGCTCCTAGATCTGTCTCTTGTGTCCTGTAGCCCTGTCTCCATGACCTCTCTGTGGTGAATCTCATCTGACTGAATCCACATGGGATTTCTCTTCCCTATACTCATCACTATGTCGGGAAGGTGCATGAGCCTCTACTGATGGCTCTCTATCATGTCTGCTAGGTCTCCCTCCTAAAGATCCTCCATGTATAGTGGCATTAACATCCTGTAGTGTTCTGAAGTATCTGAGGCAATATGGCTGCTACTACCTGATCTAGGGGTGGTAAGTCTAGGTCCATGTGCAAGAACCCCTCGTCTAGTCCCATTCCTCCTACACAAGACCAAGACGAGAGTTAGTTTATCATTCTAGGTTTTGTTTCAGTTTTCTAGGTTTTCTATGTTTTAAAATATCATGCAAAGTTGTGTGATCTAGGTTTAGAGTTGCGCTAGGTTTTCTTATTATGTCTTATGTTTCCAAGTGTTCCTGGGGTCCAAGCGTTGAACCCATGGCTCTGATACCAAATGTAACGCCCATAATTTTGACGTTCTAAAACCACATTAAACCTTAAATAATTATCTAGAAAGTTTGGCAATTTTTTTTTTGTTTTAAAGATTGCAAGGGTGTCAAACCCTATAATATGTT
This sequence comes from Taxus chinensis, assembly GCA_019776745.2. NCBI lineage: Eukaryota > Viridiplantae > Streptophyta > Pinopsida > Cupressales > Taxaceae > Taxus > Taxus chinensis. The sequence goes on from CM034150.1 coordinate 897,604,490, forward strand.
TAATTAATTCCTACCAAGCAATTACTTACATTACATTGGATGGATCAGGTCTAGATTAATAATTAAATATTCTTAATCCATTTCTAATGTCAATTTAATTACAATCCGCTAGAAAAGTGTCCATTAATTATTTTACTTGGTTAAATAGTTTTCCCCTCTTAAATAACATTCAAACCCACATTTATTAAACCCTTATCCTTAGTTACCTTAGTTCCCTTAAATTATTAGCTCTTTAATGTCCATTGAATCATTTACTAAAACATACTAGGAGAGTTACATTTTTAACTTAACACACTAGGGCACTAAGTGGCCCCATTCACCCATTTTCACATACACTTAAATTATTTAAAAGCCCATAATATATATTCTCACCTAAAAATTGTAGGGTTGATTCCTAACCCTTGGATCAAATCAATTGTGGCCACTAGATCTAGGGTTCCAAACTAACCCTAACTATCCTTATGAAATTTTATTAAATCTTTTCTCTTTCCCTAGCCTCCTCATTTGGTCTCTTTTCTTTTCTTTGATTTGCAGGTTGGAGGAGTGGAAGCCATGAAAGCAAGGAGGAAAGCCATGGAGGGATTCATTTGGATCTAGCTTAGTTTAGTTTAGTTTATGGATTTATTATAGCAATGTCTTCTATTTGTTGATTGTAGAGGTTTCTACCCTAAATCTGGAGTAGTTATTTAGTTATTTCCATTTTTGAGTTCTTTATTTGGGAAAAACCCTATTTCCATTTAATCTATGAGATTTAATACATTTAAATGCCCATTCAAGGATTTACATACTTAAAACAATGAGTTTATTCCCTTATAGTTTGTTGGTAGTTTCCTTTTTACATTTTATAGGCTCAGATTTTAATTAAATCAAGTTCAAATTTGCACAGTCGTGGATTTTAATTTTTCTGCCGAAAGTGATGAAACCACCACCCTGAGCAGGCTGGCGGTCCTGTGACCGCCGCCCTACCTGGGTGATGATTTGTAAACCGCCACCTTTCTAGGTGGCGGCAGTTCAGAGACCGTCGCTCTGATCAGGCCTATGGTTCTGGAGACCACCACTCTTGCATAGGGGCGGTCTTGTTCTTTGAAAATAGAACCATCAATTCACAATTTTTCCAAAAACAATTTTTACTAGGGTGATTTATAGTTTAACCTTAGCTTGAATTTATATGCCTAAAGTCACTAGTTGAAAGGTTAAAACATTTATTCATTCCATGCCTTAAATCACTAAATACATGGATTTTCTATTTCAATAGTACAAGAAAACAACTACAAGAATACTTTTCCAATAAAATTGTTTTTCAAGCTCAAATGAAGGAATGAAATTAATCTATTTCTAAGTATCATTGCTTTTTTTCCACAACAAGAATGTAATTCCTTCAACAAGTTAATTCACTATAACTTAGTGCATTTTTCCATTACAACTACAATCACTTATTCAAAGAAAGCACAGCAACTATATTACATTTAAAATTTACTAAGAATACATTCTTAATGATTTACAACTTCTAAGTTCTTCCTTCATTCTTACAATAATGCAACTCCTACAAGTAACAATGAACTTTCTTTTTCTTTTGAGCATAGCTCATTTTCTTACAATGCAAAAAGCTTTCTTTCCAACAATACATTACAACTTGATAAATAAAATATACAATACAACTTTTCTTTTAAATGCAAGACTACTAGCCTTCCACCTTAAGTGGGAATTACAAGAAAAGTTTCTACAATGAAGGATTTCCTTTTTGTCTTCTACAAATGCTCCAAGTCCCAAATCTTCAACAAGAGCTCCACCATTTCTTCACTTCAATCACAACAAAAAAATGGGGGAGAGGCAACACTCTCCACCCAACCAATAATCCAATGAGGAGAAGAAGCTATCCTCCTCATTGGCCCCCGAGCCCCAAACCAAAGTGCAATAAGGAATGGATACAACTCATGGAAACTAACACAATGCTTCCACATCACAATACACACTTTCACAACCATTTAACACACATTCAAACATAAGATAACAATCACAAGAATGCAACTTTCAAAAATACACAAGGCTTGAAAACTCAAAGCCAATGGAGCAAGGAATCTATGGGGAGATCACTTATGCCTCCCAATAGGATTAGGTTCCCACCTTAAAACCCTCCAAAACAAAACTCAAAACCCCTACACAACTCTTAAAATACACAATCCTCTTATGCCTCCCACAATGGAGCAAGGATCTTATGCCTCCCTACAATCTCTTATGTCTCCCAATGGGAATAAGTGTCCCACCTTAAAACCCTATCCAAAAGCACCCTTTTGTTTTAGGTTACAACTCCATTGGTTAAATTTAGCATGACCCTTATCACAACTTCTTAGTTGTGGTGCATTGTTTTTGAAACCTCCCTATTGAAAAATTATGCCTCCCTCAATTCCTCTTATGCCTCTCATTCCTACATAATCTCTTATGTCTCCCTCAAAAGAACCAAGTAAGAAAAACAAGCATTTTCTTATCAAAGGTGGGGCACCCAACCCAACTCCCTCCCAAACATGAAACAAACTCTTATGCCTCCCTACAATAGAAAATCCCCATAGCCTTCTCCTACACCATACTTAGGCATTCTACCCAATGATCCCAACAAGCACACAAACCATTCACTTGCATGCAATACACACATATAAAAAGAAAACAAGTAAAACAAGGGTGTAGTTCCTACCTTTCCATAGTAAGAACTTGATCAAAGAATCACACTCCAAGCTCCTTCAAGCTCAATCCAACTCCAACAAGCTCCAAAAATTCAACAAGCACTCCAAAAACTCTCTAACTCCAAAAATACAAGTGCACAATAAAATGAAGTAACCCCCAAACAAACAAATAAACTTGCATATATAGAAAAAGAGAAGAGGAGGGTGAGGTGGCTCCATGTAGGATGCCACATCACTTATCCTCAACTCCACCTCACAAGTCAAACCTCAACCCCAAGGCACAATAAATTGGTGGTTGAGAGAAATGACAAGCCTCTTACACACTCAACACAAACCCACACCCCCTAAGGACATAATTTAAAACCCATGTAAGAAAAGTGCAATAAATGTCACCTTTTTCCTTACAAAACACATAATGGGGTCTATTTTTGACCCCCCAACCCATAGGTATAGTTGGTATATGAAATTAAGAGGTGTGGGACAAGCTTAACTTGTCCCACAAGCCTCCAAAAATGGCCCTTAAGCCCAAATCCGAATTTCCCAAGTAAGGTAGGGTGTACAACACTCAAAGTCAAATACACTCAACTTAAATCACAAAATCCAAAGGACCAACTACTCTAATAAATGGCCCCTTTTGTCACATCCCCAATTAACTTAATAAACATGATTAATTCACTTAATTAAGGCACATTAATCAACAATGATTAAATGAATTACATCACAAAATAAATCACATACTCCACAATAAATAAAAGAAAAGGGAAAGAATTACACACATAGCCCATGGTCACATTTGGAGGTCATCCCCCCATGGGGACCCCCTAACAAACTAATAATAAAACATAAAACATTACACAAGTTTCCATGGTGACCATCGTTGTATCCATCCAGTATTCTGATGTGGTTGGTCTCCTAACCCCCTTTTGATTGTTGTGATATAATTACCTGCAAAATCACACAATACCTCCTTTGGCCTCATGGCCGCATCAAATACATCAAAGATAAATATACGCACATCCATCAATAAACATCCTCATATAACTAAATCATCATCTAAACTAAACAATGCTATCATTTGTTTATAATTTCAACAACATCTCAATTCTACCATTTCATCAATATCAGTAAGATCACGAGATTAGTTCAAATGCTAAATCATAGTCAACATGATGAGAATTTTGAATGTCAGTAAATATATATGCTAACAACACATCATCATCATCAATATAAAATGTCTCTCTATGTCTCTAAGAATCCACACAAATCATACTATGAATCACAATCCATCAATAGTCAGAATATCTCTATCATCTAACATCATGCTAAACCAAAATGATATGATAATATCCATGTCTATAGTCAACAGTAATTGAAATCAAAATATAATAAGTGTCAAAGAGGAGTGGGGAAGCTTCTCTATTGTCATCCATTTTAATATTAAGTTGAAGGATTTCATGAACACATTGCATTAGACAATTGATTTTTTGGGAGTTTTGTTCGAGGGATTGTTTAAGTCTACTCAAGATGACCATTATGAATAGTCATTAACATAATGGCACTTTTTTCATGTTTTTTCGGTAATAATCATAGGTCAAGGGAGCCACTTAGCAAGAAATCTTTGTAATCATTTTTAATTAGGGAGAAAGTATTAATGTAAACTTATGTTTAGTTTACTATTACATTGTTTATTATTGGTGGTTTCTCCTATTCGGTTCCTAAACTAACTTATCTCTAACTGCAAGTCTAAATAATTCCTTCTATATATTCACTTGCTTTGCAATTGAATACATCATCAAATCACTTTTGTTATTGAATCGTAATGTCATTGGTATCAAAGCGGTAAGATCACTCAGTGGATTGCGTGGAAGGAGGAAACCCAATCTATTTGGCATTTTGTTTTTGTTTTTCCTGTCTATATTTGCTTAGCGTGTAACTTCTCTCTTGGCATTCAAATATGTGGAAAGACATATTTTCAAAGAGAGTTTGACAACATTGGAGACCTATCCATTTGGCAGTGCAGCCATTCTACCATTGCTTAGAAATGTGTTTGGTGACATGTGTAGCACCAACATGTTTTTGGAGTGAACAGAGGAGTTATTTTATATTTTTTGTGTAGGAGAAAGACCTGTTACATGAATATCACCTCCAATGATCTCTTTCCATTACAAATATATATCTTGTTGTTTGAAGCAACCAAAAAAGAAATAAAGTTTAAAATTGTTTTGTACAGAGCTTAGAGGAGACAAAAAAATGTGGACAATTGGTGTGAGAAGCACTTGTTTTTCCTTTGAGTGAGAAATATGCTCTTGGCTATTTTATTCACCTATTGGTGCAATGTGTGAAGAAATGAGGACATATTACCATTTCTCTATTGTAGACATCTCCGAGAGCTATTGCTATTCAAGAGATGTATGTGTGAATTGTTAAAATAACATGGAAATCAAGGAGAAACATAGAAAAAAGATATATGAGATGTTGCAGCCCCCTCATCCAAATGAAGAACACATTGGTGGTGTTTTCTCCATATAAGCCAATGTCTGCACATAAATTACTTCTCTCTGATGATAAGCTCTTGAAAGGGCCACATTATGCCATTGGAAGACAAAGATGCACATAATTATCTAGTTTTAAGAGCTCTGGGGAATTTTTACTCAAAACGTAGTGTGTCCTACAGGTGTAGACGAGCAAAACCATGTATGAAAACATAAAAGGCATCATGGGATACTCTCTCCACCATATACGAGGTAAATAACTAGACAAATATGCTTCATCATCCAATCAAATAATTGCATACGCTCAGTATGAAGGATAAAAATAATTAGAGGAATTCTTACATCATGTGGTAGAACTACGAGTAGAGCTTGTAGCACTTGGAGAGAAGGTAGAGGAAAAGATGTTAGTCCCTATCACACTAAGAGATATTCCTTCTCATTTTAGGACGTTTGTGACAACATTAAAAATTAGAAAACAAACAGAAACCTTTAAAGAACTGGTGAATTTTCTCCAGCAAAAAGAATCCATCCAGATAATGCATGAGTAGTTTGAAGAAAAGACATTGATCTTGAGAAAAAAGCAAAAACACAAGTATTGAAAGGGACAAACAAAAAAATTAACCCCAGAAGCAACCAAAATAGTAGAAATCTTAGAAATAAAGTCAATGGTGTCACATCTACACCACAAATACACACGACACTACTAGTTATTCGTATAATGGCCTCACATAAGGACATTTCAACAAGGAGAACATTTCCAGTTGTACTGATTTCTCAACAATTCAGATGACATCCTCCCTATAGGAAGTACATTAAGGAAACCTTTTTTGTGACCTAGCAAGATGATGTCTCAAATGAGGCAGTACCAGAATCACCCAATTGCAGTGTCCATTAGAATATTGTTCATGTCTCTTAAAATTTACAGCCATTTCCTAATGTTTGGTTGATTGACTCAGGTTCCAAGCAAGCACATGATGGGGAGATAGAAATATTTTTGATTCATTAATTGATCAACCCAATGGAGATCTGGTTCAATATGCAAACAACAAGGAGTACATTTTAGAAGGAATATGAAATGAGACAAAATAAAAATCACAAGTATTGAAAGGGACAACAAAAAAGTAACCCCGGAAGTAACCAAAATAACACAAGTCCTCACAAATAAATTCAATGGTGTCACATTTGCACCAAAAGTACACACGACACTACTATCTATTAGTATAATGGCCTCACACAAGGACATTTCAACAAGGAGAGCATATATGGTTGTATTGATTCTTAGCAATCCAGACGACGTTCTCCTTGTAGGAAGTACAAAATAAATACTGTGACCCAACAAGATGATGTCTCAGATGAGGAAGTACCAGAATCAACGAATTGCAGTGTCCATTAGAATATTGTTCATGTCTTCTAAAATTTGCAGCCATTACATAACGTTTGGTTGATTGACTTAGACATCAATAAGCACATTGATCCATAGGGATCTAGGAAACACACTTCATCAGTTCCATCAGCACCTAAGAAGGAGAAACAAGAAAAGTGAATAAAATGAGGTAAACGGAGGTTCTGGAAGGAACCGCCGCTCTGTGTAGAGTGGTCGGTTTCATAACCTGCCACCCTACAAAGGATGGCAGGTCCTGAAACAACTGCCCAGCTAGGGCAGGTGGGTCTGAGACTGTCGGTTTGCTCGGGACACCGGTCCTGACACTTTCGAACAGAAAAGAAGAATGGAACATGAATGGACACAAATTTGAAGTCATCCAGCTGTGTCTCTTCCCCTTCCATGCCCTTTTACATACTCTAGTGCACGGGAGGATATGTGAAGGCATATAAATACATGAAAGGAGTAAGAGAATGATCATTCAAAGATCCAGAGAGATCGAGAAGTAGATTTTAATGAGAGCAGTAAGAAAGATCTTCAATGCTGGAATGGAATTATAGGAGCAAGGTGTAGAAACAGAGAAAGCAAGTAACTTGGAGAGAAGGTTTACATTGTTTCTTATCTTCATACTTATTGTAATCTATAATGGTCTATATTAGACCAATAAAAGTGGGAAGAAAGATTAGTTTCCCTTCCCGACTGGTTTTCCTCCATTGGAGGTTTCTAGGATGAAATTGTTTTTCATGTTTTGAATTCTTTCCTACTCTATAATTTCCTTTCTATAGCACTAGATAATCATTCATGAAGATCTAATTTGTCAAGAAAATCTGTCATTTTCCAAAGTTGAAAGTAGAACAACATAGTTGTGTGATTCGTAGAGTTCCAAAGTATTGGTTCTAAGGATCATTTTAGTATCAAATCAGATTAACTATCGAGGCATCGTAGAATCTTTCAATTTTGTATGAAGTTACAAGGTCCAAAGGTGAAGTCAATTTCATAGATTGAAAGCCAGGATATGTGAGCTACCAATGGAATGGGTGGAAACTAGATTCTATCATTTCCACCAAGAGATACTTGATTCCTTGAAAGAAACGAGATGCCAGATGACCAATGACAGATAAATATGGCCCGATAGGGAACAAGAAGAGCAACATCTGTAAAACTGGCTTCCAGTTAAGCAAGATTTCCAATTGACCTAGTGCGATCAAGCACTAGGAGTGAAATGTGGTAATGCAAACTGTTACTAGCCACGCAGAGGATCCAATCGTGAAGAGCCTGAAGAGACCCCTGAACTTCAAATGGCCAGAAGGTAATTTCATACACTATTACTCCTTTTAAAGTTGAAACAAGAAGTGGAAATAAAACCGTTTGAAGGAAAGTATCTCAACATGTACTACGCCGCATAAAATTTGGATTTCCTACTTTAGTGTGACGTTAGGTGGGTGAGGCACAAGAGGATCACCTTTCCAGTCCAACATTAAAAGTCATGCTCAGTTCTAGGTGGGAAGCTCAATCCAGCCACATTGTGATGAAGTATGGTGCCCATCCTCTTCTCCCATACTTGCAAAGGTGTCACACAGGAATGGACTTGAGCTAGGGTACCCATGCTTATTGGCCATAATACAGACATGATGATTAAGTACAGTACTTTAGTTGCTGCAGTTGAAAGTGGTAAGATCTGATTTTCCCTACTCTTTTCAGAGACAAGCCATCTCTGCTTTCACATCTGGACTATATAGGATGTAGGAAATATCTAACCAAGTATTGTGAGAGGTGGATGTTCTACACTCACCTTGTAAAGGTAATCTCCACAAAGCCCAAAAATTTCCTTAATGAAGCTTGTGAGTTGCATACCTCCATTTGATCTTAGAAAAGCAAGGAGTTCTTTTGCCTTCTGTTTCACATGTCAATTTTTTGTACAGCAGTTTGACAAGAGAATAGGGAAGATCTTTTATTTTTGGTGTTTCGCAACCATGATGTATGTTTTGTCGCATCTCCTTTCCTCTCCATTCTTGTTATATTTTTTGCATGTATTTATCCTTTGTAGGTTCATTTGTTTGTATCTCATGGACAACAGAAGGTAAAATGTTTGTTTTGGATCCAGAATGTCACTCTATAGCACCGAACCAAGGATCCCTAGAAATCCATGGCCACTTTTAAGCCCCATTAGAGTGTATTCACCCTCTGAGGATTATCCCTTTTTCCCCATTAGAGGTTGGGATGCATTTACACTAACTTCTTTGTGCTAACACCTAAGAAGAAGTATGAGTAGCTATTTCCATTTTATGAATTTTCCAAATCAAGAAGACTAAGGTCGCTTGTGGATGTTAGATTAGGATCTCAGTCAAGTTACATTTCCTTCATGTAGTTGTAGTAGTTTAGCATTAGGAATTAGGTAGATCCACATCCATACCTTCTCTGGATGGTTTATCTCAAGGTAGAAATTCTTACAACTTGGAAGTGTAAGTCCCAGTTTGGGATAAATACCCAAAAACATTGATGTCTTTATCCATACATTCATGACAAATCTGATGGGTGTTGTTGTTTTGGAGATAAGACTATTGACGAAAATATTTTTGGCTACTTTGTTCACAAGGAGTGAGACCTATTCCTGATGGGTCGAAGAATATTATGACACCTCTTTCAATCAATCGTCAGCTCCACGTGTCTTCTTCACGTTACTTTACGCATAGGCTTATGAGATTATTTCCATCATATACCGATATCCTATTCTAAATGGATCTCCCTCTTGGATCCTTTGCCAATTTCACCTCTCTTGAAACCATCCTCCTCCTAATGGATCCTTTGTGACATGTTTCTTGTTGTGAAATTTCTATCATAGTGCAACTTTTCCCTCTCTTATCCTTCACATGAAGTTCCTACATTTATTTGTCCCATACAAACTTCTCGTTAGGTAGTCTCCATATCAAGCCTTTTTATTCACTTGATTCTACGCTCATGGGGCAATAAGACCATAAGAGGAGCCACTAGGTACGGTTGTGACTACTTTCAATTATTTTCTTGGAGTTCTTACGTCCAATTCATCTCTAGAAGTCCTTATGGTTGCTATGGTCCAATACTTCATTCCCTACTTGATGTGGAGATTTCTCCCCACCACTTGAGAAGGTTCTCCTTTTCTTCTCTTCAGACCTTCACTTCATGCAAATACACACGATAGAGAAGTCTTCATAGCTCACATCCTCTAACTCCCTCTATTACCTGTGAGGAAACATTGGAATCTTCCAGAAGATGCCTTTGCCAAAGCCATCATGCCTACTCAATTTTACTCAGCATTATTTCTCCTATTTGCCCCCTGTAGTGCACAATGTTGTAGATCTCACCTGAGTCTTGACTAGGTTGGATGAGAGATTTCACTTAGAGCAGACCCAGTGGTCCTCTTCCTTTTAACACAGAGGTATCCTTTTTTATCTCCTTCCTTCTAAACATTCTACTTGCATTGAAGCCTTCATGGGACTTCAAAATCCTCCTCCATAGGGGAGGTCTTTTTCATATGTATTCTAGAATAAATATCTAGGAGACTTCATCAGTTCCGTTAGAACCTAGAAGGAGAAACATTATTCTTTCTTCTCCTTTGTCTCCTTCACAGATGGTTCTGGAAGGAACCATTGTTATGTTCACATCTTTACGGTTTCAGAATTCTTCACTATCCTCTTTCTCAGATATGGTATTCTCTAGAACCACAATCTCATGTGCTTTGTGCAGTGCTTTCCACTAAGATCTCACTGCTCATAGTGTATTAATTTGTGTGCAAACTCTAAATCTATCCTTCCCCTGTAGATGCAATGGTCCATGAAACCTCTTATGCCCATCTATGTGCACCTTTAATTTTTTTGTAAGATCTTCTTTCCACTGCTTCCAGGGTGGTTTTCCATTGCACTTATATCGAATAGGCTTTATGTCATTATTTGTGAGCTGGATGTGAATTTGTAAGTTCCCAACAATGTTTATTTTCTTTTGAAGCCTCCTTTGTTAGCTTGATACTCTAGTGCAATCTACCATTTTCTTTTGGGTGACCTCTAAATGCATGGAAGGAGTAAGAGATATGTGCATTCGACATTTGTTACCATACTAGATTGAGAAGTAGAGTTTACTATTGATGATTAGTGATTGTTATATAATTCAGTAACTGGAATACAAGTTTTAATTAGCATTTTGTATGTTACCCATGCAAACAGGTAATTTTTCCTTCTGTTTATAGGAGGTTGCTTTTTCTACCTCCATAGATGTATAATAGCCAATCTATTATATAGTCGAATATAAGTGGGAAGAAAATTATGTAGTTTTAGCTGTCCCGTAGCTGGTTAATATCCCTCCATTAGAGGTTTCCAGGTATCAAAGTGATGTCTGATCCTTATATAAATATAATTATCCTGATTCTACAATTTCCATGGTTGATTATAATAGTGGCGTAGCCAAGGCATATGGAAGGTGAACCAATTTTTGAATTGTACAACATACTTCTCAATTATCCAGCGATAAAATTATGAACCTCATACATTGTGATTAGTCGTTGCAGTTTTGAAGTAGGACTTTACGGAAATCACACGTTGATGCGGTAGGATTTGAAATATTAATGGCTTGATACATGGTGATTCATCAAGCCTCAATCTAGATATTTAAATTGACCATGCAAAGTTGGCAGTAGGATTTTAATTCATTGTATACTACTGAATATCTTATTTTTCACCACATTAACTCTTCAACATTAGGATTTACTAGAAATCACACATGAGGTGCTGTGATGTTAACACCGAAAGTTGACAAATAATATCTGAGTGAGTCTCTCAGCTCTTGAAGTCAGAAAATGAAGTAGTGGATTTCATCGATCCAAATTTGTTGCATGAAAATCCTATTTAATCCCATGAGAATAGGTGGAAGATTTGCTAGATTTTTCTGTAAGATCAATTATTGTCGACTGATATGAAGCTAGCATAACCATTAATAAGACATGTTTCAACCCACATATTCTGCCTCTACAAGCATGAATTTTTAACTTGACTCTGGCAGAATCAACTTTTATGTTGGAAAAGACCATACATGCAACCTATTATGAGCTCAGTTGGGGTTCACCAATAGTGATACTGAATAGAAAAATTGACTTCCCAATCCCACTCTCCCAGTCCTTTCATATATGTTTTGAAAGTTGAACAGGTAAACCGACAACACTCGATTTCCTCATTCACCAGAGTACACTTCTTTGACATTACAATCATCACGACCGACATGGACGTAACTTAAAACGAGACGGAACCATTTTTTTACATTCTTGATTTCCCCCGATATCCCATACCTCAGTTGTTACCTCCTCCTCTTCCTGTGTTGTTCTACGAAGTACCTTACAATCAAATTCTTGTCCTCGAATTATACTCATATTTCCAGTTGACGACTTCATGTCCACACCCATGCATGAAATTTCTGAAAGGAGCATGGAATCACACAGTGCATTGCATTTGCAGCACAAACATGGCCCCAATAGGATTACATTGCATAATGCTGCTATGGGGAGGTGCAATGGAGTTGGCTCATTGGATGGCGTGAATATGCTACCGAGTTAGAGAATGTGGTCCCACCACCATTTTCCGAGTCAAGTAGTCCAACAATCCAGCAGTCGACATCTAGTTAATTAGGCCTCCGTAAGGTTCTGTGCAATGAAATGACAAACATAATGTTTATACCTATGTGCTTAATCATAATCCTAACCATCACCACCACACATTAGAGTGCAATTTATATGCAAATCTCAGCCATGAAGATTTGACAAGATCATTTTGACATGGTAAAGAGAGGGCTCTTGATATTAGGCTATAATACTCCTCGAGAGACATTATCTCATTGATCTAGTGAAGATTGGAAAGGAATATACATAACAAATAAAAATATGAGAATGAAATGAGTCATTTCACTTGGACAATAATTAATACACAAAGTGAGTTTATTTAGTATTGAATGGGACCTCTCATAGTTAGACGATGAGCTTGAAGAATATTCACACAAGGAAGATGAGCTACAAGGAGAATTATTTTTGATCTTGGTCATTGGAAAATAATTCTTCATATCAGCAGCAAAATCAATGTCCAAAATGGTTCTAAATAATTGTTATGGATTCACAACTAAATTATCTCATAGATGCTTCATCAGGAGTCACAACAAAAATATAGGAGAGAAATGAGGTAAATATCATACTGATGAGTTTAGTTGTTGACAACACCGAACCTGATATAGTTTGAGAGGTACTCAGTCAACCACAATGGAATAAAGCTATGAATTCTGAACATGACTCCCTGATTCAGAACCAAACATGGGAACTTGGCAATCTACCTATAAGAAATAAATCCATTAGCTATAAATGGATTTTCAAAACAAAATACAAGGTATATGGATCTGTTGAAAAGTACAAAACATAACTAGCTACAATAGGATATGCCCAACAAGAAGGAATTGATTATGAGGAGACCTTTTCACTCACTTTGAAGATCAAAACCATCAGATTCATTTATGTAATGGAATAAAAGAAAAGATGGAATCTTCAATATATGGACATAAAAATTGATTTTTTAAATGGTGGTCTCAAAGAATAAGTATACATGACTCATTTAGAAGGATTTATAAATGATAAACATCCTAAAAAGGTATGTTGTCTAATTAAGTCTCTTTATGGACTTAAACAAGCACATAGGGGATGGTAGATTAAAATAGATTATCATCTATTGCATCATGGATTTACCTGTAACCCATCAGATTCAAATCTATATATTAAGAAGATAGGCACATAGATTATGATTCTTTTTATATGTGAATGATCTTGTGATCATGGGGAGCTCAGGAAATCTTGTCAAAGATGTTAAGAATGATAGGTTGGAAGTGATTATCATTAAACCAAAAGGTTGACCCATCAATTTATGATACAAGCACTATAAATAATGAATCTAAAAGAGGCGGTTAGTCCATGTCATGAATCCCAAATGGATTCCTGAAAATTTTTCCAACAAACTCCCCCTCAATGTTACCAAGAGGATTTGAACCCATCATTTCACTCTAATACCAACTGTTAGAAACGATGATTTCCATTAAACCAGAAGGTCAGCCAATTAATTTTTAATACAAGTGCTAGATTTAATGAATCTAAGAGAGGTGGTTAGACCATGTCACGAATCCCACAGGGAGTGCTGAAAAATTTGCCAACATGGTATGAACAAATCCTTTGATGACATATTTGGGGATACTTCACTAATGTATTAGTTTAGAGATATGGAAGAAGAAACATTACATTTTTATCTCCTAGATTAAATATACCAAGAAACTCCTAGCAAAGTATGGAGTTTCTAATTTTGTAAACATGTGTCCACTCCAATGGAGAAAGGTTTTAAAAATTTTAGATTCTAGGATTCACCTTTAGTAGATTATACTCACTACAGGAAGCTTGTTGGGAGTCTTATTTACTTGACTCATACCAGAACAAACCTATGATTTTTTGTCAGCTATCTTTAAAGATTCATGCAAGAGCCAAAATAAATGTCACTGGGTAGCAACAAAGCATGTTTTGAGATATTTCTGAGGTAAATTTCATCTTGCAGGGATATACCAACTCAGACTATGTTGGATCTGTTGATGATAGAAAATCAACTACAAGATACGTTTTTCATTTTGGATATGAACATATCTAGTGGATTAGTAAGAATAAAACTATTGTTTATATCTTGTCCACTGAGGTAGAATATCATTCCACGTGAGGAGATGTGTGAAGCAATTTGGTTACATTAAATTATGGATGATATGAAGATTCTTGAAGAAAAACCACCTATCATTCATTACGTCAATTAGGGTGTGTTGAAGCTTGTGAAGAATCCAATGTTCCATGAAATAACCAATCATATTTTAGGTCGAATGTCATTACATTCGAGAACAAGTCTTAAAGCACCACATCTAGCTCCAATACTACCCAAAAGATTCTCAGGTAGCATGTATTCTCAAAAGTTCTCTTGGCAAGGTGAAATTAGACATGTTTTTGGGGTAAATTTGTAAAAACAATGTAATGATGAGGGAATGTTAATGTAAAATTTTGTTTAGTGTACTATTACATTGTTTATGATTGGCATTTTCTTCTATTAAGTTCCTAAATTGGCTTCTCTCTAACCGTAAGTCTAACTACTTCCTCCTTTTATATATTCAACTACTTTGCATTGAATATATAATCAAATAATTTTTGTTATTAACTCCTTCTGTCAAAAATGACAATGAGTGTAATCTAGTACTTTGGGATTTTACCTCTCTAGCCTAATTCATTTAATTTTTAAAAAATGTACTCTTTACATGTATGCATAGTAGTGGAATCACAATAAATGGGTGGAAAGAATAAGATTCATGTGAAAACTATAGTTTCCTAGTTAATTTTGAGGTGCTCTCCTACTTTATAGACTCCAAAGGTGGGGTTCCTTGTCCCTTCGATCTTCTTTTCATTATCTTATGGGATAATTTCTTCATTAGTTGGTGTGCTTTCCTTATGATCACAAATCATTTTTTATTCCAATTATGTGTCTTATTTTTCCTCTCCTATAGTGATGCACTCACGAATGCATATAATATCATGATTTTTTTCCACCTAGTGAAGTTATTCCATCACCTAATCTTCCAATATTTCATCTTCATTATTATCCTTCAATCCCTTGAGTATGTCTTCTACCTCCATGTATCTCAATGGGTATTTTGTATTAGCTCCTTTTGTGTTTTAACCTTGGAGGGCCCTTCTTATTCTTGGAATTGTTGGGGAATTGTTTGTTTCTACATATGGGGTTCAACTTGCAGTGATTAGGTGTGGTTACCTGATGCTTAGGTATAATGTCCTTTACATGTATATGTAGGATCTTTTTCTAAGGGGATATATATTTTAAGATTGATTTTTTTCACTGTGGGACCATTTTCTCTACTGCGACCAAGCATCTTGTGCCTTATTCTTTTGATACATTACTTACAGATGCACCCACACTTATCGTATTTTATTTTTATGTAGTTTTAAATTATATTTGTTTCTATATTATTATTCTTCTTTAAATTACATGACATTTTTTGAAGTGTGTCTTTTTCCTTTGTTACCAAAGTGGTTATCTTGGCCCATTGGTCTTTTGTGGACAAAGTGCATATGCCACTTTATATTGATATATTTAGGCCTTTACAAATGGTGATATGCATTGGTAGGTATAATTTTTTATAATCCCCTTTAGACTAAATATACACACTATAATTTGGGTATCTAAAAACACTATCATTTCGGGTATCAAAGAAAATGATTGAAGATAAATATATATGATCCTCTAGTTTTATCACCTTCACCTTCTTCTTATTTGCATTTTTTGCCTTGTCAAGTTTACATTTAAGGTATTGTAATATATTATAAAATGAAATTGACACTACACTATCCAAATCATATCATTTGAGAAAAATATTATTTGGTAGAATGTTGAAAAAATCCAAATATTGTGTAGTCATAATAACCCAAGGGAACTTCTAGAGAAATGTGACATTCCTAGATGAAGACTTTTATGCATTCCTTGTACCATATCTCCATCTTTGCCACGTATTTTTTATTGTAAATAATTGGGCACATGTAGGATTTGAATCACTATGTAGGTGAGGGGTTTCTATTTGGGGACTCTAATACATCATCACATCCAATTAGGATTCCAATCTCATATATGACAATCAATATCAATATTGCGACCCATTTGAAAACATTTCCCATTCTCATGAGCTCAATATACATTGTTGATGATTTCCTTTCATATGTTCCATATCGAAGCTTTTTTCTCTTGTGACATTCCTCTGCACATTATACAAGAATACTTGGTTGATGTCATCCCATCTTATAGAAGGAGATATATTGATGTTGAACAACAAAAAACAATCTAGGTAGCTAGATTTGATAAGTTCTCAATAAGAATTATGAACTTTTCCCCTTTATAAGCTAGTTAATTTAAGACATTTTTAATGAACACCATGTTATCCAGAACGATCCTCACATTTTCATCCTTGTGTGAGATATTGTCCAATATGTTTTATCAATTTTGGACAGATTTATTTATGTGCCCCACAAAGTATATGCATTTTCTATGCACAAGTGAAAAAATGAATCTACCCCGTAGAAGGGTTTTCCTAGTGAATGTAATCTAAATACTCTGGAGGATCCAACCTCCTCCAATTTTAATTTAATTTTTAATTTTACGAGGATTACCTTTATACATTCCCACCTAGGTGTCTTTTACCAAATATTCATTTTTTATATCTTTCTCTATCTTTCATCTATCAACCTTAGAGGCCCAATCCACCACTTGGATCCATTTATCTATGAATTATATCTCTACAATAGCCACACTTATTTTTTCAATTCTTCTTATACATCCTTATGGATGGTGGTCATATCCACCACCTCAAGTACAGTCTTGATGTTCTTACTCACCCTTACTAGAGATGAATTTATTCTATTATTTTTGGGTTCTTTCCTTGGTGAATTCATCCCCAAACTAACCTTGGGAGTGTACGGGCTCGGAAGCACCTAATTTTTCCTCATGATATTTACTAGATGTTAAAAGTTGAACCATGGTATGAAATTTTTTTCTTCATTGATGCAGGGGAATCTTGGGACTTAATAAACTTGCACTAGTGGGAGTGTCACACAAGAATTAGATAACATGTAAGAAGAAGGAAGGAAGAAATGGAGAAAAAATAGGAAGAGATACCAATGAATAGTAGATCACCAACCATGAGACAAATATTCAGAAAGAGGAGTTCACAGGAGATAACAATGAGAAGGAAAAAGTATCCTCGATTCATAAATGAAGAAGTGTGTATGGAATAAATGTGCATGAGTCAACAAGATGTAACACAAGGTTGATTGGATTAGGAGAAGGAAGAAGACCATGAGAAGCAGGAGGTGTTGAATAGAATAATACATAGAAAATAAATGTAACATGTAGAATAATAGCACATGTACTAGACAGAACTCACCCATGTTCACACTAAGGGGGTGAATGTTAGGAGATTTATGTTCATAGTGTGAACATAGTGTATTAGAATATTAGTATTATTTAATATTTAAATAATACACAAGTGTGCAAATAGTTGTAATGCACAACTCACATAGCTATTTGCGAGTGTGAGATATCTTGGGGATCACTAGAGCAATATGAGGGATGAGAGAGATAACATGAGATAGGATTGAAGATGAAGTTTTACTCCACCTTTGTAGGAGCTCAAACATTATAAACTATATTCTACATCAATGTAATTGTAATCCTGAAGGAATAAAATCATAATTATATTATTTGTGTTTATATTTGGTGTTTAATTCTGTTGTTTTCATAATTAAATATATATCAAATATATGAGAAGATGCAAAGAAGGAGGCACATAATGAGGTCGGAGGAGATAAGGATAAGAAATAGTTGGCAGGAGAAGGAAAAGAAAAAAAGATCTACATGGTCACATGGGTGATAATGACTTGACAATGGAATGATCGATAAGGAGAGAGAAATCATAAGAGTAATATGGTGCAAATGGATTTGTTGAGATAAAATTATGTAGATAAGCTCATTAAAGATCTTAGTTAAAATTTGAAGAGAATGAAAAAAAATGAAGGATACAAAATAGAGAGAGAATAAAGAAATATAAGATTGTGTGGCCATAAAAGGGTAAAGATACCACCGAGTCGAGATTTAGTTGGGGTAAAATAGAATTTTTGGTGTGGGAGTGAATTCAAAAAAGTGTGAGTTGAGATAGAAAACAACGAATGAGGAGAGTTAGTCAGCTAGAGGGACTGAGAGATGAAAGGTATGCATTGGCCATATAGTCAAATTATGAGAGTTAGACCCGGTTAGCCATAAGGGTGCCAACAGTTATAAACCCCATAAAGGGTAAAACATTGTAGATGTAATATGAATTCCCCATAATGATGAAACATGAATAGTTTCAATGCGATGTTTTTTTTAGTGTGAAATCACAGCACCCCCAAATGAGTTCTAAAAATCTGCACTTTTCTACGGAAAACTCATTTGGTGTGATTACATAACATTGAACTTTCCCCAAGGTGTGGGACCTTGCAAAAGTGGGAAAGCTCTCCAAAGAAGGCTGGTTCCTCTTCTTAAACTACCCACAATGCGCTACTCCAGTGCAAGAAACTAAATCTAACTTAATCTAACCATTCCAAGGGACCAAGGAGAGAGAAAGAGGGAAAAAATAGAGCCTACACTAAAGCGGTGATACACCAACAAAGGAAGTAAGATATTCTGTTGAGGGAGAAAGAAAAAAAAAATGGAGATGAGGGAGGTCAGATAGAAGTAACACGGCCCAGATCTTTAAATTTGTCATTAAACACCATGAAACACAACATCCTACACCTACAAATGTGAAACACATGCACATAAAAACAAATCTGGAAGGGAGAGGCATGGAGAAACAAAAAAACGATGCAAAGGGTTGAAGAACACCAAAAAAACATGTTTTTATTGCTCTAGAAGGTGCAAAAACCATTACATTTCTGGAATAGAGGTACAAATACATTTTCCAGGCGTAGGAGAAGGTTTGCTGCTCAAAAATGGCTTTGAGAAACAAATTTGACAGAGTTTCTCTATGCCCAGAATGTCTCTCCTTTCCAAAATGAGAAGTGTTACAATATATAGAAGAATAGAGAGGGAGAGGAGAGAAAATTTGAATCCTACTCCAACCACCATGAGATACACATTGAACCCTGCTTTGAAAGCTCAACCACTGAATATCAATGTCTTTGAAAATTTCACCCACAATATATCGCTTCTGGTTCCCTAGTGGATCAAATTGAACCATATCTGGTAGTTGAAGAGATTGGATTTTGCATTAATGGCTTGGAAGAATTTTCTCCAATTTTTACCTACTAGGGCCTAAAAATGATTTTTAATCCTTTCATGGCGTAGAGGATGTCGAGATGCTTCAAACGGTGTCAGGTTCACAATATTTTGAGCCCTAAGTCAAAAGATATGCCCTTTTTGAGAGTGGACACATGGAGGCACCATGCTTTCTTGAAAGCCCAATTCAAATTTTCCTTTGAAGAATGTGTCGTGTTGACATTTGGCTCTCTCTGTTGTCTCCTCCATACTTAGTCAATTTTGGAATCTTTCCTGAACGGTCTTGAACTTGAAGACCTTGAAACTTCACCACTTCTTTTCTTTCTTACTGCACAGGTTCATTTGATCCTTTGCAGGCCAAGCCACTCCATTGTAGAGTCTCCCTACAACCTTGTTTGTTGTCTTGAAATGTGAGCTCATGGGTCTGAGTCATTTCCTTCATAATTTCCTTATGTACAGGAGTTGTCTTGACCAATTTTGTCAGGGGGTGAATTTGGGATAACAATTTGGCAACTCACGGGGACATCTTCCTGCTAGATGAAGAGACCAATGGCCTTAGAGCATCCATTAGGCATGGATTCTACCTGATAAACATGAAATTGATCTAAAATTTTGAAGATCTAATCCCTGAACCACTGTGAGCTTGACTGTATGCCTTTTCTATGTTTTGGCTGAACCTGAGTCTATACTCTCAATTTTTATAAGGAAATATTGGAAATGCAATTTCTGAGAGTAGAAAATTGTTTTAACTCTAGGGATTTCATCTATCCCTAAAATGGACTATTTTGAAACAAATTTAGTTACTCTACATTTTTTTCTTTGAAGATGACAACTAGTATGGGTAACTATGAATTTTCCTACTATGAATACTGAAAAGCTTGGCTTTATGCACCTTTGGACCAATGGGAACAAAACTTATAGACAAATATCAAATCATACATGCCTCAAATGAGACATGCAAAGTGCTCATTAGCACTTATTCTGCTAGTAGCAGAGTCTAATCCTACTCCTACACTAGCCAAAGAGAAATAATGCTAAACAATGTCTACTACAGGTAGGGAGAAGTAGCTTCCGTTTCTCAAGAGGGGCAGCCATGCAAATGATTTGAAACTAAATATAGCTGCTTGTATGAGTGAAAAACTGACAATAAGCCAATCCTCATCCCAAATCATCAAGGTATCAACATTTATGGAAAATACCTCCTCAAGATGACTTGAATTCGACTCCTAGAGGTATTGATGATGACCCTTGGTGCTTTGGTATTCATCCTCATACCCTGAAGTAGGCATGACTGGTTTTGGTTTCTCCTTTGGCTCCAATGAAGCCAAGTACCTGATTGGGCATAGTCTAATCCTTTGGATGTACCCATTTCTCTGAAATTCAACTCCAAAAATGGAGTCTTCTTATGGACCTTCTTGGATGGACGGTGTGAGAGAGATGATGACATCCTCCTACCTTTTCTCTTCCTCCTCCTTTGAAGAACATGGAAGATCAAGATCTTCAAACCTTGGTTCCAAAGGGCCATTATGGAATTCAGGTTGTTGCACTCAGATGTTCTCCTTCATGGAATTAGGTTCATGTGCTTGGAAGGTTGAAGATGGAGGGAAAAATGATGTTATCTCATCAGGCTCCTCTTCACTAAAGTAATCTTCCAAGTATGACAGGTAGTCTACCTCCTTGTTGTCCTGTTGCATGTGATCTACCTCCTCCATGGTGCCTTTATGATCTACAACTTGATCACCATGGCTCCCTTCACTCTCAAACATGAACTTTGAAAGATCAAACTCTTCTTCAACATCAGATCTTGAAGGGGATGAAGTGGGAGGAAGAACTGAAGGTTCTTCTGTAGCCTGTTCCACACTTGGGGCTTTTGAAATTGTATGGTCCTCCTCCTCTGTTGTATATTCAAACTCATCCACCATTGGCTCTTCAACCTTGACCTCCTATATTTGCTTGACCATCAAGGGAATATTTGTAAACCTAAATTTATCATCCCAACTCATCAAATTGTATGCTATTTATTTTCTGTTGGGCTCCTCTTCTCATTGTCCTTGACTAGATTCTTGAGTATCTTCCCAACATGGACTTGGGAAAGCAAGAGGAGTGGCAAGTTTGGATTCAACTAGCTTTGCAATTGTTTGTGGTGGGGAGGGAGGTGGAAATTCTTATTTGTTCGGAGGGGATGACTGTTTGGAAGGGAAAAGGGAAGAAGAACTAAAATGGGATGGAAGACTAGGGGATGGAGAAATCAATTTCACACTTATAGTAGCATACAATGGGAAGCTTGTAAATTTAAGCTCAAATTGAGATGGTGCTACTTGAGGAGTGGAGAGAAAATTACCAGATAAAGGTGAAGGATTTACCCATTGACAAGGCTTCGTGACAACAAATTCATAAGCCTTTATCTCTTCAGTCCATTGTGCAAGTTGAGGCAACATCTCAACCATGAAGTCTAGCTTCTCATAAGGGTTGTAATGTCTTGAATGCCTTCATATGGGCTATGGCCCTGGACTTCACCATGTTAGCCTCCATTTTTTGAATCTTCTCTAGTAGACCAGCGTGCTCTACATAACTATCGCCATTATATGCATCCCCTTGTTCTTGATAAGCTTCATAGTCAAACTAGTTTTGACACTGCTCATATGGGTAAGCATAATGGTTCTGGATCTGATCATAATACTGATTTAGAGGAGTTGGGAAATGTATTAGAGGTGGATTGCATTGATGTAAGTGTGAGTTTATGAAGGGAATGGAGTCATGATTGCACAACCTCATGGAATGGGAGAAAACGGAAGAGATGGAAGAAGAAAATGGATGGAAATGGTCTTCAACTAAGAGAATGGGTTTTTGACCAGATGGGTCGCTAGATGTGCTTATATGTGCCTCAAAAGGCTGAATCCCACAAAAAACATATCATCTTGATGAAATAAAGTGAAGACCTATAGTGCCACCAGACGTGCCAAAATTGTTAGTGTGAAATCACAACACCCCCAAATGAGTTCTAAAAATATGATTTTCTAAGGTAGACTCATTCGGTGTGATTGCATAACATTGAACTTTCACCAAGGTGTGGGACCTTGGAAAAGTGGGAAAGATCTCTAGAGAAGGTTGGTTCCTCTTCCTAAACTACATGCCATGAGCTACTCCAGTGCAGGAAACTAAATCTAACCTAATCTTACCATTCCAAGGGTCTAAGGAGAGAGAAAGAGGGAAAAAAACATAGCCTACACTAATGCAGTGATACACCAGCAAAGGAAGTGAGATATTATATTAAGAGAGAAAGAAACATAAAAAATGGAGATGAGGGAGGTCAGATAGAAATAACACGGCCTAGATCTTTAAATTCACCACTTAAAACTCCATGAAACACAACATCCTACACCTGCAAATGTGAAACACATGCACATAAAAACAAATCTGGAAGGGAGAGGAATGGAGAAACAACAAAATGATGCAAAGGGTTGAAGAATGCCACAAAAACATGTTTTTATTGCTCTAGAAGGTGCACAGACCATTACATTTCTAGAATAGATGCAAAAATACATTTTCCAGGTGTGGGAGAAGGTTCATTGCTCAAAAATGGCATCAAGAAACAAATTTGACAGAGTTTCTCTATGCTCAGAATGTCTCTCCTTTCTAAAATGAGAAGTGTTACAATATATAGAAGAATAGAGAGGGAGAGGAGGGAAAAATCGAATCCTACTCCAACCACCATGAGATATGAATTGAACCCCACTTTGAAGCTCAACCAATGAATGTCAATGTCTTCTATAAATTCTCTCATAATATATCGCTTCTGGTTCTTATTATCCCAAATTCAACCCCCTAGAAAATTTTGTCAAGAAAACCCCGCACATAGAGAAAATATGAAGGGAAAAACATTTCAGACCTATGAGTTTGCATTCTAGAATGAGGCAAAGGAAGAAGTCAAACTTTGAACCCGAGTCAAAGCTAAAGTGGGGAGGTGGAGGAAAAGTTGAAAATTTTCCTTTCAAAAAAATGACATAAAGGAAAATATTGGAGTGCACCTCCCCAGCCAAAAAAAGGGGGCCACATGTCCAAGTGGAGTAGCGTGGCCATGGGAGTTTTCTAGAATTTGTGATTCTCACAGAAAGAGGGGAAAAGATAAATTTTGAACCTGCAAACCCTATTTTTCCCTAATCTGGCTGCCACATGTCCCACATTATCAAAAGGGGAACCCATTTTTCAAGTTATGTTTACCATCCATTTGTACAAACCCGATACAAACTTTGAAGGGGCATATCTTTCAGCTTGGGGCTTGAAATATTACAAATCTAATGTCGTTAGAAAGATCTCGGCCTCACTAACCAGATGGAGGAAACGTCTTTGAGCCTTCAATGCAGGATCCATCTATCTTAACAACCAGATCAGATTTGATCTATTTCCATCGTTTCCTCTTCCTTCAAGGTGCCAAACCAAGGATTGATGTAGTAAAGATGGATTTGGGAGCAGATGTTAATAGAAGCATTAACAGTGGTGGTTGAGTTCAACTCGCTTTTCCTGCTTCTCACTCTCTCATCTCTTTCTTCTCTTTGATCAAATCTATAAATACAGGGGAAGGATTCATTGTAAAGGTTTGTTGTTCATTCTTCTCCCCTACCCCCTCTCTCTTTTCTTCACCAGGGTAGAAAATGGAGTCTGAACCTCCTTTCATAGCTCTGTAATGACATTCTCTTGCCTCTTGCCCACTAATGATGTATTGTGTGAAATTTTGGAGCATTAAATTTTGTTTTATGATGCAAAAACCCTCCTTCAAACATCCTTTGACCGATTTGGCTTGTCTCTCCTCACCTCTCATCATTGTAAGCTATATTGTACATATTCTGATGTTTATTATAGGTCTTGGGAGCTGTGTTTAATGGGTTTTGAAGTGTTTTTCTGTGTGAAATCTATCTTTGGTCTGTCATGTATCTTATCCACCCTGTCCTCTTCTCACCCCTCTCCACTTCAGGCAGCTAAGATTGTGACCAACACTTCCCTTTTCTTGGTGCTATCACCTTTATAGTGTAGGATTTATTTATTTTCATGATCTCTCTCTCGTTGGTCCCTTAGAATTTTTAGATTAGGATTAGATAGTCAGATTTCCTTCCTTAGGAGTAGTTTAGCATTAGGATTAGGAAGAAGAAGCCAACTTTCTCTGGAGGTCCATCTCAAGTACGAAAGTCCCACAACTTGAGAGATGGTCCCATGTTATGCAAATCACACCAAATGACCCTGCCCTAGAAAAGAAGATCCATAATTCATTTGGGGGTGTTGTGATTCCATGTTAACAGTTCCCTAGCAGATCGAATCAAATCAGATATGGTAGTTGAAAATAATGGATTCTGCGTTAATGGCCTAGAAGAATTTTCTCCATTTTTTACCTACTAGGGCCTGAAAAAATGATTTTTAATCCTTTCATGGCGTATAGGACATTGAGATGCTTCATTCGATGTCAGGTTCACAATATTTTGAGCCTTGAGTCAAAATATATGCCCCTTTTTGGGATTGGACACGTGGAGGAACCGTGCTTGCTTGAAATCTTGATTAAAATATGCCTTTGAAGAATGCAGCATGCTAATACTTGGCTCTCTCCGCTGTCTCCTCCATACTTAGTTGATGTTGGACTCTTTCTTGAACGGTCTTGAACCTAAAGACCTCGAAACTTCACCGCTTCTTTTCTTTCTTACTACATAGGTTCATTTGATCCTTCACAGGCCCCACCACTCCACTGTAGAGTCTCCTTGCAACCTTGTTTGTCATCTTAGAATGTGAGCTCATGGGTTTGAGTCATTTCCTCCATAATTTCCTTATGTGCAGGAGTTGTCTTGACCAATTTTACCAGTGGGTGAATTTGGGATAACAATTTGGCGACTCATGGGGACATCTTCTTGCTAGATGAAGAGACCAGTGGCCTTGGAGCATCCATTGGGCATGGAGTCTTCCTGATAAACAAAAAATGGATCTAAACTTATAAAGATCTGATCCTTGAGCCACTACGAGCCTGACTATATGCCTTTTCTATGTTTTGTCTGACCCTGAGTCTGCACTCTCAATTTTCATAAGGAAATCTTAGAAATGGAATTTTTGAGAGTAGAAAATTGTTTTAACTCTAGGGATTTCATCTATCCCTAAAATGGACTATTTTGAAATGAAGTTAGTTTCTCCACATTTGTTTTCTTTAAAGATGGCAACTATTATGCGTAACTATGAGTTTTCCTGCTATGAATACTAAAGAGCTTGGCTTTATGCACCTTTAGAGCAATATGAAAAAAACTTATAGACAGAGACCAAATCATACATGCCTCAAATGAGACATGCAGAGTGTGCATAATGCATAAGCACTTATTTTGCTAGAAAAAATTCTACTCCTACTCCTACACTAACCAGAGAGAAAGAATGATAAACAAAGCCTGTTACAGGAAGGGAGAAGTAGCTTCCCTTTCTCAAGAGGGGTAGCCATGCAAATTATTTGACACCAAATATAGCTTCTTGTATGAGTGAAAAACTGATAATAAGCCAGTCCTCCACCCAAATAATAAAGGTATCAACATTAATGGAAAATACCTCATCAAGTTGAATTACATTAGACTCCTAGAGGTATTGATGATGACCCTTGGTGCTTTGGTATTCATCCTCATTCCCTGAAGTAGGTATGATTGGTTTTGGTTTCTCCTTTAGCTCCAATGAAGCTACCTGATTGGGCATGGTCTGATCCTTTGGATGTGCCTATTTCTCTAAAGGGTAAGTGCAGCAAGTTGGGGGACAAAAAAGGGGTCATAAGTGGACGTCATATTGAAAATAACAACATAATATCAACTTGTAGAGATTATTAGCAATACATACACTCAAAATTAGAAAAAATTATATTCTTATGAATCGTAGAATCCAAAATATAGTTTCTAAAATACTAATTTTTTTTAAAAAAGGACAAGATTAGCTATATTAAACACTCAAAATTCAATGACTTGGTATTTTTTTTAAAAAACGCCTATAATATTATAGTCCATTTGCCCATGATTTGGATGACCAAAAATTGATATATATTTTTCTCCTTTGGTGAGAAGTTAGATGCCACTATCTATCTTGGGATGAATTTTATTTTGTATTTTTTTGAGCAATATTTTATGTTTTATAATTTTTTCCGTGAAAGTGGTACGACAACATAAATAAAACAGAGCACTTTCCGTTTGCCCGCCATAACTTCATAAAAAAATATTGAAATCAAATAAATTTTTTTTGAACATGTATATAATTTCACCACGGTTGGGATGGTATAAGTTTTATCACATTCTTATAAGTGAATCAAAATTTGTAGTCTTAAACGTAGACATAAAAATTCACAGGAAAAAGTGTCTTAAAGACCTACTATAAGTAAAAAAATATAAAATGATATTTATCCTATTCTATTCACTTTAAAATTAGTATTTCTACAAAGCTAATAGTCTCCCCTATGCAATGGTACCATTTTTATGACATATTTTTTACTTTTTGGCATGGTTCAAGTCCACGGAAGACTAAATTTGATGTTTTGTTGTTTTTAATGTAAAATCCAGGATTTGATGTCCACTTAATTGTCCCCCAACTTGGTGCACTTACCCTAAAATTCAACTCCAAAAATGGAGTCTTCTTATGGACCTTCTTGGGTAGATGGTGTGAGAGAGATGATGACATCCTCCTACCTTTTCTCTTTCTCCTCCTTTGAAGAACATAGAAGATCAAGATCTTCTAACCTTGGTTCCAGAGGGCTATTATGGAATACAGGGTGTTGTAATTGGATGTTCCCTTCATGACAGCAAGTTTGTGTGCGTGGAAGATGGATTGAGGAGTGAATGATATAATCTCCATGGGATCCTTTTCATCAAAGAAATATCTCAAGTCTGACAGATAGTCTGCCTCCTTGTTGTCTTGCTGTAAGTACTTTACCTCCTTCATGGTGTCCTCTTGATCTGAAAATTTCTCACCATGGTTTCTCTCTTCCTCAAACATGAAGTTTGAAAGATCAAACTCTTCTTCAACATCAGTGCTTGAAGGGGATGAAGTGGGATGAAGAATTGAAGGTTCCTCTGTAGCCTACTCCACACTTAGATCCTTTGAACTTGTATGGTACTCCTCCATCATGGGTTCATCAATCAAATCAAGCCCTTGAAATTAAAGCAAAAAATCTTCAATGATGCCTTCTTCATTGAGTGGCCCTTAATACTGATTTTATCTCTCCCATCTGCTCCTCTTCAAAGGGGCTTGGGAGTGATTGTTCCTCCTCTTGTTCTTTCTCTTCTTCTGCTGCAACCTCGGCCTCAGCCACCATTGGTTCTTCAATCTTGACCTCCTCTATTGGCTTGACCATCAAGGGGATATTTGTAAATCTAAATTTGGTAGCCCAACTCTTTAGATTGTCTGTCATTTCTTTTCTATTGGGCTCCTCTTCTTGTTGTTCTCCTTGACTGGATTCTTGAGTCTCTTCCCAACATGGGTTTAAGAAAGCAAGAGGACTGGAAGGTCGGGGTTTCAACCATCTTTGAAATTGTTTGTGGTGGGATGGGAGGTGGAAATTCTTGTTTTTTTACAGGGGATGACTATTTGGGAGGGAAAAGGGAAGAAAATCTGAGATGGGATGGAAGACTAGGGGATGGAGGGATGGTTTTCACAATTGGGAGCAACATTGGTTGGGTTTACAACTTGACATTCAAAATGAGATGGTGTTGCTTGAGGAATGGAAAGGAGAAATACCAGATGATGGTGTAAAACTTACCCATTGACAAGGATGCTTAGCACCAAGTTCATAGGCCTCTATCTCTTCTATCCATTGTGCAAGCTAGGGCATCATTCCAGTCATGAAGTCCAACCTCTCTTGAGGGTTGTAGTGTCTTGGAAAAGGGCCTTCCCATGAACAAGGTGCCTTGCAACCAATTCTAAAAGCCATAATTCGAGCTATTGCCCTTGATTGAACCACGCCAACCTCCATTTTTTGAATATTCTCCAGTAGACCAGCATCTTCTACATAACTATCACCATCATATACATCCCCTTGTCCTTGGTAAACTTCATAGTCAACCTAGTTTTTGACACTGCTCATATGGGTAAGCATAATGGTTCTAGATATGATTATAATGCTGATATGGAGGAGTTGGAAAATACATTGGAGGTGGATTGTATTGTTGTAAGTGTGAGTTCCATGAAGGGAATGAATTCATGATTGCACAACCTCATGGAATGGGAGAAAATGAAAGAGATGGAAGAAGAAAATGGATGAAATGAGTGGAAATTGATGGAAAAGGTATGCAACTTAGAGAATGGGTTTTTGACCAAATGGAGTCACCAAATGTTCCTGAAAGTGCCTCTAAAGGCTGAAATATTCACCAAGAGCACATTGAACCTGATGAAGTGAAGTGGTAAGGTGCTTCAGACCTGTCCCCACCGGGCATGCCAAAACTGTTAGTGTGAAATCACAACACCCCCAAATGAACTCTAAGTATTTGATTTTCTAAGGAAGACTCATTTGGTGTGATTTGCATATCATGGGACAATCTCTCAAGTTGTGGGACTTGTAGACTTAAGATGGCCCTCCCGGAGAAAGCCAGCTTCTTCTTCCTGATCCTAATGCTAAACTACTCCTAATGTAGAAATGACATCTAACTATACCTATCCTAACAATGCCAAGGAGATAGGGAGAGAGAGAAGATGCATAAAGAGGGAAATCCTACACTAATGAGGTGATAGCACCAAGAAAATGGAAGTGATGGTCATAATCTCAGCTACCTAAAGTGGAGAGAGCTGAGTAGAGGAGAGGGTTCAAAAGATGCACCACAGAACAAAAATATATTTCACGTAGAACACCACTTCAAAACCCATTAAACACAACTCCTAGGACCTGAAACAAACATTAGAATATGCACAGTATACCCTACAATGATGAGAGGTGAGGAGAGACAATAAAATAAACAAAGGATGGACAAATGCATCACAAAACAAAATTTATTGCTCCAAAATTTCACACAGTACATCACTAGTGGGAAAGAGGCAAGAGAATGCCATTATAGAGCCATGAAAGGAGGTTTAGACTCCATTTCCGACCCTGGGGAAGAAAAAGAAGAGGGGAGGCAGAGAAGAAGAATGAAACAACAACCCTTTACAATGAATCTCCTGCCCCTATATTTATAGATTTGAGTAGAGAGAAGAAAGAGAGAGGGAATTGGGGAAATAAAGTTGAATCTCAACCACTGTTGTTAATGCTTCTGATAAAATATGCCCCCCAAATCGATCTTTACTACATGATTCCTTGATTCAGTTCCCTGAAAGAAGAGGAAATGGTGGAAACAGATTGAATCCAATCTGGTTGTTGAGATAGATGGATCCTGCATTGAAGGCATGAAGATGTTTCCTCAATTTTCCTTTACCTAACCTCCTAAAAAAATTAAAGTCTCATACCTCCATGGCATAGGTGAGGCCGAGATCTTTCCAATGGTGTCAGATTTGTAATATTTTGAGCCCTGAGCCGAAAGATATGCCACTTCACAGTTTTTATCGGGTCCATACAGGGAGGGCGAGAAAATAGCTTGAAAAATGGGTCCCCTTTTGATAATGTGGGACATGTAGCAGCCAGATTAGGGCAAAATCAGGTTTGCGGGTTCAGAATTTATCTTTTCCCCCTTTTTTCATAAGAATCTACAAAATCTAGAAAACTCTCGTGGCCCCGATGTTCCACTTGGACACATGGCACCCTTTTGTTGGCCAGGGGATGCGCTTCACCTTTTGTATCTGTGCCTTTTGAGAAAAAGCAAAATTTTCAAATTTTCCTCTGCCTCCCCCACTTTGGCTTTGACTCGGGTTCAAAGTTTGACATTTTCCTTTGCCTCGTTCTGGAATGCAAGCTCATAGGTTTGAAATGTTTTCCCTTCATATTTTCTCTATATGCGGGGTTGTCTTGACCAAATTTTTTTGGGGAGTAAATTTGGGATAACACATATTACTACCACTACTGAAAGGGATTGCATTTTGGGCTGGATACACTGCATAGGAATGAGAAGTGCTGAATTTTATACCACACATTTGCATTCTTTCATCAAAGCTAGTTGTTAGGCCATTGTGTCTTAGTGTTGTAATTGATGTCAATTCCATTGATGAAAAATGGTGTTATGAGGTCATATGATTCTCCATGAGGTGTCAGTCAAAGATCAGTCATGAAGGTTGATTGGTAGTGACATGTTTGGTGATGTTTTATGAGGTCTTAGATCATAGTTGAGCTTTCATAGTCATAATATGATTCCTCCCAATCTGAATTAATATTTTCATGAGGTCAAACACTATCTTAGAGGTGTGTTATAGGTGTTAATGAGTCAATAAGAGGTCAAATTTTTCAGTTCATGTGTTTTTCATGGGTTGTAGGAGTCTCTCTATGCCTATTCCAACTCCTAGAGCATGGAAAATGGTATGGAGGTATGATTTTTGGAGCTCATAACTCTTTTTAGAGCATGGTATTAGCATGGTGATAGTATACATGAGGTGTATGATGAGTTTTATGATAGTTCTCAGAGGTTTGGTGGTGTTTCATGGTCCTTGGTAAGCAAACAGGTCAAGACAAGGCAAGATAACACATGTAAGTTGTTGTGGCTAGAGAGTTACATGAATAACTGAGATATGAGGTGAGTTTGAGAAGTTAGAGGATGTTTTCATGATTCTTTATCACAAGTTTTAGGTTAAAATCCTGAAGGATTTGCAATATATGAAGTATTTGGTAAAACCAGGTTTTTTAAAGAGTGTTTATGTGTTAAATGTTGACTTTATGATGCTCGTTGTGGATTGCATGATTTGCATGGAACTTAGATCTTTTGGGTGATGTTTTTCCATTGAGATAAGAATATTTTAAAAAAAATTATGATGTGATTTGATCTTCACGTTTTTATGAATGATTGTTAATAAGATAAGTTGCTTTGAAACCCTAGTTAAACCCTAACTCAAAGTGACTTAGAGAAAAAGGAGTATATTGATCTTGTTTTAATTAATTTTTCAAATGTGATGATTGGAGGTTATATATGGATCCTCCATATTTCTAGAAATGTATACTACAGTATGTGATAGTACGTGGGCCCCACTAAAAACAGATTATTTTTAAAGATTTTCAGTTTGAGGAAAATTTATCCAAATGAGGTATGAAATAAATTGACATTGTTGGTATCCTAGTAGTTTTGCTACATTTTCCATGACAATTTCATATCATTTTTTAATGTGTTAAAGATGAAAAGTGTTCCCTATTAATGAGCGACTAAGTTTTTAGGGTAGTTTTGTAGGAGCTACAATTGAAGTTTTTGACTTAGTTTAGGTTTTTTAATGATTCTAGTTCCACGATATTTTCTAATGACATATCAAACTTGATTGTTTTCTAAGGTATGAAAAAGTTATGAATTGTTCTTTAAAGGTCAAATTTGGAAAATGCTTGGTTAAGAATGGTCTTAAGTAGCTTCATGAGGCTTGGTGATTGTATGAGTTTCTTAATGCTTTTTTGAGGTTTATGAGTGCTTAGAAAACATGTATAATGTTTTTCAATGCTTTGGTTAAGTATGGAAGAGACTTTGGATGTAGGAGCAAGTTGGTCTCAAAATTAGTTTCTTGAGCCCTAGAAGCCTTAGTGAGTAGTTGTATATATTGACCTGGTTAAAGGCATTCCGCTTGGATTGAAGGAAATGTAAGATTTTATGGAAAGTATATTTAGTTGTATTTATAATGGTATATGATTTGTCTCTTTATGAGGTGTTTTGATAGGTGAACCAACTCAGTTTATGAGCGACCAAGTTTGATAGTTTCAGGACAAGATTTCTCTGGCTTGAAGATGGAGGTAGAAGACACATGTTTTGGATTATATGATTCTTTCTATCTGGTGGTGCTCCGATTTGACCTCACCCACCCTTTTTCCAGTGCATGCTTTCAAATTTTTTTCTGACTGTTGTGCTTGTGTGTAAAACATATGCTTGAAAGATAAAGTCATGTCAGATGCAAATGAAAACCTTGTGTCTAGGGTGTTAATCCTCTTTTTTAGTCGAGGATTGTGAGAATGTATCACTAATGAATAATCCCTATGATTTATCCCTTTCAAATGCTACCCCCAGTTTTTCCTAGTATAAATTGCAGACTACAAAAGCTTCTATGACGTAGCGGGTGCTCAAAGATGAAAATTTTGAAAAAACATGGAAGCAGGGAGCATCATTTTGGAAACACTATCTATTTTAGAGTTAAGAGGGTTATTTTTTTCCGAAGTGAAAGAATCTAGAGATCATGAAAGTGGTAGCAAGGGTGTAAACCAATTGAGTTACCAAAACTACTTTCTGTATAGTTCGGTTTGGTGAAGAGGAAAGTAAGCGTGGTTTAGTTTAAGGGATGTTTAGTGAGTTATAGTAAGCATGGATGTGATATAAAATTTAGTTGGTTTCCAATGAGTGGTTACATGGCATAGTTGAGGTGTTATGACATGATCTTGAGGTCCATTGGTGAAGACTAGTTCAAGGAAACAACTGTTTTGTGAAGGAAATGATCCTTCTTGATAGAGTTATGAATAAATTTGATTGGTTAAAGTTTATGTAGCATGCATGTATAATGTTTTTATGACATATTTTAAAATATTGAGGCATTTTGTGGCTTGAATAATCATGGTGACGAGCTTGGAGGTATTTGATGAGGCAGGTGATGGGGGTTTTGAGCTTGTTTGGTGTCTTGGAGAATGAATGACCTAAATGGGTCCATCTTATGATCTGTTTTTGAGTTAGTGATATATTTTTATGTTGTATTGGTACATCTCCTTGTGTATTTATGACTAGTGTAATTATTTTGAGTTGAGAATGGTATTAAAGTGATTGTTTTGGTTTCAAATTTGAACGAGTGGTGTGAGAGGGAAAATGTGACCTATTTGAGGAAGTAAAAGTTGTTCAAGGGAATCAAGAGAGATATGAGGATGTGTAAAAAAATATGAAAAAGGTTAGAGATAATATTTTTGTAAGGTTTTGAAGAAAAATTAGGTCATGAAAGTGTGAGATAGAGATGGCTTGATGGATAAAGAATTCAGGACTATTTATCTAAAGTGTGGTTCTACCAACTAAATCCTCTTGAGGAGGACCTCAAGTTTCATATACCTTAGATGTTTGATCTAGGGGCATTCTGGGACCTATAAAAACCTACACCAGTGGGAGTGGAACACAATAATTGGAGAATGAGTAATATGAATAAAGGAATCATGGGATAAGTAGTAAGAAGAGTTTTCAATGAATGGTAGATCAAAAACCACGAGGAAACTAGTCCAAAGGAGGAATTCACATGAGCTAGCGAAGGTAAGGAAAAGAGTTTCCTGAAGCCACAACTGAGGAAGTGTGTGTGGAAGAAATATGCATGAGTTGATAGGATGACATACAAGGATGATTACATTAGGAGAAAGAAAGAGATCGTGAGAATAAATTTGAGAAGGAGGCATAGAAAAGAATAATGCACAATAAATGTATGCAACATGTGGAAGAATGTCTTGTGAGGAAGAATGTTTCTGTAGTGAAAAATAAATATGAAAATGTGAAAGGATATGTGGAAGGATAGTTGCTTATAAGATAGGAGAACAGAGGTAAAAA
This sequence comes from Taxus chinensis, assembly GCA_019776745.2. Classification (NCBI taxonomy): domain Eukaryota; kingdom Viridiplantae; phylum Streptophyta; class Pinopsida; order Cupressales; family Taxaceae; genus Taxus; species Taxus chinensis. The sequence goes on from CM034150.1 coordinate 897,638,534, forward strand.
ATAAATAATACGAACATGGAGCACAAGGAATGTGAAGGAGAACATGTAGAAAAAGGATGAAGGGAAGAAAAGACATGCAAAAGTAAGGTACACATGAAATATTTTTCAATGATGGAAACCAAGTGTAAAAGGCAATAAAGACATGTGAGAGAGAAGATCACCTAGGAGATGAAAAGGTAGAATTTTGCAAGGAAGAACTAGTAAGTACATAAAGGTACAAAATGAGTAAAAGAAGTGTAAATAAGATTCGGAGAAGGAGCCATGGAAAGAGGCTTGAGGAGATAAGGATGAGCAGAATGAGTCTGCATGGTCACATGGGTGAAAATGACTTGACAATGAAATGAATGATAAGGATAGACCAATCAATAGAGTAATGTGGTGCAAAGTAATTGGCCAAGATCATATTGTGTGGATAATTACATTAAAGAGCTTAGCTCAAATTTGAAGACAACGCCAGAAAAATGGAGGAGCTAACACAAATGAGATAAAAGTGGGAAAGATAAGAGTGTGTGGCTATAAAATGTTAAAGATACCAACGAGTCAATCCTTAGTTAGGGGAAAATAGCTGAGTTAGTGTGGGATTGAATTCCACAAAGTGTGAGCCAAGATAAATACCAAGGGCCAATGAGAGTTAGTCAGCCAGAGGGACTGAGAGATGAAAGGTCAAGATCGACCATAAATCCGAAGTGTGAGAGTTAGATCTAGTTACCCCTAGAGGACGCCCCCATTGATCAGCCCCACAAAGTGTAAAAAATTATAGATGTCATATGGCTTCCCTATAATAATGAAACATAAATTGTTTCAATCCATTATGTTAGACTCTAAGAGGAATAAGGATTAGGGATTACCCGGTAGAGGTCTTCACACATAATTATTTATTTATCCAATATCTCACTGGTTAAATATGTGGTTTCCACAATCCTTTCTACTATGAAGTCTCCCTTAGATAATGTTTCTCTCTATATGTATAAATTTACCCATATTTAGATTGCATATATTTATCTCTAAGTGTCCCTATTTTATTTCTCTTATTCACTTTAAAATCTCTTAAATCTTAGTTTCAAATGGTTTGAAATGTAGAGGAGGTTTTAATATAATTTTTTGGTAGTGTCATGACTGCATCATCGACCCATTGTGTTAAGAACACTAACCTTTATTATGTTACCAACACCTTTTATGATATGGGAATTTTTTCCTCTCTCTCCTCTTTTGACATCAAAATTAAGGCATGAATTTCACTACTTTTGTGTACATTTGTTTTTCAAATGTAGTTAGTACATGTTTTTTCTTTTATATATTACTCAAAATTCCATGTACATTTATATACCATCGATAGCTTCCAGAGTACAACTTCCCTTTCCTCTCTTTTTATTCTACTCAGACCATCCTCCCCATACTAATTTAGTAGATGCTCCTCCATTGATTTATGAGACTATTATAATTTGGTTGAGTTCCACTCTCCCAAAATCACATTTTCCTTAACATATATCCTATTATACATTCCCAGCACACAAATTATTCCTTATCTTCTTGACTCTCCTAGGTTGATTACGATATTTTCCCAAAAATAGTGGTGCAAAAAATATGTGTACAACCAAATGTATAGTATGAATATAATTACTTATTTAAAAAGTTGAAAAAAACATGTATATAAAATAAAAATATGTCAAAAAATAAATAACAAAATTGATATATGCTAGGGTAAGACTAGTTTTGTGGACATATTCATGAGTCCTTTAACTACTTTACAAGTGGTGTGGTTTTAATTTGATCCCATTGAAAAATCCTAAGAGCATCTCTCTATTCAACATGTACAATTTCCGTGCACCATTTTCTAGGATGTCACTGATAATATATGAACCCATCCATCTAATGTGTAGTTTTCTTTATATTTTTATGATATTTGGATTCATAAAGATAGATGCACACATTTGTCTTCAACACTTTATCCTTGATGCACTTATCATTCCATATAGGGTCTTCTCCACCCCTTGAATCCATCGAGTGATAAATTAATTTACATTAATGGATTCTCAATCATTTAGTCATCTTGTGTAATAAATTCATAAAGAAGGAAGAATTAATTTCATTGATAGGAAAACTTCCTTATTAAACACAATTGAAATGGTGTGTAGTTAGTTAGCCTCTTATAATTCATTTAATAATCCCATAAGACTTTTTTTTTAGATTAGTTAATTGTTTGGTTTTAAGGGGACCAAAAAATCCACCAGTATAAGGAGAAATGATATAGCAATGAGGAAAAACTGAACAAATCCTCTACTAGTGGCCGAAAAATAATCAAATCCTTACCATAAATAGACCAGGCCCATAGACCAAAAAAAATATTGTCATCTCAAATGGTCCTAACCCAATGCACATCAAGACACAGAGTCAAAGGGTCCTGTAGAGCTACTATGTGTTACGCAGGTGGAATTCACAACATTTTTGGGGTGGACCTTAATCCATCCACCCCTATCACACCCCTCATTCTACCATATTCATATCCCTCTATCATCCCCTATATCTATAAAAAAACTTTCTCTCATTTATCTACTCAATATGTTGTCCCCCAATGTGGCCCCCACCACCCATAATAGAACCCCTAGCCGCAAAATGAGTGGGCCCAACCTATCCCTTCCCCTCATCCATCCTGACAAGTCCATAGACACTCGTCTCTACCTCCATGAATTCTATACCCTCTTACCATTCTTCTGCCATCGTTCCAACAACAACATTCAATGCAGATTTTGAATTTGAATCCTCCCACCGAATGAGATCATCTGATCTGGCCATGTAGTAATAATAATTCACTTTGGGTGACTCCATCATTCCCACACCAGTCATGCCACCATCACCACATAACTCAACTGCTTCATTCTCTTTAATCATGCAAGCAACTATCTCATTATTTTCCTTCCTCTCATCCTCCTTAGCCAATGATTCCACATCTTTGGCTTCATCATCAATATGAAAAATAGGAAATCGGTGGTATTTGTTGTTTCCTTCCTATATCTGGGTTGTTTTCACATCACAGTAGCAAGAATTGGTCACGTGAATAACCATTCTTCACTTTTCACAGATAATCTGAGATTTCTTGATCTTGATTATTTGTTCACATTGTCCATAAATAGTGTCCATGATAAGTTTTTTAGGTACTTTTACTCCAACTGGAATTTTGATGCACATTTGCATGAAGACAAGTTTGGATCTAGCCTTCATCGTAGGATCAACAAAAATGAGCACACGCATCAATCTTACTATTAGTGTGAAATTGCAGCACCCCCAAATGAGTTATGGATCTACTTTTTTAAGGCATGGTCATTTGGTGTGATTTGCATAACATTGGATCGTTCCCCAAGCTGTGGGACTTGAAAATGGGAATGATCCTCCAAAGAAGGTTGTTTCCTCTTCCTAAACTACCTGCCACAAGCTATTGCAGTGTAGGAAAGCTAATCTAATCCTAATCTAACTTCCAAGTAGACAAGGAGAGAGAAAACTAGAAAAAACAAAGCCTACACTAAAGCGACGATACACCAGAGAAGGAAAATGTTGATCATCTATCAAAACTACCATGGAAACAAAGAGAGGTTAGCAATGGAGAGGATGGACAAGTGCATCACAGACCAAAGATGGAATTCACATAGAAAATGTTCCAAAATCCCTAAAAACACAGCTCCAAAACCTACAAATGACATTCAAACATGCACAGATGTCATGTAACAATGAGAGGCAAGAATAAAAAACCAAAAATGAGCAAAAATTGAAAAATTCATCACAAAAACACATTTTTTATTGCTCCAGATTTACACAATGCACCATTTAACGGGAAAGAGGCAAAAAAATGCCATTACAAAGCAGGGGAGGAGGTTCCAACTCCATTTTAGACCCTGGGGAAGAAAATAAGAGGGAGGCAGAGAAGAAGAGTGAACAACCACTAACTAACTTCTTGAAATGATGCCTCTGTTACATTTTATAGAAAAAATGTGAGAAGAGAGGGAAAACGTGAAAAATAAAATTTTCTGCTCTAACCACCAACAAAAATTACAAAATTGGGTCAAAAATTCAAGGATCCATCTGCAAAATCCATTCCCCAACATATTTTGTTTGCTCGAGGGAGAAAAGACCCAAATTTCATTAAATTTGGTGGTTGAAAACTGGTTCTACATTTTTTCAATGACAAATCACGTTTTGCAATTTTCTCCCAAAAATCTCCTCCAAAATGCAAAATTGAAGACTTGATGATGAAGAGAATCATTAGATCTTTCCATTGGTACCAAAATTGTCAAAAACGGAGCTTTGGACCAAAAGATATGTCTCTATGAGTATTTCCTTTATGTTTTTTGTAAAAAAAATAGCTTGGGAAAATTTGGCACATTTCCCCCACAAATCTGCTGATGATGTGACATCCATTGGGGTCAGCGGAGGCAGGGCCTCCTTTTTTTCCATTTTCACTTTTTTCACAAAAGGGAAAAAATTCTATTTTTCCTCCGAAGGCCCGCCGGCCTGCTACAGGTTTGGGCCTACCACGTGTTGCTTCTGGGTTCCTTTGGAGATGCGGCCACAATTTTGACTTAGAAACTCTTTTGGTGAAAAGTTTCAAGTCCCCAAAATCCTCTGCCAGCTCACCTTAAAGCCTTTGCACAAAATGATGCCACGTGTCCCTTTCGGGACGTAGTCAAATTTTCACTTTTTTTTTTCCTTTGTGAGCTCGCAGGAGCGCCAATGAATTTTAAAATTTTAACCCAAAAAGTGCTAAGTTTTCTAATTATTTCCCCGCTCCACCATCCCAAAATTCCTTGGAAAAACTCTCTCCCAAGCTTCGTAGGTCCGCCTTGGGAAAATTTTCCTCCATAACTCCATCGAGTCATAACTTGAGAAATACAAGGAGTTAAGAGGAGTTCTTTAACTTTCTAGAAAGGGGAAGAAAATCTCTATCTGATGGAGAAATTTCTAGAAATATTTGAGTGCCTAAAACTTGTGAAATTTTGATTGAGGCACAAAGAGGAGTAAGTTAACCTAAAATAAGAGGAAGCTTATTTTGGTTAACAGTTACTATCCCAAAAAACACCTTAGGCTCCCAAAACTCCAAGGGGAGAGCTAGGAGGTGAATCTAAAGAGGGAGTTTAGTGAAGAATAACTCCAGAGATAGCCCAAGCCACCAATGCATAAAGGATGAGAGTTGTATTCCCATAGAACCAGGGAGAACCAAGCATCGTCCTTTTTAGATTCGCTTCCTCTGGGAAAAAGAAAAGGAACTCATCCTTTTTGAGTGCCCTAACATCTAGCTTGCAAGCCTAATTTATTTTACATCACTCACACATAAAATCAAAGTTTGGTCTGCAGTCTCCAAAGCTTCCCACAGCTGCGTGTTCGAATCATTTTTTGGCTCTATCAACAATATCTTATGGTATCTCTAGATATGGATCCATGTTACTCCATAAGGGAAATATTTTTGTTGGTTCTCGGTGCACGTCACCGAGGAGCCTGGCCGACCAAGTCAAACTTGAAGTAGGGGGGTGAAGGTTTCGAAGTAGGAACCCTTCCCCTATTCAATGAAACCATTCTATTTTTCTCTGAACCATTTCGTTGTTCACTTAAAAAACACCCATAAGACTATTGAAACGCATTCATCACAATAATTTCTTCCCACATTTCAAATATTTATCAGTGTAGTGCTTAAAATTTGGATAAATGCTTCAATCGTGTCATTGGATCTTAAATGGTAGAGAGTATTTTTATGGTGAGATATTATGACTTATACTAGGAGAATGTACATAGTATTAACAAAAAATTGACTTCTCTTATCAATTGTAAGAGTTATACAGAATCCATACATCTTTACAATTTTCTCCCATAGGAACATTCCAACTATGTTGTCATGAAATATCCTGTGGGTATGAAATCTGCATGCATTGTTATATAATTATTTTTTGTAATGATATAATGTGCACATAACCTGTGTGCTAATAGTGTTATTGGTCTATTAAAATATAAATCCTACATATTCAATTCTCCTTTGTCTATTATTAGGATCAAGGGCATCTCATCCCTTAAATTGGGTTTATTAATATTTAGTAAGCATCACACTTAAGTGTAAAATAATTAGTATCTTTGAAAATGGCTTACCATCATAGCCTTGATAAACATATCTTCCTTATAATGGATTCTCTTATATATTTTCATCATGTAATGAACTTTTGCACCTCATATAATATGTATTCCCATTTATTCTCCACAAATCAACACCATAAGACCACACCTCATCCTAACTTTTAAAAGTGTCCATCAATAAGCTGGTATGGGTTTCTTGTATTCCTAGATTCTTTTTCTCTTTGGTTGACAACCTGCTAGTGCCATCCTTGGTGTGAGGAAAAATATATTTAGGATATTTTATAACTTTGTCATATTATGCATATAATAAATTATCTTCAATGTGTTTTCACCGGACTTCTTAGAAAATTAATGAAACAGATAAGGGGTAGAAGGACTAAGGAGGAATACTTGTTTGTAATGTCGGTTGAAGGTTGTGTGACACACTATGATTTCTTGATCCAAGTTGACTGCAGAGAGCTCCCTTTTGGCTAGGAGGAACTACCTGTAAATGCAAAACAATACCACCAGATAGAGTTAAACAAGACAATGATTGGAATACCTAGTGGGAGATAGATTTAGGAAGCGTGATGCTTCTTGAATAGGATTTCAATCCACTTTTATACAAAAATATTAATGCTATTAAAAATATGCATGAAATAAAGATCATATTTTAATTGAAAGTGATTTAGGTATCTCGTACAAAACAATAAGAAAAGTCAGTTCAAAAGGTTGTTTGAGGCAAAAATGGGTCAGGTGATTGAGTTGGTATTGGGTTGCAGGTTTGGTACATGCTCTAGATAAGGGTCTGGTAAAGGTTAGATATGTGATTCTAGAATGTTAGGAAAGTAGGTATTAGCTCCATTGTCCTGAGCTATATTGCCAGAAACAGTAACCAGTGTCAGATGTATGATCAATGTCGGTTAGGTAGAATGACCAACATTGGTCGGATAACTAGATTTGGTAGGGGAAATTAGAAAAAAAAATCCTATAAATGGTCTTTTAGACTCTCTGTGATTGCACAGAGGTTGGAAATGGTGAAGTTGAGGTCGTGAAATGGTCTAAAAGGTTCATAGATGGTTAGGATAGAGGGAAGATAGGTGGAAGGTCTAGGTATTGTAAGGTGATAAGTTGGTGAGAAGAAGGGTGTATAAAGATGTGAAGAAAGATAAATTACTAAGATGAATAATAAATCTTACTAAAAACAAAATAAATAAATGAAGAGATATTAGGTACTTACTAAAGAGTAGGTTTTAATAATGCAGGTGATGAGGACAATGATGGAAGAGATTTGAAGAGAAGAGAAGTTGTGTTGGTGCCATGGTTGTTTGAACCTCTGTATGAATTTGTGATCATGAAGAAAATGATGAATGCCAATGGTTGTTGATAGTGCTCCCATATATTTTCCTTTGCCTGAGTGCTTAAGAAATTTTGAGCGCTTAAAGTCTCTTTTCATATGAGATCCTGAATTGAATGAAAAACCTAGGAAAAGGCTTTTGGAAATGTATTTAACCTAACCAATGATGGTTAGGTGACCGACGTCAGTCAAGGTGGGAATATCTTAGTTGGCCAAAAATAGCATGATTGTTGCTATTTTTGGATTGGTCTCTAATATTCATCTGAGTCTTGAGTTATATATCACGGTAATATGAGTAAGAGTCCTTTTACATTTGTTAATAGGATTTAAGTCTAGGTTTAGACCAAGTCCTAGTTGGTTAGTATAAGCTTAGACTTGGTCTAAAGTCATTAATGAGGTTTGAGTGGGTCATTTGAGTGAGGTGGCTAGGTGAGTTGGCTAGGAGAGGTGGTTAAGTGAGGATATTAATTAATTTAATTAAGATAATTAATTCAATTAATAGGTACACTAGGGGATATAAATGGGTAGGATACGGTTAATTTAATTGATGGGGTTTTAATGGAATTATGACCCAATTTTGGTGTCTACATTTTCCCCCTTTTATCACGTGTGGCTTGTATTTGTATGCGACACTGACAAAAATAGGAAGTGGTTTCCCCAAATATAAGTGGGAGTGAGGCTTCCCCAATTAGTAGGTGGAGGTGATCCTCTTCAAACCAAGGAGCTGATGAGGTGTGAGACATAAATTAGTGAGTGCTTTGATAAATGGGTAAGTGATGAAAGTGAATGTAGGTGAGTAGTAGGTAAGGATACATGCACTTTGGGTAAAGAGTAAGGGTAAAATTGGATAATGGGCAATGGGAAAGGGTCATATCAGGTAATGGGTAATGGACAATCAAAAATGCACGCACATGTATGGATTGTGACATGATACCAGGTTGAAGAGCGTGTAAACTCTACATCGTCCAATGTCAATAGGTCTATCCAAATAAGGTTGAAGTGATTCAGGTATCCAGGGTACAAGATATGGTATGGAAACAAAACTTAGGTTAGGTGTAGGAATCGTTTAGGTATGATCTGGTACACCAAAGGTTTTCTCGGGGTAAAAAACATGGATAATAGGAAAGGTAAGGTCATTAGGCTAGAATAACATAGGTAACAAGATCGCAAGGTATAAAGAGTACACAAGTTCACAAAAAGTCAAGGTATATAGGTCATGGCATGGGTAAGTGCCAAGGTATAGGTAAAATAACAAGTCCCTAAATGTAATTAAGAAAATGTATGGGTGGTGTAGGCTTATGGGTAAGGTGTAAGAGGTATTGGTGAGGTTACGAGGTATTTGGTAGTAATGAGTTTTGTTCAAAATGGAGAAAATGGGGTATGAAAAAATGGTACTGGTAGGTGACTGATGTTGGTTATAAGGTTACCGACATCGATTTGGTATGACCGACGTCTGTCATGTTGGGTTAGGGTTATAAGGTTGAAATTTTGTATTTTATGGAATCATTGTTGTCATTTGACTTTGAGAAAATGACCGAGCCTGATTGAATTGTGCATTTTTCTTGGAGAAAAAGACAAGGCATTATACCTGGCTGAGGTGGAGGTTACTAAGTGGGGAGAGGAGCCATGTAGATGGGTCCATGAGAGTGGTTGGAGACATGTTATTGGTTGAGAGATTCAAGTTAGATTTAAGAATGGTAGAGGTGGGAGAAGGTTTGGGCAGACCATCGGTGTAGTGGCTAGATGTTCTACCACATAGGTGACACCGTGATGAGGTAAGGGGTGTTTTCTAACTTGTTATTTGCTAAAAAAATGGTTGAAAAATAAAGAAATTGGGGTGGGGGGTTTTCATTTTGAAATACAGGTTGAAAAGTGGGTAAAATTGAAGGTAATGAGGAAGTGAGAAGGTAGGAAATAGGTGAAATAGGTAAATGGGAATATAAGATGAGGATTAGGGTGGGATTGGGTAAATTAGGGTTTTTAAGGTTAATTTTTTTTTCAATTTTAGGTGAAAAATGGGGGGATAGGTTTTCATTTTTTTTCAGGACGTCATGACAGAGACCAATGTTAGTCAATGCTTGGCTAACATTCGTTGGTGTTTACCAACAAAATTCTAGCCTTAAGTGACTGATACCAGTTAAAGGAAACTGATGACGGTTATGGGAAAACAGGTGATGGTCAATAAAATTGGTGTCAGTTAGGGTTAAAGAACAACAAGGGTAAGAAAGGCTAGTTTGGAAAGAAAAATAGGTGGGAAGGGGTAAATGAAGAGTGTTGTTAGGGGGATGAGGGTAAAATGCTGAGCTTGATGAGATAAAATAGGTAGGTAGGTTCAATAATGTTAATATGATGGGTCATGATTGTAAAGGGTAGTATGTTTGTAAGTGAATTAGGTAAATGGGGTAGGAATGATTTATGTGGTTGGGTATGGTGTAGTGGGTCAAGAGGTAGTTTTGGGGTAGGAAATTCTTGATAATTTTGTGTTTTGTTGGATGTAGGCTAGGGACCAGCTGCAGGATGTGGGACATGAGTACCAACCTCTTTTTGTAGCAGATGCGGTCTAGTCTGTCTGTAAGAGGAGTGGGATCATATGATGGATGTTGGAATGATTGGGATCTGAGTGCTATAGGTGTATATCCTAAGATCCTAGGTTAATGGTCACACTCATCGATAGATGGGATTCAACGACCAACACTTTTTATTTACCGATGGGTGAGATGATTGTTACCCTAGAGGATGTGTACATGATCTTACAGGCTACCGATTATTGGGGAGTGATGTATTCTATTTCTTCAAAGGCATCAGTGGAGCCTGATAGTGGCTATATTTTGGGAGGTGATGGGCAGAGCTTAGTTACCATAGCGCAAGCCTTAGCTATGGATACATGTATGTGGCCCATCCTTAGGAGATGATGTTTGTTGTCATTGATGATGGAGGTAGTATGTTGTTTTACCTTACCAGATGATGAGGGTGTGAAATTCCCACGAGCATTGATGGGAGTGCTCTAGGATATGATGGAGGAGCAGGATTTGTTTTGCATGGGCACCTGACATTCCTAGTGTAGCTATATAGGGAGTTGTGGGCCTATGGGAGATTGTGGTGGTTTAGTTTTTGTTGCACCTTTCTACTACACTATTGGGCATACAAGCATATCCTATGTGTGTGGCCAAGTTGGTTTTCCCCGACATGATTGGTTTAGGGGTTATCTTGGTCAGAGTTGGATATAGATGGTGGGTACCAGTTGGTGGGTAGCACCAAGTGGCTAGGGCCACACATGATGCTTTATATTACATGACGGTTGTTGGAGGGACTTTCAAGGGTTAATATTGTTTAGAGACCATACATTGGCTATCCCTCATACAGGGACATGACAGAGGAGTTAGAGGAGTTATAGTTATTGAGGTGGATACAGGGCATTGCATGCCAGTGAGCACATGAGTTGATACTGTAGACAGGGTCAGATGGTAGTTTAGGTCTACCGTAGGATGTGCCTCCACAGATTTTCCATAGTACAAGAGAGATGACATGGAGAGACCTATGTCTCCACCATGACCAAGTGTTCCCACAGGTTAGGAGGAGCAAGCAGTGGATAGGTGGATTGATGATGTTGGGGTCACCGATAGATATAGGAATGGTGGGTGGCATAGCTACGAGTAGCACCACCGAGGCCAGGGCAACAAGACTTAGCCACCATCATAGTGTAGAGGGATACCTTACAGGGTCAGGTGGCTTCCCTTCAGGCCTAGATTACAGGTTTTACAAGGGATAGCTTACCAGGTTAGAGGCATAGGTTTCCATTTTACTAGGCTCAGGTGGCAGCCTTACAGGTACTAGTAGCAAAGGGACCAGGTGCCCATGCATAGGGTGGAGATGGATGGTGGAGTAATGTAACCACCTTACAGGTGCATGTAACAGGTTTACAGGGCCATTTGGCCAACTACATAGGCTCAATTTGTGGCCTTATAGGACCCAGGTTGCAGCACAAGAACCTCCATAAACTCAAGGATAGGGTCCCACACTATAAGAAGCTATGGGAGGATAGGATCCCATTGTATAGGGAGGAGGATAGGGCTCATGGGTATAGGATCGAGGCCAGCATTAGTAGGTTAAGAGCTCACAGGTTGTTATGAGACCTATGGCACCACCACAGATGGTTCTTATGGTGAGGTTCAGGGATGCCCTAAATGAGGAATGGTATTACCAAGGATCATCTGACAACCACTGGGATAGATGTCCCCTCCTATGCTGAGTACAGGGTGTAATAGGCAGCGAGTGAGAGGACTAGATCCCACACTCATAGTTTGGAGAGCACAGGGGGCCAAAAAGCCCAGAGATAGGGTCAAGGTGAGGCTACGAGTTCATGGAGGCCAGTCACAGGTGAGGGATAAGAAGAGATTAGACCAAGACCCATGCTAGGTGGAGAGATGTTGGCAAGGTCGTCGGGACTGGAGGAGAGGAGGAGGAGACAGATGAGACAGGTATGGATATCAAGTGGGGTGATGATTAGTCACCAGATATGATTAGTGTATTGATTTTTGATGTATATACCATTCCTGCATGTATAGATGATATTGAGGATGTATATGAGAGTTTTGAGATTTTGAGTTTTATACCGGTTTGTGTGCCAAAGATAGTGAGGATATATCTTAGTGACTTGAGATACTTGTATGTATTTGTATCGGTGTATATTTATATTGATACACATACTTGCTCATTGTTATAAATGATGATATTTATTGTATGGATGATGTACATGTGTTTGTAATTTTCATTTTATTGTGTATGTGATGGAAACTAGGTGAATTAGGCATGATTGAGTCAAGGTCATGTAGGCATGATGGAGTTAGGTATAGGCATGGTTTGAGTTATGTCAGTTAGGCATGGTGGAGTCAAGGTCATAGGCATGATTGAGTCAAGTCAGTTTAGGCATGATTGAGTTTAGGTAATTTAGGCATGGTTGAGATAGGTTAGCCATGGTTGAGTTCTTAGGTGGAGTTAGGTTAGTTAGGCATGGTTGGGTTTGAGTTAAGGTTTTATTTTTTGGAAAATTTAATTTCCATTTAGTTATTGTGTAAAATGATAAAAATAAATGATGAAATGAATATGGATGATATGATGATGTAAGAAATAGGTAAGTATACATGTTTATATACTTGTATGTTTGTTTAATTTCCAAGTAGTGTATAAGATGGAAACTAACTAATGGTAGAATGTGAATAAAAAAAGTGGGGGGGGGGGAAAATTGGTTAGGGTAAAGAATTTTCGAGCTAACCTCCAAGGGCCCCATGCCCTCAGAGTGCTACCTACATAGCCCCGGTGAAAAATGGGCCTCAGGTTGATGTAGTTCTCCCATAAGCTAAGGAAGAATATGATGAGGTAGTGGGATGGGTTGGTAGGTTTTAGGCATGGTTGAGTCTAGGTCAGTTAGGTATGGTTGAGTTTAGGTCACTTAGGCATGATTGAGTCTAGGTCATGAAGGAAGGGGTGAATTGAGGTCATTGAGGTGTGGTTAAATTGAGGTGTCGAAGGCTTGGTTCTGTATAGGATAATCAACAAGTAATGAAGAAGGTGAAGGGTAAGAGGTTACAAAAAGAGTTGTCCTAATTGATAAGAACCATAACATGAGTTTTTCATACCTAAGATGGGCTTATGAACATAAGACCCTAAAGGTATTGCATGATGGACTATTCTAAGGTTGAAGAAATTCACATGATCCTAAAATGTCACATTTGTGGCACATCCTTTGAGTGGGTAGGAAATTAGGGTGAAAAGGCGATGAAGTGAAATTGGTTGGTTTTAGCATAACCTAGTGTGAGACAACATGCCTGACTTGGCAAGAGACCCAAGATCACAATAGGCAAGTCCATGACAAAAAAATTAATCTTTTTCTTTTTGCTTTTTCCTTTTGCTTTTTTTTTGCTTTTTGTTTTAATAGAATGATCGATGTGAGAAGTCTATGTGGGATGAGTATATTTTATCCTTGAGGTATTCATGAAGTTGATCGATGTGGGAAGCTTCAAAATATTTTTATTTTATTTTTACAAGAATAGTCTTCTTATTATGATAGACTATGTACAATATGGCTAGCTTGGTATAGCTGTCCTTCGAGGGAGCAGTCTATTTATAGCAACGAGATAGAAAGCGTAGATGTCTTTTTTGAGGGAGTCATATTTTTGCTAGAAGTTTTAATCAAGGATTTGAATCCCATTTTACTTTTGAAATTGTTTTTCTTTTGTACTTTTAAGTCATGGACAAGACTATAAAGAAAAATAAGCTCGTTTGTTTAAGAAAAAACTATAACAACAAAGGTATAACTATGACAGAGAGGTTAACTATGAAAAACCATGGGATTCCATCTTGAAAAAGATGAAAAGTATCCATGAGAATCATTCCATGAGTAGAGCCGTGATACTGTATATTGAAGACAAGGTTGAAAGGTAACGAGTAATCACATGATCTTGGTTTAGTCATTGATCCTTAAAATAGGTAAAATGGAAGGTGAACGGTGCTCAAGGGACGGGCATTTAATAGACAAGAGGTGATATAGGACTTAATTCAAATAGTAGAATGGTCAAATATGCAAGGAATTGAGGGGCTCAAGTTTGGGTTTACCTTTGAGTGAAGACAAATGATAAGCACCTGATCCATAGGTATGAGTAACGATATAGGGTCCAAGCCAATTAGGAGAAAAATTGCCCCATTTAATTTTTTCCTTTTTTGTTACATGTTGATTTTCCTTCAGGATGAGGTCGCCGACTTGGAAGGTTTGTTCATGGACATGTTTTTTGTAGGAACGTTTGATACGTTTTTGGTAGATTTGGAGATGGTCAAGAGCATTGAGACGAACGTTCATCTAATAACTCGAGTTGTGCCAAATGGTCTTGGAAAAATTCATCATCATTGAGCATCTCTTTAAGTGAGATATGAAGAGATAGAATCTAGACTTCAAGAGGTAGAACAACCTCTGTATTGTAGACCAGAGAGAAAGGTGTGGCAGTAGTTGATGTATGAATACTAGTGCGATAAGCCCATAAGGTAAAAGGAATGTGCATATGCCAATCCTTTCCATTATCGTCCACAACTTTCATAAGAATTTTTTTCAAGGTTTTATTGGTTGATTCAACTTGGCCATTTGTTTGAGGGTAGTAGGGTGAAAAAAAATTGAGTTGAATGCCAAAGGCATCACAAAGCTTCTGTAGAGTTTTTTTTTTAACTGTTTTCCATTATCAGTGATGAGACGATGAGGAACACCAAATCGACAAATGATGTGATGGTTGATGAATTCACATATTTTCTTATATTTTTTGAAATAAGAGGTATGGCTTCTACCCATTTAGTGTAGTATTTAGTAGTAATAATAATCCATTGATGGCATTGTGAAGAATGAAGATTGATTTCTCCAACAAGATCCAAACCCCATTGAGAGAAAGGCCAAAGGTCTCATGTGACCTGTAAGGCATGACTAGGTGTGTGATGAATATTAGCATGTTGTTGACACTTCACACAATGTTTGACATAATCACAACAATCACAGGTTTAAGGTTGGCCAATAATAGCCTAGGCAGAGAATGCATTTAGCAACAGCTAAACCACTGAAGTGACCTCCACAAATTCCATCATGAAATTCCTTGATGGTGTAGGGAATTTCAAAACTTGTAAGGCATCGTAAGAGGATACCATCAAATCCATGTTTATAAAGAATACCACCCATGATGACATACCTAGAGAGACACTTTTGAGAAAGGTGTGTTGGCCATTGCGAGTAAGGTTTAGAGGTAGAATTGAAAGGGAAAGGTAGTCAGCAAACTGCTTATACCAAAGGTCATCGTGGGTCAGGTTGAACGGTTCCGATGAGGTTGACATCTCGAAATAGATAGGAAGGTGATTACAGCCTTTGTACTATGACAAATATTTTTGAGTTCGGAGGGTGAAGCGGGTATCTGAAGCAAGGCAGGCCATGGTATCTGCAAATTTTTAGTGGAATGTGGAGTGGTTTGAAGTTCATAACGGTCAAAGGTAGTCAAAAGTATGTCTACATGATGCTTATACTTTTGAAGTATTTCATTATGACACTGGTATATACCATTGACTTGATTTACAACCAGTTGAGAGTTGCCAAATATATTAATTGATTTAAATCTAAGGCAATGGTGGTTTGAAGGCCTAATACGAGTGCTTCATATTCGGTGATATTGTTAGTACATTCAAAATCTAGTTTGAAAGATAACAACATAGGCTCACCATTGAGAGGAATGAGGATAACTCCAGCACCACCCCCATGCTGACATTTGGAACCATCAAATAATAAGGTCATCTGGGTAAATGGTATCGTCCAATGAGAGGGTAGCAATGGATTCATCCAGGAAATCAAAGTTAGAGGATTGATCCCCGGAGAGAGGTGCGTCTGCAAGTTGGTCAGTGATAGTTTGGCCTTTGATAGATTTTTTATGGATGAATTTGAGGTCTAGATCTACAAGAAGCATGAGCCAATGTGCAGCACATGTTGATGTTGGTAGGGCTTAGCGTACATGTAATGTAAGGGGTCTGTATTGGTGACAAAAAAGGTCTTGTGGTTAAGTAGGTAATGGCGAAGTTTAGTGGCAACAAAAACTAAGGCTAAGAAGATTTTTTCAGTGTGGGTGTATTGGGTTTCATAGTCCAAAAGTGTATGACTTATATAATAAAATTCTTGTCTCCCTATGTTTCTCATCATGATGAGTGAGCATGGATCCCAAGGAATGATCCATAGTAGAAATGTAAAGGTAAAATGGTTGGTCATCCTTAGAAGGAATGAGTACAAGGTGGTTGGAGGAGGTATTTTTTTAAGGCCTCAAAGGCTTTGTGGCATTCATCATCCCATTTAAAGGAGACGTCCTTTTTGAGGAGATGATGAAATGGGTGGCAGTGGTCAGATAGTTGTGAAATAAAATGATGAATAGATTACAACTTGCCTTGAAAAACTACATAGTTGAGGAAGGTTAGTAGGTGGAGGAATTTCAAGAATAGCCTTGATTTTAGCGGGATAGACTTCTATGCCATGCAAAGAAATGATAAAACCAATGGTAGTTTTCCTGAGAGAACAATGAAGACACACTTCTTAGGTTGAAGGTGAACACAATACTTGATGAGACGGTCAAAGATGACCTTAAGGACTGTAAGGTGTTCTGGCTCGATGTTTGGATTTGGAAAGAAGGTCATGTCTACATAATCTTCCAATATGCGATGCATGATGTCATGAAAGATATAAGTCATAGCCCCACTGATATGTAGCACCAACATTTTTAAGGCCAAAGGGCATGACTCAATAGCAGAAGGTCCCCAAGGAGTGATGAAGGTGATTTTGTGTTGATCTTCTGGGGAGAGTAATATTTGGTTATAACCCGAGAAACCATCCATGAGTGATAACATCTCATGGCTGATGGTGAGATCAAACTAGTTGGTCTATACTAGGTAGAGGAAAGTCATCTTTAGGGTAGGCTAAGTTAAGGTCATAGAAATCCATGCATATGCAGAGTCTTCCTGTCACTTTTGTGACAGGAACGATGTTAGAGATCCATTGGGATAATCAATGGGTAGGATGAAGGAAACTCAAAGAGAAGGTACTAAAGTTCTTCTTTGACAAGAAGGGAAATGTGAGGATGTATTTTTCATAGCTTCTGTTTTATGGGTTTGGCTTTAGGAATAGTTACGATATTGTGGACCACAATGTTTGGGTCAATACTAGGCATATTAGCATAGGACCAAGAAAAAGAATTTCTATGATCTCGGAGGAATGAGGTAAAAGCTTCTTGTTCAACAACATCTAAAGATTGGCCTATCTTTAGAATGTGTGGGTCATCATGAGTGTTAATATTGATTTTAATGGTCGATTCATTTAACATGGTTTACATCTCAGAAGGCAACGATCGATGAATATAAGAATCCTCCGCACCAAGATAGGTGAGAATAGACTCATCATCCTTGACATTGAACGATGTTAATAGAAGGTGTATCATCATCAATCATGTCATGGATATAGGAATGGAAGAGAAGAGGGAACCTCACCATCATGTTGATAAGTCAGAGGTCCTAGGGAAATGGTGTTTATGAAAATTTTTTTTAGGAGGAATGAATTTTGGATCCATAGACTCTGTGGGTGAAGGTGGTGAAGTTGGTAAATGGGGTGAAGAAGGTTTTTCATCCTCAATGAGTTCTATGCTGAGGTATTTCTTGGAAGATGGTTCAAAAAACTCCAATACCATTATGGTCACTTGTGTTTACATGTGGTACACGGGATGACAGTATGGTAGATCCCTATTCATAGAAGCCAAATACAAATCCCTTCCATGAAAAATGATGGAGGAAAGTGTGGGAAAAGCAACAGTTGGTGAGGGATTGAAGGTAAAAAAAAATGGTCACGTTTGGGAAGGTGGCTTGGGTGAGTAGGTAGAAGTATCAAGTCTCCCATAGGTTAAGTTTGTACAAAGGTGGGGAGGACCATAAGGGAAAACCTCTCTATATGTGATGATCATAGTGAGGATGTTGGTGAAGGTTACCATACTCTTGAGGAGTAAGGAATGTGTTGATGTTGTACTAGGAAATACTCCCCCAGAGTGAGACGTTGGGAAAAACACCTTCTAAGGGATCGGTAGTTGGATATATGGGTAGCAGGGAATAGATGAATCACTAGGTGATTGGGAAGAAGAAGCATTGGTTAGTTGAGAAGTAGATGGGTTAGTGGATGGGTCAGCTATAGAGGCTATGGCAGGAAGTGGGAATAGAGGAGGTAGGTGTAGAAAAGGTAGCGGAACAACATTGGTGGATGGGGCTGTGGGTGAAGGAGAAGTGGACTATAGTGGTAGATGTCCTTAATTAGTACAAGGACATCATTAGGTCAGTATAACATGTTACAGGTTTTGAATGCTGAAGGGTTGGTGGGGATGGTATAGTTATGTCCTTCATGTTCAAATTTTACACATCACATGTAAGGTTGAAGGAACACAACCCATGATGCATGGATCCAAGGTCAGCCAAGAAATAGGTTGTACTAGAACTCCCCCTCTAAGACATAGAATAGTTCTGGAATGGTACGGGGGCCCACATGAATGTGGAGGATGATGGTGCCAAGAGTGGAAGTGATGGCATCATTGAATGAACATAGCATAACTAGGTTATTATGCATGTAATTTGAAGGGATTCACATTTTATTGTATGCATGGGAGGAGATGATGTTGATGCTTGGAACCACCATTAATCATAACTCGTCAAACATGTATATTATCAATATAAATAGAGATGAAAAGGGTGGGATCAGGATCATCTGATTGGAGAGGTATAATCTTTTCGTTAGAGAAATTGAGGGTGGACTACTTGGTGAGTAGTGGCAGGTGTAGAGGAAGGGGATGAATTGGTGAGAGAAGACTACATGGTGAGGGGTGATAATGGAGGCCACATGTGTCATGTCCTTAGGTAAGACATTCGATGGATTAGCAGAACCTCCATGAGGGTCCTGTCAATCAGATTCAGAAGTTTGGACATGAGATCATACAAAGATATTTTTAAAGGGGATTGGTGAAATTGTTTTATCATTGTATGATGGGAAACACTATTAGAAATAGGATATGTGGGTCCCCGAATGGTGACTTTTCAGTGCATGGGTGTAGATGGTATATTGGGCATAGGATTTTTGCAGATGAGTTATTTGCTTTCTCATTTCCTTTATCTTTCTAGTTGCGAGTGGTAACTTGGATCATGTTAATTTGAGGAAGATAGGGTGGATGGAGAAGGTTGTGTTAAGAAAATTATAATGACATGATGGACAAAAATCTAGTGCAGGGTAAGAACCTTGCAAAATGAGTAGGGCGCACTGGAATTTTGGTGGGGTTTTGGATAGCTCTCTTATGCTAACCATATTGATCTTGAATTTTGGATGTGGATAAAAGGGTTGTGGAGGTGGTTATATAGGTCATTGAATAGGTAGTGGGGAAAGGATGTGTGGTGATAGGTGGGGGTGGAACAGGGTCCTCATCTAGAAGATCATCGCCATCAAATTTTTGTTCAGGAGGACAAATTTGGAGAAGAACGGTTTTTAGAACCTTACAATTTTCTACATCATGTTGTGACATACGTTGGTAGGTGCAAATTTTAGTGTTGTCAAACCCTTTTGGTTTGGGTTTGAGTGGGTCATAAGGTCTAAGAGGTAGAAATGTGATGATGGAAGTATCTAAAAGGTTAGCTAGAATATTGGCATAAGATCATACCAATGGATCACAATGTGAAGTGAGTATGGGTATAGATTAAAGTGTAGGTGATTGTGATGTGTGAGGTACTACATGAGGTGGAATTGGAGATAATATAGGGTTGACCACTAGTTTTGTAAGTGGTACTATTTTAGGCTTGGGATGTACCTTCTTGGGTAGAGGCATAATAGATGAACTAGTGATAGAAGGTGTTGTAGGGTTAACTACCTATTTGGAGGGTAGTGGGTTTTTCAATTTAGGTTACACCTTCCTAGGAAAAGGTGAAGGAGGCATACATGATGTAGAGGGAAAAGTGGATGGTGACAAAGGATGAGTTAGCCAAGGTGATAAAGGAGGCAAGGTGAAGGTTGGTGGTAGAGACAAGGTAGAAGGTATGGGTTGAAGAGAAAGAAAAATCATAGGTACTGATGTTGTTACTGTAAGTGGTGGGGTATAGGTGGTAATAAATATGTGGGTAATGACGAAGGTGTACGTTGTGCTAGTAATTTGGGTGTAATAAAGGATTGTGATAAAGAGGTGAGCTACTGTGCTTTTGATTTTCCTTGGATAGGAGGTTGTGTGGCCAAGGTCAATGGATAAGACCCTAGGATAGATGGAAGGGGCGAAGGTGACAAAGGCGTGGTGGGTGAAACTAGTGTGTGCACCCTAAAAGGTTGGGTCTTCCTTTAAGGTGGATGATTAGTTTTTGCATAGGCTTGGGAAGATGTGGCTAAATCCAACTTGATGGACAGATGGATTGGGCTTGATGTCAGCATGACACCCAAGGTAGTGATGGGTCTAGATGCAGGGGAAGGTGTGGATGCAGCTAGGTTCTTAGGCGTAGGACTAAGTTTAGTTGTTGGTAATGGTTTGGGTATAGGTGAGGGTGATGAAGAAGATGCTGTTTCAACATGCATGGTCAGTTAGGTGTGAAAATGACACTATTGTAAGAGGAGATAACATTGGCTTAGTAGCAATCCCTATAAAATATATATGTGAGACAGGGAAATGGTTGGCTTTAGACGATGTAGGTAAGATATCCAAAATTAGATCAACGTGATCCTAGAAGGCTAATGGGGAATTATCACCAACAGGAAGTGGCGTGTCTAAAGGATCCCCTATGGGTAGGGGAGATGGCAGGTGGGATGAGGTAGGTTCCTCTTTCAGTGGTAAGGAAGGTGAGGATGACTCTCCCATTGGTAGGAGATTTAACACCACAGGTTGTTCATTAGGTTGTGAGGTGGGTGGTGAAAATGCATTAGCAAAAATTATGGACTCCTCTGTGGGTGAAGGGGGAGATGAAGGAGACTCCTTTGTGGGTGAATAATTATAGGACGTAGCATCCTCCATGGGTAGAGGATATCATGATAGAATATACTTGATATAAGGGATAGGAGGAAATTGTGGAGCGGATGGTATGGTTTCAAACACAGCATGGACCTCGCAGATGTTACTATCGTTAGTTGAAGGTTCATGATCAGGGGATCATTTTTAAAGTTCTCTAAACATCCCTAAATGGTGTCAGTGTAGAAGATCATCTCAAGAGCTTTCCAACGACTATGAGATGGTGAAAAATGGACATCGGGAGCTCTAGATATGTCTGGTCAAAGTTCAGACATCAGGAAAGTCAACTCTGGTCAACTAGTCAATATTGGACCAATGGCACTATGGAATGTGGTGAAAAGGAAAAGGGAGTTATTTGTTGTTTTTTGATCTCTAGTCTTCAACAGTCATAAAATATTGCTCGCAGGCCGCCGTGTGGACTATGGAATTATTGCCGACGTGGTGGGTCCACAAGCCACCATGTGGCTTGCCACCATGAATCGAATGTGATCGATTTGCCTATCAAGGGACGACATCGAGCTATTATCTGAGTCATGCAAGGACCGAGTTAATTATTTCTACACATATTGTATGGGTCAAAATTATATTATCTTGGTAAGTCCACTTTCCAAATGCCACACATATATGCCAAACCACTATATATTAATGTTTATACATTAGTATTAAACCATACAAACCCGCCAACTGCCAAACATGCCAAGAATCCACGTAGTGGATAAGCGGTGGAAGCTTCCACGTGGAAGGAGGTGAAGCGGTGTAGGGGGGCTAACCCATGTGTGGAAATCCATGTGAATGAAGGGGTGGCTAAGGTTTAATTAAAACCTTAGCAAAAATAAAGGGGCCACCTAATGTGGGATATACCCACTTAACTAAGCAAGCCACTCCCTATGGGATTTTTATCCCATTAAATATGCAACGCCACCCAATTTGGGATTAAACATGCTAATCCGCCACTATGGGGAATATTATCCCAATTTTTATGTATGTGATTAGGCTAATATTAGACTAAGGATGATATACAAATGCATATTTTAAGGGCCCTAATTTTGTATAAATAGGGAACCCATTTTCATTGTAACGACACACTGGCGCAACGGAGAAGGTCATTACTAGAGCGCGGAAAGGTGGACACATTAGCCGGAGAAGCTTATTATTTGTTAAGCTTATTTGTGGGATGTGGAGAATTAGTAGTAAGGAAATTTTAATATAGTGTTATAAACTATATTAAATTCCTAAAATTACTATAGACAAATATTATTTATTGGCCTATTATTTTAGGCAATAGTAGAAAAAATATTTGTGATTGGGAGTAAATTATAAACTACCCAATAGGCCCAATTAGCCACACCAATTACTTGTAAATCCTAGATTTTCGACCAGAGTGCTAGTGTCGCATTAATAGCATCGGGAAGGATGATCGAAGCCGAAGAAGATTGTGCATCAGGAAGGTGAAGAAAAATTTGATTGATCATTGGAAGTTTTTGAAGAACTGGTGTACTGATAGGCAATTAAAATTCCATTAGGTTTTCTTGTGAAAGTACTATTGTAACTTACAAGTTTTGACTAGCGCAACGGTTCGACCACGAACCCGGAGACATAGGCAATTGCCAAACTCTATAATCAATCTTTCTGCAGTTGTCTTTAACGTCTTGCATTTATTTTAAATTAATTACTTAAAAGGAGAAAATTTTCGGCAAATAATTTAAGCCTATAAGGGCCCGAGATCAGGTAGTAATAACTTGATTATTTTTAGATCAAGTTTGGTATTAGAGCTGGTAATCGACACCTGCAAACTTGCTAATATTCTAAGCAAGTTGGTATCGAGCAGGTTAATCAGTATAGTTTGCTTTGACAGGGATGACACTGGCTTGTACGTCTAGATTCCAGATTGGTGGGATAGACTGAGAGACAAGTTTAACATACTCAGTATTTTCTGGCATTTCTATTTAGATGATTCCATTATATCTCATATGCAGATAAAACCTGAAAACTATTGTGTATGGTAGAATGTATTGGTAAGACCCCTTTGAGGGCAATGTGTGTAGACATCTAACCAGACATGGCACATTAGTTAAAGACCCAATTTTGGGAAATGTTTGTACTCTGTTATACTTCCAGTAGTAAGACCCCTAGAGAGCAATTATTTTGGTGATTTTGCTAACACCATCAAATGCAATATATTTTCCTTGTTTAGTCATTGGTCTGGCAAGGGGGAGACAAGTTAAGTCAATCCACATTGCGTTGTAGTGGAGAAGACCAAGTACATATGCCACCAAGTAGGATAGATTTTGCGATAGGTTTACCATGTAAAAATATTTTCCTATAGAATTGGTATTTTAAGCTTATATTGTACAAGACTCCAAAAATGTAGCATTTTTATAACTAAGTTTTACATGGTGTATTTAGGATATAATTTCCTCACACTTGTATTTGAAAGTTGTAAAAAGACCCTGTTAGGGGCACTTATCTCCTAATCATCGTGTGGGTACCTGTTACAGCTTGGATACAGGAATTGACTCATATCAAGCTTGGAGATTGATCTTCCATATGTGTAAATAGTAGAGTTTGCAGAGATCAGCTTGAAACTTCATTCTGTGTAGAGGTATTATGAACATGTAGCAGAATGGTAGCTGAATCACTATGGGCATTGACATCAAGTCAGAACTTCGTTGTGTGGAGAAGCCATCATGGGCATCTAGTAGAATGGTACCTAATATAATTTGTCAGCAAAAGGAGCTCTCAAAAGATCAACTTGAAACTCCATTCTATGTAGAGGCATAGTGACCGTGCAACAGAATGGTAGTTGAATCACCGTTGGCATTAACATCAGGTTAGAACTTCATTCTGTGTAGAGGCATTGTGACTGTGTAGCATAGTGGTACCTGATATTAGTGCGTCAACAAGAGGATCTCTCAAAGGATCAGCTCAGAACGTCATTTGGTGTCAAGGCATTGTGACCGCACATACAAATGGTAGTTGATCAAAAGACTTAACATCATGCATTGGAGGCTCGAGGTCTTGAAATAGGCTTAGCATCGTGCAACAAAGGAGTTGAGGTCTACAGAGACTTAGCATCATGCATTGGATGCTTGAGGTCTTGAAAGAGGCTTAGCATCATGCATCGGAGGCATTGAGGTCTGGAAAGGGATAATTCAATTGTCCATCATTGACATCAGATCAATAATAGCTCTACAAAACATGGAGTTCCTTCAAACTAGTTTGGATTATGTGGAATCAACTTAGAGTTAGGAGTTGTGTTATAGAGTAAAATAATATCCTTATTGTTAGATATCAAGAAGCTTAGCATCACATAGAAGGAGTGTTGAGGTTTCATTCAGAAACTTAGCACCATATAGCGGAGGTGTGGAGGTATTCTTCGGATATCAGAGTGATGCAGCAGAAGCGTGGTGGGCCCATAACCCACAGGTCCCAGGATCGGAGCAAGGTTTTCAAAGTGAGAAGCTTGCAAAGGAGAATACCCAAAGGTCTACTACAATGTAACTTCCGAGGTGGAAGCAAATTTTCTAGATTAAGGACGTCATGGAAAAGTGTTCCAATAAAATCTTTTTGGGACAAAAAGCCTTTCTTAGTGGGGAGGTGTGATCAGGGGATCATTTTTGAAAGTTCCCTAAACATTCCTAAATGGTGTCAGTGTAGAAGATCATCTCGAGAGATTTCCAATGACTGTGAGAATGTGACAAATGGACATCGAGAGCTCTAGATATGTTTGGTCAAATTTCAGACATCAGGAAATTCAACTCTGTCAACTGGTCAATATTGGACCAATGGCACTGTGCCACGTGGCATAAAGGCAAAGGGAGACGTTTGTTGGTTGTCGATCTCCAGTCTTTGACAGTCATAAAATATTTCTCGCAGGCCACCGTGTGGACTATGGTATTATTGCCGACATGGTGGGTCCACAAGCCACCACGTGGCTTACCACCATGAATCGAATGCAATTGCTTTTCCTATCAAGGGACGACATCGAGCTATTTAGCTGAGTCATGCAAGGATCGAGTTAATTATTTCTACACACATTGTATGGGTCAAAATTATATTATCTTGGTAAGTCCACTTTCCAAATGCCACACATATATGCCAAACCACTATATATTAATGTTTATACATTAGTATTAAACCATACAAACCAGCCAACCGCCAAACATGCCAAGAATCCACATAGTGGATAAGTGGTGGAAGCTTCCACATGGAAGGATGTGAAGTGGTGTAGGGGGGGTAACCCATGCATGGAGATCCACGTGAATGAAGGGGCTAAGGTTTAATTAAAACCTTAGCAAAAATAAAGGGGCCGCCTAATGTGGGATATACCCACTTAACTAAGCAAGCTGCTCCCTATGGGATTTTTATCCCATTAGATATGCAACGCCACCCAATTTGGGATTAAACATGCTAATCCGCCACTATGGGGAATATTATCCCAATTTTCATGTATGGGATTAGGCTAATATTAGTCTAAGGATGATATGCAAATGCATATTTTAAGGGCCCTAATTTTGTATAAATAGGGAACCCATTTGCATTGTAAAGACACACCGACACAACAGAGAAGCACGGAAAGGTGGACACATTAGCCGGAGAAGCTTATTATTTGTTAAGCTTATTTGTGGGATGTGGAGAATTAGTAATAATGAAATTTTAATATAGTGTTGTAAACTATATTAAATTCATAAAATTACTATAGACAAATAGTGTTTATTGGCCTATTATTTTAGGTAATAGTAGACAAAATATTTGTGATTGGGAGTAAATTATAAACTGCCCAATAGGCCCATTGAGCCACACCAATTACTTGTAAATCCTGGATTATCGACTGGAGTGCTACCGTTGCATTGATAGCATCGGGAAGGCCGATCGAAGCTGAAGGAGATTGTGCATCAGGAAGGTGAAGAAAAATTTGACTAATCATCGAAAGTTTTTGAAGAACTAGTGTATTGATAGGCAAGTAAAATTCCATTAGGTTTTCTTGTGAAAGTACTATAGTAACTTACAAGTTTTTACTAGTGGAATGGTTCGACCATGAAATCGGAGACGTAGGCAATTGTTGAACTCCGTAATCAATCTTTGTGTAGTTGTGTTTTGTAACATCCTCATTTTATACATTAGAACAAGTCAATTTTTTTTTGATAAATGCTTCCAGGTTCTAAATACATAATTTAGAACTCACAAATCAATTAACCATTCTTATAACAGATAACCATATGCAGCTGTAATGACTCGGAGTACCTCCGATCTATTCATTCCATGAATCAGTAATCTACCGATCTATTCATGAGTAATAACAGTTGGAGCTTTTATTTAACACTTCACTCTTGTGGTTCTCTTCCCTATTCTGGGATTCAAAATGCTCTATCCAAGGAACCTAACTGAATAATTGTTACCATTATTCATCGGCATCTCATCCCTTAGACCAGGTGATTTAGGACAATGTAATCAGCAGCTTGCGATACTTTGGCCAAAGATTTGAAACATACTGCTTATGTCTCGTATTCCTAAACGGCATACTCGTCAATCTGGAATACGTCATACACCCCATTCCTATGTTATATAGAATGTCTTATACTGACTTCTGTCAGTCCCTCCTATCCCAAATTATTCACTCAAAAATAGATTAGTAAGGTGACAACGTTATATGGATGCTCCTGAGGACTAGGGATACGATGACATACTAGGTCAACCCTAGTTAAACCAGTGTGTCAAGATACCCTGAGTCTCCTAGGCAGCCTTATAACGTGACCACATTCCTAATCGGTCCCAGAGTAACTTGTTCGAGTTAACGGTGTAAATCTTAACGATCAATGCAAAGGGTGTCGTCATAAGTCACCTGCATTGTTGTAACTTTGAGAAGATCCTAATCTTCTCGAAGGTACAGCCCTGCAGTTGACTTGTGCCATCAACCTTTAAATCCACCTCGAAAAGACCTACTTATCAAATAGTGTTACATACGTTGAATTAAATTATACCTTGAGATGCTCCCTTTACAGGTAGTCTTTCCCAATCCCTGGGTTCCTCACCTTAGAATGACCTTTCTTAATAAAACCCATTACACGATGAAGTTATTAAGACTATGGTCCCATCAAGAAGTTCATAGAATATACATAATTCTAAATCAACGAAATTGGGCAATAACCTATAATCTTCACATGTGATTGCCAACCGAACCCCTTTTAGGTTTATTTCAGTTCTCATTACTGAATTTATATCTTACTTATTAGTATCGAGATATAGCGATTAAGAATCCAATTAATCGTTGTTCTGGTTTAATCAAGACTAGGAATTAATAATTTAATTCAGCTTGTTTAGTGTCCTACTTAGGTTTATTTTAATCCTAGCTTCCAGAAAGACAGTGATCTAAATTTCTATTTAGCTTCAGATAGAATATACTAGAACTGATAAACAATCATAAGTATTCAGTCACATATTCTTGTAAGCTTACATTGATAATCACAAAAGTCTCCAAATTATATAATGATAACAATGCTCTCATGACATTTGAACCGAAGAAGGTCAAACTATCAAGATAAGAATACAAACACATAAGTATCAAATATCTATTTCCATTCCTTTTAGAACTAATCAAATACATTTTATGCATTTAGCATACTTGATACATTACTCAACGGAAAAAAAAGAACATCTTTCCTCATATAGTACATTTAGAAAATCAAGCTGTAATCAACATAAAATCAAATTAAACAATCTGATCATCCTATCAGATCTGCGTGCTTTTACCACTTACGGCATCCATCTGCAAAAATTGTCAACATGGATCAATTCGATGAACTGAGCATGATAAGCACTAACTATTAAAACAATTGCAATCCATCAATTGTTTTCATTAAACACCCTGTTTAAATGAGATCAATTCATCAAACAAGTAAACATATTTAAGACTATGATTTTATAATACAACATGTCTATATACGCGTAACTAAATTATCGTTACTTAATAGCCCTAGATACTTTTCAAATATTTCATCAAAATATTAGGGATCTAGAAGAACGAAAGTATCCAAAACAACTATCCATTTGAATCCCAAGGACAGCAAACATCAGACAGATTATTACGTTCAACATAATAAAAGGAATATCATAACAAATCATGATTCCATCAATATGTTAAAAATAGCTCCAACAGTTAGATAAAAATATCAACATATACTTTACAACAGAAGAGAAATAAAACGATTCATACATTTTTCCCTCAGAACTAGCTCATGACTGTACTGTCTTTCCAAGAGCCAAGCATTCACCTTAAACACATGCGAATAAATCAGTCAAGGCCACCATAAATACCACAGTTTTGTTAAGGTTGAAATATAACAAACTACTGTAGTTTACTAGCAGTACAGTAGCTCTCACGCCAAACAGTGATGACTATCTACCAGACAGACTCCACATGATTCCACACGAAGCGAAAAACATAAGATATTCACTACCATCGCCTGTCGAGGTGTAGTTGACGGATCCTTAGTTCAGTCATGCTCAAGGCAAGATATGCATGCAACGGAAGACGTAATCATGCTCAAACAAAACAACAATCCCTCTCAGCAACATACAACTCATTCTAATCCCTACTAAACACTGTAAGGTTTTAGATCCAAGGTCGAAATCAAAAGAACTTCTCTTTTATCGCAGTCAACAAGAGACTCAATAACATTAAAGCAATGACGTTTCCCTATGACTATGCAGAGAGATTTTAAATGAAATCCACGCAACATGCACAGCCACATCTATATGAAATTAATCAGAAAGGAAACATAACATACCGTATTCACTTCTGGATGCATTCAGAGTTTGAAAGTATGGTATTCACGACCCACTTCTACAGGGCTAAGATACATGATATCTATCTATTAAGAAATCCAACAGAGCCAAAAACAATACGTGTTCTTAATCAGGCTTATACAAAAGCAGAACATTGGATACCTATTAAGGATTAAAACTTAATCCGAGCAACAATATTCATGATAAAGCTTCTACAGAAGCCGATATACAAGATAAATACAAGTTAAAGATTCCAACCATGCCAATCAATGGTCAATATTCACAATCAGGCTTAAACAAAATCTAAATACTGATTTCGTAATGAGGAATCCGACTGAACCCCTACAACAATATTCGCTCTAAGCTTACATAGAGTGGAAAACATAATAAGTTTACCAATTGAGTCTCTACCAAAAATTCCTTGCAACACGAAGGTATTCATTACAAAATAACAGAGGTTGTATTACCTGTTACTCCTTCAAGACTCTGACAAAATCAAATTACCAATATTCAAATATATATAGCTTCAACAGTGGTCCATAATATACGAATCATTCAATGGACTGCACAGAGTCGTTTTTAATACAATAAATATATATATTTCATACTATCAATGGGTTGAATCCCATAACCTCAACACAAGGGAAAAACAACTTCAACAAGGTCGCAATGAAATACTGTAACACAACAAGTTATCCGTTCACAAATAACTTTAAATATCATAGCGAAACCCAACAAGATTCAGTAACCACCATCTATAATAACCACGACAGAACTTACAAGGAAGTCGAGTTATACTCAACATTCAATCAAAAGTCCAACAGTATCTTTTACGACAAGTATCGACAACAAGCATCAACGACAAGTATCAACTGTAGCCTGAACCCAACAAGGGAACAATACTTGGGTTCTCACAGAGTAGGTCTAGTATCTTTCTTGCATGTATTTCACAAATTAAAGCCGGAATGAAAATCACAACGAAATAATGCAACAATTCGAAACACAATACACACCCATCAAGGGTTAAAATGAAAAATTGAACCAGCAGGAAGATACAGTAACAAAATCACACAAGGCTACCATAGAAACCATCTAATTCCCAAAAATCACTTGAACAGAGTTGTTCTAATGAAATCATTTGAAAGAGAGCAAGATTTTTAAATGTTAGGGCCTAACATGCCTGGTTATTTGCTTAAAATTTCAAAGCAGACCACTGAAAGAGCTCGAACCTTCTCCTCCTTTTCCAAGTTAGATCCACCAACAAAAATTTGCTATTTCCATGACTTATAAATTTTCCTTGCCAGAGGAAAGAGCGAGTTACACTCATATTTGCCATGCAACTCCAAGAAGACTGGTGCGAAGAACCAGTGATCAGACAGAGGGAAAACCGGAAGCGCATGAAAAACCAAACAAAACTATTAACTTTCCATTTTGCATGCCTTCCCGGTGAAACCCCGAGCTTGAAGACCAAGTTCATAAATGGCATTTACTGCAAATTTCCCGCTAAATTTCCATTGCCACTGACCACCATAGTTGGCGATGGATAAAACCAGTTCAAAGACCATTTCCAACTTTGGTGACCTACTACGTCGGCTCTAGCTAGCTGTTTAAAAACTTCTACCAAATTACCTGTCCTTCATACTTATCCCTCCATTTAATGACATAGAAACTGCCGCCCCATGGTTCACACCCTTCCATAGGTCCCCTTTATTCCTTGTTTAATAGTTAGGTTAGTAAACTTAGGTTAGAATTTAGGATAACACTTAGTCTAACCTCATAGCACATAGATACTAACTTAGAACATTAGCTTATAGCTTAGGCCTAGGTTAGATTAACACTAATCTAAATCCCCTAGGTTATAGTTTAGTTTTAGGTTACTAACCTTAATAAATCCTAGTTTAGGTCTAATATTTCGAAATGCTCAGAAAAAGGAACCTACATCATACTTTCACGAACAGGATTCACTCCTGCACTGCCAATAGGCTAGTGAAATAAATGTATTAGAAATTTATTACCCTGGCCCACGATCAAGACCTTCCTGATATTACGATATCGGGAACCAATTCATTTAACATGCTTAGCCTGAGTTAGACTCTGTAATAGCTTATTCAACGAATTCTGACCTTGCAACCTGTGTAAGGTCTATAATTTTAGTTAATTCCGAATAGGCTTAAAGCATCACTTGGATCAATGCCACTGATCCAAGGCTGAGTCTTATAGATGGATAACTCCATAATTCATTCCGAGATCAGATTAAACTCAGGTGTAAAATGAAAGAAATAAAAGAGTCCAATCATATTCCGACTCAGTCAAAGATCTACAATTTCAAAGAAGATACAGTCCAAATCAAGCATGACTTCTCAATCAAAGGAACACATCCTTTTTACAAAAGAAATCACATATCAACACTTGTATGCTCAGGAGGAAGTAACAACAATTCAGAGTGTTACATGCTTCCCTCCTAAAAGATTCATCGTCCCGATGATTACATATTCGATTAACCTTCAAGTCAACCAATTTATTAGTGCATAAACAATGCGTCTATTTCCAACTTGAATAGTTCCAGAAATCAATGTCACAACACATGTTATTTAGCTTGAATAATTTTTGCCTCCATCTGGCTTTCATATAAACTTAAAAAAAAAAAGTTCATAAAAGAAATGTTTTGTCAACAGATTTCATTCTGTTGAAAAAGAGAAGAAAAAGCAATTTTCATCTCTTCCAGATTTTCCCAAGTTGCACTTTCTTCGTTAAACTGGTCCCACTGGACCTTACATTGTTGTATTTCATGATTTCTTAAATGCAATTGGCGAGTTTCCAGCACTCATGTGGGTTTAACCATGATTATTCCTGGGTCTTGGACCTGCATGGAATTCCAATTTAAAACATGTGACAGATCTGAAACGTATTTCTTAAGCAAAGAAATATGGAAATCATCATGCATGTAAGATAAAGCAGGTGGTAATGCTAAACGTTAAGCTACACGATTGATTATTTCAACAATTTCGATAGGTCCCACGAATCGAGGGGTGATAACTTGACAGCCTTGCCAAAAGTTATAGAACTCTTTCTGGGTTTAACATGAAGAAAAACCTTCTCACCAAGCTCAAAACCTTCAATCAACCCACTTAAGGTCAGCATAGCTCTTCTGTCTATCCGCTACTTCCTTTAATCGTTCACGAATCAGCTTAACTTGCTGTTCCATTTCTGTGAGAATCTCTGGTCCAATTACCACTCTATCCTCAACACTATCCCAGCTAACAGGAGTTCTGCACTTTCTTCCATAAAGTGCTTCAAATGGTGCCATTTTGAGAGATGAATGATAAGTATTATTGTATGCGAACTCAACTAATGGAAGATACTCTTCCCATTTATACTGTTGATCCATACAATACATTCGCAACATGTCCTCCAACACTTGATTCACCCTCTCAGTTTGTCCATCCGTTTCCGGATGATATGCAGAACTGAAGTTTAGTTTCGTTCCAAGAGCTATATTAAGCATTTGCCAAAACCTTGACGTCATTCTTGGATCCCTGTTAGATATAATCAATTATGGTACACCATGCAATCTGAAAATTTCATGTACGAATCTTTTGGCCAGCACTGGTGAATCATCCTTTAGATTTCCAGTGATGAAATGAGCTACCTTAGTCAGTTTATCTACAACTACCAGGATAACATCATGTTTATTCCTGGACATGGGTAATCCTTGTACAAAATCCATGGTTATTACTTGCCATTTGTACTGCGGTATGCTATGAGGATATAACAGTCCAGCAGGGTGCATATGTTCTGCCTTAACCCGCAGACACTCCAAACAATGAGTTACAAAATTAATGACATCATTTTTCATACCTTTCCAAAAGTATTGTTGTTTCAGATCAGTAAGCATCTTTGTGATACCTGGGTGTCCAGAGAAAGGTGAATTATGAAATTCAACTAACAACTTCTTTCTCAGATCATTCAGCATAGGTACATATACTCTGTTTTCATAACGCAAGATTCCCTCATCATCACAATGAAAACCTTTATACCTTTCATCATTAGGTTCTGCAGCAAGCACTGCTTTTACTTGTTGAAAGTAAATATCATATTCTGAGGCACTTTTTACCTCGTCCTTAAACTGAGTTCTTAATGTTATAAGAGTAGAAATGTGCCTCCTACGAATTAGAGCATCAGCTACTCTATTCTCCTTCCCTTTGATATAGCTAATATCAAAATCATATTGTGATAAAAATTCTAACCACCTTCTCTGTCTAGCATTAAGATTAGGCTGAGTGAAAATATATTTCAGTCCTAAATGATCAGTTTTCAACTCAAAAGGTTTCCCAAGTAAATAGTGTCTCTAGACTTGAAGTGCATGAACAATGGCAGCAAGCTCCAAATCATGAGGAGCATAATTCAGTTCATGTAACTTAAGTTTTCTACTTTCATATGCTATGACTTGATCATTTTGTAGCAAAACGCCTCCAAGGCCTTCCCCAGAGGCATCCGTTACAACAGTAAATCTCCCATTAGGGTCTGGTACAACTAATATAGGTGTAGAAGTCAACTGGTCTTTCAGACTTTTGAAAGCTACTTCGCACTTATCATTCCATGTGAATTTCTTATCCTTCTTCTGTAATGAAGTTATTGGTGCAGCTACTTTAGAAAAATCCTTTACAAATTTTCTATAGTAACCAGCAAGACCCATGAAGCTTCTTACTTCGTGCACATTCTTTGGTGTAGGCCACTCAGTTATTGCCACTATTTTCGAGGGATCTACAGCTATTCCTTCCTTGCTTATGACATGACCTAAATAGTGAACTTCTGAATCAACGAAAGAACATTTGGATAACTTACCATACAACTTTCTTTTTCTCAAAATTCCCAAAACTATCTTCAAATGCTCATTGTGCTCCCCAATGCTTTTAGAATAAATGAGAATATCGTCCAAGAATACAAGTACAAACTTGTCCAGATATTCTTGAAAAATATTGTTCATTAAATTCATAAAGGCTGCGGGTGCATTAGTTAATCCAAAGGGTAGAACCGTGAATTCATAATATCCGTACCTTGTTCAGAAAGCTGTTTTATGAATATCTTCCTCTCTAATCCTTAACTGATGATAACCAGATCGAAGATCTATCTTAGAATAAACCGCTGCTCCATGCATCTGATCAAATAGATCGTTGGTCCTTAGAAGTGGATATCTGTTCTTGATTGTTGCTTTGTTCAACATCCGATAATCAATACACAGCCTTAGTGTTCCATCCTTCTTTTTCACAAATATTATGGGCACTCCCCAAGGTGAAACACTTGGTCTAATAAAACCTTTCGTCAAAAGTTCTTGCAACTGTGCCTTAAGCTCGACTAACTCTGTAGTAGTCATCCAATAAGGTGCTTTGGAAATAGGTTCTGTTCCTAGTTTGATTTCGATGGTGAAGTCAAATTCTCTCTTGGGTGGTAACCCTGGTAATTCTTCAAGAAAAACATCCCTGAAACTTTGTAACAGAGGAAATCGTTTCATGTAATCACCATCTTCTTATGAAAATTTAGATATCTTTACTGCATAAAGGGTACATCCTTTATTTTTAGCCTTTTTAAGCTGCATAGCTGACAGTTTTTCTAACTGAAATTTCCCGTTTCACACCTTGAATCTCTGCTGTTTCCATATGATCATCTAAACATTTTATGTTATTTTCATAGCAATCTACCTTTGCTTTATGGTCAGCTAACCAATTGACGCCGATGACAATGTCATACGATCCCAACGGTGTAACATAGAGGTCAACTTCCGTGGAGAAATTAGGTAAGTAAGGACTGCCCCAAAAAGACACATACTCACTGTATGAACAGAGTTATTACCATACTGTATAGTCCAAGATTTATCCATTTTTCCAGCTTTTCTTTTAAGTTTAGAAGCAAGTTTATTAGAAATAAAACATTCAGTAGCTCCTGTATCCAAAAGAATAGTGACAGGTATGCCAAATAACTTACCCGGAACTTCTATAGGTGTCACTTGCTTTTCAGCTTATTTGTCTGCTACTGCAGCATGTATCTTATGCTGCTAATTACGATCATCCTTCTTCAAAGGGCACTGATTTACATAGTGGTCTTTGCCACAATTGTAGCAGCCTCCTATAGGTCCCTTTTTAGGCTCAAAATTGCCTCCAGCCTTGTAATTGTCACGTTGTCCTCCATAGGGCTTCTACCCATTGTTATAATTTTTAGC
This sequence comes from Taxus chinensis, assembly GCA_019776745.2. NCBI lineage: Eukaryota > Viridiplantae > Streptophyta > Pinopsida > Cupressales > Taxaceae > Taxus > Taxus chinensis. The sequence goes on from CM034150.1 coordinate 897,673,545, forward strand.
AAAATTATCCCTTACATTTCTAGCAGGCTTAGTTGCCACTGCTTTCTTACTATTATCCCCTGGAAACTTACTTTTGTTTCCAAACTTTTTCCATGGTCCCTTTTTGGGTGCAAGAGAGGTTGAAGAAGGGTTTGCAGTCTTCTTTCGCACTTCCTCTTTATGAGCAGAAAATAGCCTTTAATTTCTGTTCTTGCCTTATGGCCTTTTCAACAACTCCTTCCATAGTGGTTGGACTGTGAACATCGACCTCTCCCCCTATCACGGGATTCAATCCCATGATGAATTTCCGTATTCTGAAACTTCTCGTCAGTTTGATACTGCGGTACATACTTGAGGAGTTTTGTAAACCACTCCCAGTATTCAGTTACCGTTAGCTTCCCTTGAGCTAAGTTCTGAAATTCTGTCATTTTCTGATCATAGAAAAGTTGTGGTAGCCAACGTTGCCTAAAATAGCCTTTAAATTGATCCCAAGTAACGTTGGTCTCATCAATGTTTAGTTCAGCTTTACGGCTATCCCACCACGAAGATGCTTCATGGGAAAGCTGATAGGCTCCTCAAATAGCTTTGGTTTCCTCTGAGAAGTTCCTTATTGCAAAGTACTTCTCCATTTCGCTGAGCCAGTTCTCAGCTCCATCTCCTAATGTGGTGCCATCATACTTAGGTGGACTTATCCTTTTTATATCATTAGTGAGTTCTGCTGCCAACCTGGCCTTTTTGTTTTCTGGTTGGACCAGTGCATTCCCAGCATTAACATCAACACCCATATCGGGGTTGTCCTCAAGAGGTGGCTGATTGTCATTACCCAGCTTCTTCATCCTCCTCATTTCCCATCACATGCTGTTCAAGTACAGCTAAACGATCTCTTGTGTCCAACAGGATAGCAAGGATCTCATCGAGTTTTTGGGTTGTTGCCGCCCCCTCCTTTAGGTGGAGCATTATTCGCAACATTCCCCCTTGTTCTAACCATTTTCTGTTATAAGAAAATTCAGGTTTTTATCAGATTATGGACACAATAGGCCCAAGAGCTACAACCTTCAGCTCTGATACCAAGATGTAACATCCTCTTTTTATACATTAGAACAAGTCAATTTTTTTTTTTTTGATAAATGCTTCCAGGTTCTAAATACATAATTTAGAACTCACAAATCAATTAACCATTCTTATAACAGATAACCATATGCAGCTGTAATGACTCGGAGTACCTCTGATCTATTCATTCCATGACTCGGTAATCTATCGATCTATTCATGAGTAATAAGAGTTAGAAATTTTATTTAACACTTCACTCTTGCGGTTCTCTTCCCTATTCTAAGATTCAGAATGCTCTGTCCAAGGAACCTAACTGAATAATTGTTACCATTATTCATCAGCATCTCAATCCCTTAGACCAGGTGATTTAGGACAACGCAATCAGCAGCTTGCGATACTTTGGCCAAAGATTTGAAACATACTGGTTATGTCTCGTATTCCTTAACGGCATACTCGTCAATCTGGAATACGTCCTACACCCTATTCCTATGTTATATAGAAATGTCTTATACTGACTTCTGTCAGTCCCTCCTATCCCAATTTATTCACTCGAAAATAGATTAGTAAGGTGACAAAGTTATATGGATGATCCCCGAGGACTAGGGATATGATAACATATTGGGTCAACCCTAGTTAAACCAGTTGTGTCAAGATACCCCGAGTCTCCTAGGCAGCCTTATAACGTGACCACATTCCTAATCGGTCCTAGAGTAACTTGTTCGAGTTAACGGTGTAAATCTTAATGATCAATGTAAAGGGTGTCATCATAAGTCACCTACATTGTTGTAACTTCGAGAAGATCCTAATCTTCTCGAAGGTACAGCCCTGCAGTTGACTTGTGTCGTCAACCTTTAAATCCACCTCGAAAAGACCTACTTATCAAATAGTTTTACATACATTGAATTAAATTATACCTTGAGACGCTCCCTTTATGGGTAGTCTTTCCCAATCCCTCGGTTCCTCACCTTAGAATGACATTTCTTAATAAAACCCATTACATAATGAAGTTATTAAGACTATGGTCCCCATCAAGGAGTTCATAGAATATACATAATTCTAAATCAACGAAATTGGACAATAACCTATAATCTTCACATGTGATTGCTAACCGAACCCCTTTTAGGTTTATTTCAGTTCTCATTACTGAATTTATATCTTACTTATTAGTATCGAGATATATCGATTAAGAATCCAATTAATCGTTGTTCTGGTTTAATCAAGACTAGGAATTAATAATTTAATTCAGCTTGTTTAGCATCCTGCTTAGGTTTATTTTTAATCCTAGCTTCCAGAAAGACAGTGATCTAAATTTCAATTTAGCTTCAGATAGAACATACTAGAACTGCTAAACAATCATAAGTATTCCAGTCACATATTCTTATAAGCTTACATTGATAATCACAAAAGTCTCCAAATTATACAATGATAACAATGCTCTCATGACATTTGAACCGAAGAAGGTCAAACTATCAAGATAAGAATAAAAACACATAAGTATCAAATATCTATTTCCATTCCTTTCAAAACTAATCAAATACATTTTATGCATTCAGCATACTTGATACATTACTCAACGGAAAAAAAAAAGAACATCTTTCCTCATATAGTACATTTAGAAAATCAAGTTGTAATCAACATAAAATCAAATTAAACAATCTAGATCATCCTATCAGATCTGCGTGCTTTTACCACTTACGACATCCATCTGTAAAAATTGTCAACATGGGTCAGTTCGATGAACTGAGCATGATAAGCACTAACTCTTAAAACAATTACAATCCATCAATTGTTTTCATTAAACACCCCTGTTTACATGAGATCAATTCATCAAACAAGTAAACATATTTAAGACTATGCTTTTATAATACAACATGTTTATATACGCGTAACTAAATTATCGTTACTGAATAGCCCTTGATACTTTTCAAATAATTCATCAAAATATTAAGGATCTAGAAGAACGAAAGTATCCAAAACAACTATCAATCTGAATCCCAAGGACAACAAACATCAGACAGATTATTACGTTCAACATAATAAAAGGAATATCATAACAAATCATGATTCCATCAATATGTTAAAAACAGTTCCAACGGTTAGATAAGAATATCAACATATACTTTACAACAAAAGAGAAATAAAACAATTCATACATTTTACCCTCAGAACTAGCTCATGACTGTACTGTCTTTCCAAGAGCCAAGCATTCACCTTAAACACATGGGAATAAATTAGTCAAGGCCCACCGTAAATACCACAGTTTTGTTAAGGGTTAAAATATAACAAACTAATGTAGTTTACTAGCAGTACAGTAGCTCTCACACCAAACAGTGATGACTATCTACCAAACAGACTCCACATGACCTTCCACACGAAGCGACAAACAGAAGATATTCACTACCATCACCTGTCAAGGTGCAGTTGACGGTTCCTTAGTTCAGTCATGCTCAAGGCAAGATATGCATGCAACAGAAGATGTAATCATGCTCAAACACGACAACAATCCCTCTCAGCAACATACAGCTCATTCTAATCCCAACTAAACACTGTAAGGTTTACGATCCAAGGTCGAAATCAAAAGAACTTGTCTTTTATCGCAGTCAACAAGAGACTCAATAACATTAAAGCAATGACGTTTCCCTATGACTATGCAGAGAGATTTTAAACGAAATCCACGCAACATACACAGCCACATCTAACTGAAATTAATCAGAAAGGAAACATAACATACCGTATTCACTTATGGACGCATTCAGAGTTTGAAAGTATGGTATTCACGACCCACTTCTACAGGGCTAAGATACATGATATCTATCTATTAAGAAATCCAACAGAGCCAAAAACAATACGTGTTCTTAATCAGGCTTATACAAAAGCAGAACACTGGATACCTATCAAGGATTAAAACTGAATCCGAGCAACAATATTTACGATAAAGCTTCTACAGAAGCCGATATACAAGATAAATACAAGTTAAAGATTCCAACCGTGCCAATCAATGGTCAATATTCACAATCAGGCTTAAACAAAATCTAAATACTGATTTCGTAACGAGGAATCCGACTGAACCCCTACAACAATATTCTCTCTAAGCTTACATAGAGTGGAAAACATAATAAGTTTACCAATTGAGTCTGTACCAAAAATTCCTTGCAACACAAAGGTATTCATTACAAAATAACAGAGGTCGAATTACCTGTTACTCCTTCAAGACTCTGACAAAATCAAATTACCAATATTCAAATATATATAGCTTCAACAGTGGTCCATAATATACGAATCATTCAATGGACTCCACAGAGTTGTTTTGAATACAGTAAATATATATATATTTGCATACTATCAACGGGTTGAATCCCATAACCTCAACGCAAGGGAAAAATAACTTCAACAAGGTCGCAATGAAATACTGTAACACAGCAAGCTATCCGTTCACAAATAACTTTAAATATCATAGCGAAACCCAACAAGATTCAGTAACCACCATCTATAATAACCACGACAAAACTTACAAGGAAGTCGAGTTATACTGAACATTCAATCAAAAGTCCAAAAGTATCTTTTCCGACAAGTATCGACAACAAGCATCAACGGAAAGTATCAACTGTAGCCTGAACCCAACAAGGGAACAATACTTGGGTTCTCACAGAGCAGGTCTAGTATCTTTCTTACATGTATTTCACAAATTAAAGCTGGAATGCAAATCACAACGAAATAGTGCAACAATTCGAAACACAATACACACCCATCAAGGGTTAATTTGAAAAATCGAACCAGCAAGAAGATACAGTAACAAAATCACACAAGGCTACCATAGAAACCATCTAATTCCCAAAAATCATCTGAACAGAGTTGTTCTAATGAAATCATTTGAAAGAGAGCAATATTTTTAAAGGTTAGGGCCTAACATGCCTGGTTATTTGCTTAAAATTTCGAAGCAGACCATTGAAAGAGTTTAAACCTTCTCCTCCTTTTCCAAGTTAGATCCACCAACAAAAATTTGCTATTACCATGACTTATAAATTTTCCTTGCCAGAGGAAAGAGAGAGTTACACTCATATTTTCCATGCAACTCCAAGAAGACTGGTGCGAAGAACCAGTGATCAGACAGAGGGAAAACCGGAGCGCATGAAAAACCAAACAAACTATTAACTTTCCATTTTGCATGCCTTCCCGTGAAACCCGAGCTCGAAGACCGAGTTCATAAATGGCATTTACTCTAAATTTCCCGCTAAATTTCCATTGCCACCAATCGCCATAATTGGCAATGGATAAAACCAGTTCGAAGACCATTTCCAACTTTGGTGACCTGCCACGTCGGGTCTAGCTAGCCGTTTAAAAACTTCTACCAAATTACCTGTCCTTCATACTTATCCCTCCATTTAATGACATAGAAACTGCCGCCCATGGTTCGCACCCTTCCATAGGTCCCCTTTCTTCCTTGTTTAATAGTTAGGTTAGTAACTTATGTTAGAATTTAGGATAACACTTAGTCTAACCTCATAGCACATAGATACTAACTTAGAACATTAGCTTATAGCTTAAGCCTAGGTTAGATTAACACTAATCTAATCCCCTAGGTTATAGTTTAGTTTTAGGTTACTAACCTTAATAAATCCAGTTTAGGTCTAATTATTTCAAATGCTCAGAAAAAGGAACCTACATCATACTTTCACGAACATGATTCACTCCTGCACTGCCAATAGGCTAGTGAAATAAATGTATCAGAATTTATTACCTGGCCCATGATCAAGACCTTCCTGATATTACAATATCGGGAACCAATTCATTTAACATTCTCAGCCTGAGTTAGACTCCGGAATAGCTTATTCAACGAATTCTGACCTTGCAACCTATGTAAGGTCTATAATTTTAGTTCATTCCAAATAGGCTTAAAGCATCACTTGGATCAATGCCACTGATCCAAGGTTGAGTCCTATAGATGGATAACTCCATAATTCATTTCGAGATCAGATTAAACTCAGGTGTAAAATGAAAGAAATAAAAGATTCCAATCATATTCTGACTCAGTCAAAGATCTGTAATTTCAAAGAAGATACAGTCCAAATCAAGCATGACTTCTCAATCAAAGGAACACATCATTTTTACAAAAGAAATCACATATCAACACTTATATGCTCAGGGGAAGTAACAACAATTCAGAGTGTTACATCTTTAATGTCTTGCATTTATTTTAAATTGATTACTTAAAAGGAGAAAATTGTCGGCAAATAATTTAAGCCTACAAGGGTCCGAGATCAAGTAGTAATAACTTGATTATTTTTGGATCATCTCACCTGTTTGGTTTGATAACGGGGTATAGTTAGGGAACGAATTCCAGAAGATATATAAATTCTAATTGGCAGGTGCATTTGGGTTATCCAGGATGAGATCTCCATTATCTAACATTTCCTAGACAATATTCTTGAAGGTTATACAATTACCATCACTATGGTCTTTTACGCAATGATAGTTACAATAGTCATGTTCCTTGTACCATGCAGGCATATGACGTGCGAGGTTGAAACCAGTATGTGGTTTTATGGGTGGAATGAGAAATGGCTCCGACCTTAAGAAGTTTTTCTAATACTGAAGAATAAGGCTCCCCGATTAGAGTGTACTTTCATTTCGCTCTCACCTAAATTGAAATGCTTAAATGGGAGAAAGGTTAGAGGTAATGTTTTGATTCATTTGATGGGTGAGATGGGTCAGCCTTTAAAACTATCCTTTTGGTAGATCCTTTGGCTTTTGAATAATTATTTTTGGGGTTTTAAAGAGGAAGAGGCGTCATTTGATTTAAATGCGGTGTTTTTGTTACGCAATTGAATTTTCTTCTCTTAAATGGAACGAATTTCCAATTTTCGCGCCATGGTAAATTCCTCGTCAAAGGTACAGGAAGGTTTGTACTTAGCAGAGTTGGTGAGATGTGCCTGGAAAAAGATCTAGTGAAAAAATGTTATAATCTCAGTTTGAGGCAGCTACAATGTTAGCTGGTTGATGAGGCTTCTCCAATGAGTGACGAAATGTGGCGATAGATCTCATTGTCGTATTGTCATGTTGAGTATAGGTCAGTCATGGTGAATTTTTTGACGATGTTGATTGAAAAATGGTTCTAAAAAGGATTGAGCCACTTGGTTGAATGAATAAATGGAATGTTTGGGTAAAGCACTATTCCACTCCAACACGGGTACCTATTAAGGAAATCGGGAATGTTCACAATAGTAGAGCATTGTCGTGAGCGTGATTAGATAACACCCATGTTTGAAATAGTGAAAGTGTTGTTGTGGGACTTCTTTGACTGTTGAACTAGTTAGAATTTGGGCATTTCCCAATGTGCGGGGTATGGGAAAATGGGAATAGATGGATGAATGCGCTCATTGCATATTTCATGTCGTATGTTAAAGATTTATGAGAGCCAGAAAATTGATGCTTCAAATGTTTGCATCTTTTCCATCATCATTTTAATAAGGTCATTGGTAGGTTGTAATGATTGGGCACCCCCTGTAGTATAAGGAGTTTGATGATGAATGTATGATGTGGACGACATCCCATTATATGATGGTGGTGAGTATGAGAACTGCGAGGGGGGAATAGATGCAGGTGGAAAATACCCTGATTATGTGACAGAATGAGATTAGGTGGTTGTTGATTATACATGTAAGTAGGTGGGGTAGACATAATAACCCTTGTAGTGATTGGAGGTAAGGACTGCGGGATGGAGAGGATGATGTTTTGGAATGGGGTATGAGGTGTTCCGACACCATGGGTGGCTGGGACGCAATAGGTATATATGAGGTAGCGTAGGTGTATATGGGGTTATGCTCAAGGCATGGCTAACGAAGGAACATGGTTGACACCATGGGAGTGACAGATGTCAATAGTGTGACTGATGTCGATAGGTGCCACACGTATTGATGGAATGGGGTCCAAGTTGGGAGACCACAGGTGGTAAGGTTGATGAAGGTAATGCCGAGCTAGTGGTGGCTGATGGGGAAGTTGGGGAAAGGGCAAGAGGAATGGACACAGGCATGTCCTATGCCAACTGTCCTGATGAATCTCAGGTGGAGGTATGGGTGAGATAATATTGTAAGGTAGATGGGGTTTTGGTAAAGGCGTCTTGCAAAATCCTCATCACTAGTACTAATGGTAATGGGATGAGTGGGATCCATTAGGTGATAGGATGGAAAGGCAGGTGACAGGCTAGGTAAGATCAGCTAAAGGCTAGCATGAAACACAAGGGCGTTAGTCTTGGCTACGAGTCAAAACCATGTGAGTTAGCGTAGGACCTGGTAATCTACTCTCTGTAAATGATACATAGAAGACATAGAAGGAATGAGGAAAAATAGGTTTTGGGAGGTTAAACTGGTAGTCACTATTTTAATTAAAAATTAAAAAACAGGAACTGATGGTAGTTAGTGTTAACCGATGACGGTGAAAGGGTGACCAATGCCGATAGTCAAGGTTAATCGATACCTGTTAATGTAGGAAATTAAATTTTTTGCAAATGGAGGCAATAACTGATGAAAATGAGATAAAAACTAGATTTGATAGGGATTTCAAAGATCTAGAAGGCATGATGATACTGTCTGAGGAATCTCATAAAGAACAAGAAAATGTGGTGAGTGATTTTTTTGTAAAATGACCAAAAAAGCATATAACTGATGACAGTCAAGTATACCGATGACGGTCTAATTAGTAAACCGAAGTCAGCTGTTGGATCGCTGCCGGTAACTATGAAATTTTGAAAAGATGGAAGAATTTGATTTTTGTGACTTAGGTCAAATAAACTATCAACCCAAAAACTATGAGTATGATAGTAATGGACCCTAACACACCTAGAAAAATTTAGAATACACAAACTATAATTGTGGGGTAGTGAAAGGAAGAGAATAAAAATGAAGAACGTGACCTCACAACTCAAAACAAAACTCAAGAAAAATCTAAGAAAAAACATGAAATCCTATAGAGTTAATTTTATTTTTTATCTTATGTTATTTTTAGACTAGACTTGTGAATTGTTGGGTATGTGAGCTTAATTGCTCCTCATTCCAAAAACTTAGTTTTACATGTTACCTGGTATTTGACAGTGCATATCCGGATTTTCAGTCAAGAACTAACCATGGAATGTCATGGTCAGGATTGGTAGTTGACTGGCAACTTTTTCAGTCATCAACCACCGTAGGTCAGTGTGCTGACCGGCAACGGTCAGGCAATAACTGGATAATGGTTACCTGTGCGACGGTGCTTTATTTTTTTTACGAGAATTAGCATTACACATAAATTGTTAGCCATAAATATGATTTATTGGATTGTGAAAATCATATTTATTTGCTGACCAACCCAGTCCTATATATGCACGTATGCATCCTGTAATGAGGATGTTTAAGGAAGAAGAAGAGAAGAAAAATAGCATATTGTTTTACATGTAAGTTGTCCATTGGTGAGCACAGATAAGAGTAGCTGAGTGAGGGAAATAGCTATTTGAACCTGCGTTGTGAGGTGTTATCAAGACATACTGATATTCATTGGATTTCCTTTGTAAAGCTACTGGATAATAATATTGTTCCAACCAATTGTCTTAGCATGGACGTAGCACCACACTAGGTTTGAACCACGATATAGGGTCTGGTGTATGATCTCAACTACTTATTTATTTAACAAGCCTTTACAAGGTTATTTCCTACATTCATTTCTTGTATGATTTATCATGATTAGCAAGATATGTGATACATTGTTATATGGTTTAACCTACGAACAGTCAATAGAACATAGTTTTTTGGTAAATGGATAAGAAGGTGTCATCTATGTAGAGGCAAGATCTAAGGGTGGTTTCATGTGATGTTTTGGCAGGGGTGGTCCTTCCTCTAAGATAATGACTTGAAAGAGAAACTAGTTAGGCGTCCACTGTCAATCCTCTGATCGTGTGATCATTGACAACTTCCTCTAGGTAAGGTGTTTTTTAAGAATATGTGTGAATTTTATGTTTGTGCAGTTTTGCAAAGAGAGAAGAGAATGTGCTCTATGATTTAATTATGTCAACCATCAGTTGGGCATGACTTCCAGCGTATAGGTTGTCCCTCAATTTTTAATGTGAGCTAAAAATGCAAACATAGAAGTATGAAATGCAACTCTTTTAAAACCCAAATCAGAAGTGTGATATTTGATGTAAAGAAAGAGTGAATAGGAAAGAATATGACTTTCACTAATTTAAATGCAAGAAGAGGAAAATAAAGATTCTTTTTAGTTCCCAAAATACAAATGTCACTGACACAAATAGACGAGAGAGAAGATTTCCTAGGGAGAGAATTTAATTTTAACTTCCTTTTGAAAAATAAACAAACATATAATAGTTCCCTAAGAATGAACAAATGCAAGGAACCCCAGATGGGTGCCACCGGGCATTCCAAAATGTTTCACCAGATTATTAGCAGATTAATGAAATAGATAAGGGTAGTAGGCCAAGGAAAAATACATTTTTGTGATGCCCATTGAAGGTTGTGCTCACGTTCTGATTTCCAAATCCAATGTTGATTGCGAGAGCTCCCTTTTGGCTAGGAGGAACTACCTATGAATGCAAAATAATACCACCAAATAGAGCTAAAAAAAACAATGAGTGGACTGCCTAGTGGGAGCTAGATACTCGAAAGCGTGATGCTTCTTGAACAGGATGTCAATCCACTTTTAACTAACAATATTAATGCTAGTTCAAAATCATACATGAAGTAAATGATCCTATTGAAATTGAAAAAGATTCAAGTGTCTCATACAAAACAATAAGAAAGGTCATTCTAAAAGGTGGTTTAAGGTCAAAATGGATCAGGTTGATTGGTTATTGTTGCGTTGCAGGTCTTGTATAGGCTTTGAGTAAGGTCTGGTAAATATTAGGAAATGGTTCTAGGCTATTGGGAACTGAGTATTAGCTCACTGTTTTGAGATATATGGCCAAACACAGCAACTGGTGTTGGCTGAATGACCAATGTCGGTTAGGCAGAATGACCAACGTCAGTTCGCTAACCAGCATCAATAAGCGTAATTATAAAAAATTTGCTTAGAATTTGTTTTTCAAACTCTATTTGATTGTACAGAGGTTGGAAATAATGAGGATGGGGTCGTAAAATGGTCTTGCAAGACTCAAATATGGTTAAAAGAGGAAGTTAAAACAAGTGAAAGGGCTAGGTATGATAAGGTGATAGGTTGGTGGGATGAAGGAGGTCTACGGATGTGGAGAGAGATAAATTATTGAGATGAATGATAAAATCTTATTGAAAGAAAATAGGAGATAAATGAAGAGGCATGTTAGATAGCTTACTGAAAAGTAGGTTTGGAGAACGTAGGTGATGAGGACGGTAATGGAAGAGATCCAGAAAGAAGAGTCATTGTATTCATGTCGTGGCAGTTCGAACCTCCATGCTTCTTTGTGTGAATCTGTGATCGTGAAGAAGATGATGAATGTCCAATGGTTGTTGATAATGCTCTTGTTCATATATTTTCCTTTTCCTGAGTTCTTTAGAAATATCAAGTACTCCAAGTCTTTTGTTCGTAGGAGATCCTGAATCGAATGACCAACATAGGAAAATGATTTTTGAAATGTCTTTAACCTAATTGGACGACGGTTAGGTGACCGACATCGGTTGAGAAATAATCGGCATCGGTCAAGGCAGGATTATCTAGGTTGGCCAAAAATAGTTAGATTGTTGTTATTTTTGACGTGATCTCCAACCTTCTACCAAGTATCTAAGTGATAGATCATCAGCAAGATAAGTAGGATTATTTTTAGGTTTGTTAACATGAGTTAATTCTAGGTCTAGACTAAGTCCTAGTTGGTTAGGATAGGTCTTAGACTTTGTCTTATGTCATCAATGAGGTTTGAGTGAGGTCATTTGAGCTGAGGTGGCTATGTGAGTTAACTGGGATGAGGTGGTTAAGTGAGGATATTAATTAATTTAATTAAGATAATTTATTCAATTAACACATGCACTAGGGGATATGAATGGGTAGGATATGGTTAATTTAATCAATGGGGTTTGAATGGAAGTATGACCCAATTTTGGTGTCTACAAAATGTTAAATATGAACACTCTCTCCGTTATTTATTCTATAAAATGGTCTAGAATAGAATTATTTTTACCTAGTTTTACTACTAACAAGAACTAAAACTCTCTAAAGAGTATTATATAGTAGAAAATAATCCCATATAATATTGACTTGTTCACTCGGTACTTCAATTCCTAATGGTTTACGAATAACATAAAAGGTTCTTCTTGTAAGTAATGCCAAAAAATTTGCAATGTGTAGACTATAGTCATTGACTTGTGCTTGGTGGTGGTGTAATTCCTCTTGAAAGATGAATAATTATTACTTGCAAAGTATATACAATTGATTTCATAAAAATGAACTAAATCTAATTATAGAGTAACAGATATAGTAAAATACAATAAATATACAGATGTTAAACACTCAAGAAATGTAAAACTATAAGTAAACGAGAGAAATAAATGAGTTAGTATTCCCGTGTGATCTATAAATGATCTGGATAGTGTAAAGCGTTGTACAAGATGGAAATAATGTCACAATTTCTCCCTGTTAAATATGTAACTTAAAGATAATGTCGAATAGGGGTGCCATTGTTGTATAGGGGCACTTGGGCGTTAGTGACTGTGTAATGACTAAGAATCTATTTTTTTGTGTTGCTAGAGTTTTACTACTAATTAATGTTAGATATTCACTCTTTGATCAGCAAGGGTACCTATGACTCGCAAAACTAACCATAGCTACCTACACAAGCTCACAAACACATCAAATCAGAATGAAATATGCAATATATGAATTCATACTAACCCTTGCAGTCACCCAATGAGTGAACTTATGACCGAGCAGTGCAGGACATTCTAGAATCCATGTAGTTATTTGTGTTTGTGTATGAAATAGTTTCCTTAGGTTTCCCGTGTACCAATGACACCAAGATAGTGGGCTGTAGCTAGGTAAGATGCAAATGACTGGTATGGAATTGAGCACTTCCCCTTCCTATGCAGTGTATGTAGCCCAAAAATGTAGTCCTTTTGATGGAAGTGATATTATGTAGATATGATTTCCCCTTAGAATTGTCCATAAAAATAATAGAGTGTTGTTGTGTATATATGGATCTCTTGTTTGAATTTCGACACTAGTGAAATGACAAGATGAATATGAGCTCAAGATAAGGATAAGAAAACTAAAAAGGCCAACCATAAATGTCAAAATAAGTAAAAATAATAAAGAGGACAGAAGCGCCCAGAGTGGACAGGAGCACCTGGGAGTTAGTGTCTAGAGTGGGCGCTAGTGTCCTGGAATAAATGACGACATATGTGAAAAGATAGATAGGTAGTGATCCCTATGACCCGACCATAACTGGGTACATAAATGATAGATGTGAGAGAGAAATACAATACAATCAATCAAAAGTGAGTGGATGGAAAAAGGATTGTGTCACTATTGATCCATGCATATAAAAACATACTTTATGGAATAGTAAAATAGTAGCATGTGCATGATTTTGTGTCTACAACAGTGATCCTCCTTACCTTACCTTTTCTATGCATGCTATTATCCATTTTCATTACTTGATCCATTAACATGAACATTGAATATCTTCCTATCAAAGAAATGTAAAATGGGGGAACATTCTAACTTATCCTTCATTATTTTATAAGAATCCTATTATATTTCAATCTATATGAATAGTGTATCTCTTCTCAACAAATCCTCTATCTCGGTTTGGTGACCTTTACATAGTCAAAACTATCTCGGTTGGATCTACCAACATCCCTTATTTTAATATCGCATGTCCTAATAGAACTTCAAATAGGGTCATGAAGCTATATTTTCTTAGGTTCAGTGAGATCTATAGTTTCCTACATCTCTCACACATTAATCTCAATTTTTCATTTTGATCCTTCACCAATATATAGACTGTCCAATCTTTCAAATAAATCTACAAGAACTCATGGAATAAGTCTATAAAATCCAAAACAAATATGCAAGATAACATTATTAGCATATTTTTTAGTTCAAATGACATCACATTAGAAGAAAAAAAACCCCATTATGTTGAAAATGTTGTATTTTCCTTTTCTTCTTCCATGATATGGAATTAGTGGTAGCTTGAGAATCCATAAAGGAATGTATAAATCTCACACCCTATAAGTACCTCTACATTTTTTTTGTGAAGGGCATAGTGAAAGGGTCACTCACACAATTTTCATGAAGGTACTTGAAGACCACAAAAATCCATATGAACCTATACTTATTAATGTTGTTGACCATTGGGTTGACCTACTTGTATTATTCTACATGGTAAATGATTCTTGAAACTAGCATATTTTTATCTCTTCCATGAAAGTTTCTATAAGATTTGAGTTGATATGATATGGCCACTTTTTGATGGGGTTATCCCCTTTGCATATATTGATGTTCATCTTCCCTAGTGACGAGTGAGTGAATTTCATTTTATGAAAATTCTATAATAATAGGTCCTTGAAATATTATAGCATCTCAAATATATAGGTCAATTTTGGCACTTCCAGAATCAATTTTGATGTTTACTTATTTAGTGTAGATTGAATTCTTGTAGTACTTATTTTCACTAGGTTACACGTCCATTATAATGAACTCACCAATATTTAAGTCTATGTGTTCAAGTGATATTTCTCTTATAGTCCCAACTCTTCATCTACCTTTATTATAGCCTTTCCTATATCGAATGTGCATTCCTCAAACCATATTTTGTGCCTTTTTCCAATCTAGGTTTTTCACATTCATACTACTATTTACCTTACCCTAAAAATTTGGGAATGGATATTCTTCCTCATTTTGCATATGCATTAAATGTTCTTCCATGACCACATGAATGCTAAAAATATATTTCTTAACAAGTTTTAGTGGATTAGATGAGGTGAACATGTACACGTGCAAAACTCCATCCTTCACCATTTTCTAGTTAGTAATATCTTTAGTCAATTTAATTTTTATATAACACGACCTTTCGTAAATCGTTAAAGTGTTGTATAGAGAATATACCCATACGTTCATAGATAAGTAGCTTGGTAAAGAGTTGTAGAATACTTCATAAATGTGCAAGTGATTTCTTAGGTAATTGATCCCATTGTAACTTGGAAACCCTTACTTTTAAATACTACACTCAAAGTGCATATAGATTAACTCCTTTATTTGAACCTACTTAAGTATATAATTTTAGTGGGTTGCCTACCATTGTAAATTTTTACTCTTGAATGTGTTGATCAAAGTATACAAGTTATCTTCTTCCTAATGTAGGAAAGATTCTAAATATACAAATTAGGAAGATGTACAATTAGATCCTTCATATCATGAGAGTTTACTCAATATTCCTTGAATAATCCTCAAATATCTCTTCATTATAAGCACACATTTAGATCTCCACTCTAATGCAATTTATTTCTTATCTAGGGTTTTTTCCTACATAACTAAAAAAATATACCTTTGATTGAGCCTTTGGGATTTTATCTACTACTACACACCTACAACTTATGAGTTTATATGCATCCTCAACCCATCTCTTACAATAATTGATAGTTGTGTTAGAGGAGTAAACACTAATTCCACATTTTATGATGCCATCAATTCATAAATTCATATAATACTCTCCCTTAACTATGATATTAAATATATATTTTATATCTTCCTCTATATCTACAATTTAAACAAATTCCCCCTTAATATATATTGATAAATATGTCTACTCTATTCTCCTCATTCCAAAAACTCATGTAAAACTTATTTAAGTGCATATCTAAATTTTCCTCAAAATACCATGGAATATCATGTAAGGATTGGTAGTTTATGGCCTTTTTTAGCTCAATCACTTTTAAGTGTGTTGTGAACTCCAATCTTATAATATACATTGTGACATTCTTCAATGCACCAATTGGCACTACACATATTGTTAGCCATAAATAATATATTAGAAGTGAAAAATATAATCAACCAACCCATCCTTTTCCATGCATCCTTAATGAGGATGTTTACCTCATTTCCAGTGTCGAATAAGATATTCCTCACTTCTTGTCCATTTCTCACCACATATACTAGTAGTTATTGGTAAAATATCTATTTGATGCCTTCTGTTCTTATCAAACTACGTTTTCTATCTCTAGGATGCTACTCAAATTTTCTTCCAACCAATTGTTTAGCATGGATTACACCCCATTAGGTTTTAATAGATATAGGGTCTTTATGATCTCAACTACCTATTTTTTAACAAGCCTTTACAAGATTGTTCCTAGATTAGACCTTTAATGTCCCATATTAGCAAGAATTATATCTATAGGTTTCCTACAAAATCAATAACTTATTACATGATAAATATATAACAAGGTCCATCTATGTAAGGTATCATCTTGGTGGATGTATTTTGAATGGGTTTTTTGGTTTCTTCCTGTAGACACCTAAAATCCACTTATGCAACCTTTAATGCTAAGATTACACTAATTTTCCTCTTTCTCATCATTTCTATAATAATTAGTGCTTTTCCGCTAATTAGCTAACGTTCCTCTTCATATTCATTAATTAATGACCTTTCCTTAATTAATTAGCCTTCCTATCATTAAAGATGTCAATTAATGACCTTTCATTAATTAATATCCACTTCTACTTGGGTTAATTAACTATTATTAATTAGTTACACTTGCAACTCTAAATCAATAAATTATCATTTATTGGATTAAATTCCTCTCTTACATCCTGTAAATCATACTAATTTTCCTCTAATTAGCTTCTATAAGCTTACCTCTACCTATTAAATAATCACCTTTGATTAATTAAAACATCCCCCAATTTCCATGACTTACTAATGACAAATTAGACTCTTCTAAATCAAGATTACCTTTTATAAAGCAACCTTATTCCTTCCTAATCTTGTTTTACCTTTATCCCACATTCATCAATTTGCTAGCCTTACCTCTTCATGCAAGCTATATAAAGAACCCTCCTTACCTTTCTTCTTACACCATGCTTTGAATAGTGAAATACTATAAGCATTTTGATCTTGAGTCATTCTCCATTGTTGGAAATAGATTCTCCATCTTGCATCCTTTCACTCAAAATTGAGTAATATGAGAAGATCCAAAATGACCTTGTACCCATTCTTGGTGAGATTCCATTCTCAATCCTTGAGATCAAGAAACAATCCACTTTGATTTCTTATGTTCTTCATAGGTTCATAGTTTAAGTTAGCAATCATAGAGAGTAGGAAATAGTTTAGCATGTAGTTTCATTTATGCATTAAAGAAGTATTTCCCTTAAGATCTTATCTTGATGGTTCATTGTTTAATTAGAATTTGGTTTTGAATCTTTATAGATAATAGTTTCACTTTACATCTTATTTAATAAAACATGATCACATATCAGCATGCCCGGTGGGACTTACTCCATTTTCTTTTGCACTTAATTTCAATTTTTTGTAGTTAAGTTTCATTTTTGGTTACTAACCCTCTTTTACACATGTTGATCTAACTTGTTTTTTCTGACCTTGTTCTGTTGAGTTTGCATGTGTTGAGTCTTACTTATAGGTATAAAAGGAGGTGAAGTGCTTTCAAAATTAGAATTGATTGGAAAAATTTCAAGATTTCTCCATGTTTTCATTTTTAGAGCTTACTTTTTTCAACATTATACATGCTAGTTTTGTCAATTTCTTGAAAATATTAAATTCTTGAGCATGTAGGTTTAGTTTTTGATAGTGTTTAGTTTTCTATTTACATATTAATGTGGTTGGACTACTTTTAAAATTGAATCTTGGTGAGAAAATTTCAATATTTCATCATATTTTCATTTTTAGAACTTACTTTTTCGTCATTCTACATGCTAGTTTTGTCAATATCTCGAAAATCTTAACTTCTTGAGCATGTATGTTAATGTTTGATAGTATTGAGTCTTCTATTCATATATTAATGTGATGGGTTGTTGTCAAAATTTGAATCTTGGTTGGAAAACTTGGACCATTTTGTATATTAAGAGACGTTTTTTTTTTGACATTTTTTGAGTGCATGTCAAGTGCACACCCATGAGCATAAGAGCATATGCAGTAACCCATCTTCTGAAGGCCATAAATTTTTCTCCCAAACTTGAAATAACTCCATTTTTTTTCCTACAAAAGGTATTAAAGTTTTTTTAATAATGGCAAATAGTTTTTTGAAAGGGACTATACCCTTGAATACAAAATAAGGCCTTTAAGCCGGAATAAGAGTGAGAAACATAGCAGAACTAACCAAGTCCGAGAATTACAATGAAATTCAACGTAGCCCAGAAACAACTACACAAACGAGACTTAACAGCAAAAAAACAGTAACCCGACAGCCAAGAAACAGTAAGAAAAACAATAGAATAGTAGTAGAAGCATGTAGGACTACTTCTTGGCTCCTTGATCAACACTGATCTTGACTTTTTTTCCAAGCATGAAACATACCCAAAGTGGTCATGTGGGCAGCATCCGTCTTATCGAGCTCCTCGATGGTTCTTTTGCTCTCTTTTTCATTGCCCCAAAGTGCAGTCGGGACACCGCTGAGGTTGGAAACACTTTTGGCATGACCCTCGATGAACTCCTCAATGGCCCTAAAGGCGGAAATGTTGTAATCATGCCTAGTCTTAGCCTTCCCTAGGCGGGAGTCCAAGGAGGTCAGCTTTTTGTATATGTCTTCAACCTGACTGTTGTCAATGCTCCCTTCCCCCTCCATGCTTTTCTTACCTTTTTGCTTAGCTAGGTTTTTTGACCTCATCCTTCAGCATTTTTATCTCGGCCTCTAAGGCCTCCAGTCTCATAGAAGGGTTATCCATCTGTGCATCCCGGGGATTGGCACTACTAATGTTCAGCAGGTCACGTGCAATGTCAAGATCAATAGGCTCTTTCCCCACAGCAAGAGTCTCAAGGTTGGGTCTCCTAGAAGCCCTGGTGAAAGGAAGTTTAGAGGTAGAGGCAAGGTGGGTGGCAGGAGCAGCAGCAGGAGGAATAGAAGGAGAAGCTTGTGCAGCCGGCATGGGGGTAGTAGCACCGGTGGCAGGGGCAGCAACAAGGGCAGCAGGGGAAGCAGGACTGGCAGCAGTAGAGCCCATCAAAGGGGGAGCCGGGCTAGGATAGGAAGGAAGACCGGGGGTACATGAGAAGGCAAGTATTTGTGAATTATCAAATTAAGCCCTTGATGCAAGGGAAACCGCCCGGGTATGCTTCTGGAACTCCAAAATGGAGCGCTCAAGAGAGTTTAGAAGATAATGAGGGAAGCAAACCAATCTATTCCTACGGAAGTGGTTTAAAAAGATGAGATGCTTAGCTGGGACAGTAACAAACCTACCTTCCAAGGAGATAAAACGAATCATCATGCGAGTGACTTCATCAAATGGTGATGGAATTGAGCTTACAAGCAGACCCACTGTGCTAAATATAAGCTTCTCATCTTCTTCCACAAATCTTCTTTCTTCAGTTTCTTTGATAACCCTTTTGTTGAAGAAGCGAGTACCCATCCAAGCTGAGGCCGGTCGCTTCAACAATGAGCTCCTCATTGACAAGAATTTTGTGTCCCCCATAGTCGACAGTCCTCTCTTTCCACTCCTTAGCAAAGCGTACTGAAATACTTTGATCATGTCCCTGCACCCCTTCAACAAAGCTGGTCAAGCCCCCTATGCTGAGACTGTTCCAAAGCTCAGAGTTTTCCTTCCAATCAGGGTGCCGCGCACAGATCAATTTGACAGGGAGGTCCTCCCATATTATCAGTGTTGTGCAGGTTACAAAAAAAGGTATTGAAGTTAACTATGAAATGAAAACATAAATTCAGGATTTACAATTACAAA
The DNA here is from genome assembly GCA_019776745.2 of Taxus chinensis. Classification (NCBI taxonomy): domain Eukaryota; kingdom Viridiplantae; phylum Streptophyta; class Pinopsida; order Cupressales; family Taxaceae; genus Taxus; species Taxus chinensis. The sequence continues at coordinate 897,693,426 of CM034150.1, forward strand.
AATTGCAGATTTTTCTAGTTAGTTTAAAAATGGTCATCTTCTAACATGTCTAATGTTTTAATGAATGTTGTATTTCCATGCTTACTTGATTCAGACCAAAGTGTGTGTATGATCTTCTCTTGCACCTTTTGGTGATCTTGAGAATCAAAAACAACTTTGATCTCTATCTTTTTAACATTGGGATTAAACTTGGAAATTTGATTATTCATTTTACTTAAGGGAATGAACCTTTTACAAAGCATTTTTCAATGGTCCTTTGATTTGAAGTTTTTCATTTTTACTTTTTAGTTATCTTGTATTATTTCAACAACAACTTTGTGTATGAAACATCATCTTCTCTTGCATCCTTGATCTTCTCTTGCATCCTTGGACAATCTTGAGAATCAAAAGAAACCCTTAATCCTCTTTTAAATAATGTGATTCGCTTGGAGAAATACTAACGCTTGAGTGCAGGACCTAAAAATATTTTTCAAAGAAATGAGTTTGAAAAAAAATTAAAATACTAATACAGTTTTCGTGCAGGTTGTCCAAAGGTGTTCAAGAAAACCACATTCAATTTAAAAAAGATAAAAAAAACACACCAAAATCAACACACTATATTTGTAGGTTCAGATAAGGGTATGTGGACCGTTCGTTTAAAACTAGGACATAACCCCTTTGGCATAAGCCTTAAGATATAACAATGGGGGTGGTCATAGGAACCCCAAAGTAGTCAACGCAAGAGGGAAGCTTGTGGACAAAATAGGAAGTGCTCCACACAACCTACTTGACTAGTTGTTCCTTGTGAGTTAGCATTACTGGTTGTCCGTATGGCGACCCCAATGATAGTACACATGGATGCACTATTTTCCCACTGTTATTGAAGGGGGTAGAGTAAATCTGAGATACTCCCAAATTAGTCATTACAACTTTTTGGGTAAATTGAGCTCGCTTAAGACAACTTTGTAACACCTAGTTGAGAGAACCACCTAGGAAGATATATTTGACCAAGATCCCACTTGGACCACATCAAAGAAAATTTTGACTTAAGAGCTATTGTTCATCATGAAACATGCAAAGCGATACTTTTTCTTAGTTTTTCACTTGCCCTAAGGTGAGGCGAAACTCTGCCGAAGTGAGGCCAACATTTTTTCAACCCCAATTGATCTACTTCCTTCACTTTCTTTTGACACTTTGTTGATCAAAAGAGGAGTGACTACCTTTGCGTTATCAATTGATTTTTTTTGCCACTTTTGTGTCCATTTACATCCATCTATGTTTACGGCTAGGTTGTTAAACGTCTAAAGTGTGTGGAGACGTTTTTATATCATTGGTAGCCTTTTTTATCTTGAGACCCAAGTCAAGATTGTCATTTTAGTTAGGCTTGGTTCATCACTTTGATTCTCCTTTGAATGGTTATCTTGTTTATTTCATGTCACTACAATTTTGGTATTTACATCTAAATTCTTGTAAACTTGACCTAAATACCTATATTGTAAGGTTACACTATATAGACTTTAACAATTCCTAGGTATATTATAGTTTTAGTTTGATTTCAATTATTACCTCAATTTTGAAAAGTGTTGAGTGTTACCACTTGTACGTGTCATATCAATATCATCTTAACATCAATACCTTACTTTTTCAAAAAATTTGGTTAACATATCTTTGTGAAATTGTTGTGTCACTCACAATCGTATCTGACACCCTTTGGAATATAGGTCTTGATTGAATTTGGGATTTCTTCCAGCATAATTTATTTGGGGATTGCATTAACTTCTTGTTATTACTTATGCCTTGTTCATTTATTTGAACTTCACATAAGTGGTGACATTTTTTTAATCATCATAAAACACCAACTATCATTTGGAAATACACTTGAGAAGTAATTCGATGATTGATTGGTTTAAAACAAAAAAATTTGTGTGGTTATGTCTCATTTCTCATATTGAATTACCCATTTAGGACAATCACTTTGATCCATTGATTATTTATCATTCATTATTCTTTGGTCATTAATTTGGCTTTGTGTTTTGAACTTACGTGATTTTTCCTTGTGTTTATCCATCTTATAAACTTTTTTTTAGGACAATCCTTTTGGTCTTTGATCCTCTTGATCTTATTTTTTTTGCGTAATTCTATGGTCAGTTTTGAACATATCTTTCAAACCTTAGCAAAAAAAATTCCTATCAAGCAACTTTTGCACTAATCAAACATTGGAAATCTTCACTTTGTATCCTTTATGTTGCTAAAGTTTTGATCAATCCTTTGACATTTATGTCTTCATTCCTTGTTGGATTACCAGTCTTGATTCATCACGATGTATGTTTTCCTTAGCTTCCCTTTTGGAAAATCATACAAACATCCCCATATTTATGAAATTTCTAGTTATTTATCATTATGTTACCCAAATCAACATGAAACCTTCTTCACTTTGAAAAAGTTTGATCATACAATCTAGGTTTAGACCTTTGAACCCAATATGCGCCAAAAATGACTGATTATTGTAAAGTCCCTTATACATACGATAATAAGGAATCAAAATTTTGGTGTTCACATCAAAATACGCCCATCATGACCAAACCTCGATTGGTTCTTCGTGCTAGAGAACCCGTTCAGGTAACTCATTCCCCACCTTCATCTCATAGTCAGTGGTATGATTTGGACGCTTCTGATCCAAATTATTATTCGCATTTCCCTCACTCTTCTTCTAATTCTAATCCAATTTTTTTCTCTTCTTATGAGGATTCCAATCCAAATATTTCCTCTGACTCTTCTAATGATTTAGATCCAAACTACTATTCAGATCCAAACTACTACTCAGATTCATTTAATTCGACTCCTAAGTCATCTAATGTGACTCCTATGTCATGGTCCTCCCTATCTTTATAGGACCCTCTTCATCATACATATAATATGACTCCTACATTGTGGTCCTCCCTTTCTTCACAAGACCCCTTTTATCAGTCACCTCAATGACATCTTCTTCCTTTGAAGATACGTACGACTCTAAATCTCTCCAATCAAACATCTAATATAATTCTTGAATCGCAGTCCTCTCTTTCTTTGCAGGACCCTTGTTATTATTCATCCAATATGATTCTTGAATCATGGTCCTCCCCTTCTTCGGAGGACCTTCTTCATCAATCACCCCCATGAATTCTTCCCTCTTTGAATATTCATGTGACTCAAACTTCTTCTATTCAAACGTCTGAATCAACCCATGTGTCATGATATGAAGACTTTAGACTTAATCCTAGTAGTTTACAGATGATACCATCATATAGGTAGGTCCACACCACCTTCTTCTACTCCTGAGACATCTAGATACACATCTTCTTCATCACCCACATCATCTTCTTCTATTAATAATCATCAAACATATTCTAAGTCTTCCACACCAAATGAACCTCTTTCTTCCAATCAACCCCTGGTAATCGATCAACAACTCATACTGATTGACCTCTTTCAGAATGAAGAAACAATAAGGGAATTTATAGGGGCATGTGAAGATATTCCTTTATAATATTATGAGAAAGGATTCTCTTTAGACTTTGATGCGCCTACATATTCTGAGGAAAATGTTGATTCCTTTTATCAAGAAATAGAGGAAGAGCCTCAAATCATGCAAGTTGATCCTCCTCTTATTATTCCACCTTCACATTCTTCATTACATGAGGAAAATAATAGGTCTTCCATTGATCCATGGCCTATCTTATCATCACCCAATCACTCTTTGTCTATCATAATTCCTCAATCAAAATCTCTTATGGGGTCAACACCAAGTAGCCCTTCATCTTCATCTAGGTGTGGGTCGCCTTCTAGTTTCCCTCCCTCTGCTATTTGTGGGAATTTTTCGAGTAGTCCACTATCTTATATTCTTGGGAAATTTCACACTATCCCCTTGTCTTCTATGTATAGATCGCCCCCGAGTATTCCATCATCTTCTATTCTTGGGCCACATCCTAGTAGCCCATCATCTTACATCTATGGGTCATGTCCTAGTAGCCCTTCTTCTTTTATTCTTGGGCCACATCCTAGTAGCCCTTCATCTTCTATCTATGGGTCACATCTTAGTAGCCCTTCTTCTACTATTCTTGGGCCACATCCTAGCAGCCCTTCGTCTTCTATCTATGGTTCACCTCCCAGTAGCCCATATTCTTCAATCCTTGGACCATATCTTTTCCATCCATCCCATTATTCTTCTACCAAATATTGTGGCAAGCCCATTGCCATTCCTCTCATAAATTCTAAACGTCCACGTTATTCTCTCACTTCTTGGGATTAGACAAGTCAAGAATTAGCCTATAAGAAAACCAGTCAGGTTCTTTATCAAGCCAAGATCAAAAATCTGAAGAGATCCAAAACTACCAACTCCAATGATCATAAAATTCAAAATAAAACGCGATTCCTGAATGCACACCAACGTACCCATTAAGTATGTAAAAAATTACAAAAACCTATGGCTAGGGAACTCAAAATCCCACAAATGAAACCCATGTTTCAAGAAAAATTACAATCATTTGTTGAGTGTGAACTCACCAAAATCATTGAGATCGGGGATAATATCACTCTTGATAAAATATTGTGCTTAGTCTCCCTTATCAAAGAAGTCAAACACATCATTGTTGGATCATATCCTGCAGATTGACATTGCTTGTCCTAACTTTCAAAAAAATCAAAAAAATCATCAAATAGTTCAAAAATACAAACAAAATGAGAAAACATTAAAACATTACAAAAACAAAATCAAAGGTACAAATATTAAACATTACAATAAGGTATTGCATACACATGGATGTTATTTCTTCCCTTTCTTTCATATTCATCTACAAGTCATCCACCATTTTCATTGCTTTGATCTTATTGTGGTTAGCCTATTCACACACATTTTGTGACATTTATATCTATGGTATCCATTTGACATTGTTCTTTCATAACCTTAGTAAATTAAAGAACGAATGAGATCTTAGAGATCCTATCACTATCTACATATAATAAACTTGTTGGGTAGAATTTTTGGGCGTATTTTTTGACCCTAACCAATGTCATCATCACAATCACTTCCACATCCTTCATTCAAGCCATCAGTGGTTCTTAACCCCTTGTCAAACAAGAGAACTGAAATAAGTTTTCAGAAAGAAAAAGAATCAAAATCAATCAATCAAAAAACAAAAGCTAAAAGAAAAAGCAAATTGATATATAACTCTATCTTCAGGTATTTACAATAATCTCTATCGGGGCTATGGATGCCTGACTGGCAGTAGAGAAATTTTGTGATTAGAATCAAATGCATCTCCGTCAGGGCTATGGACACTTGACTAATAGCGGAGAAATGTACGACTCTCCTTCCACAATCCATTTACACATCACCTTTCAAACTAAATCATTCCAACACATTGGCTAGTGTCTTCACTTATTGTCTATCAACTCTTTCATTCAAGAGGTAATTCATTTCCATGTGTACACACATGATTTTGATGAGTAAACAGAATTAGTATGTTACCAAGTGTTACTTTTTGGACATTGTTCAAACTCTCGCTTTAGCGCATGTCTTATCTCATGATTTGTGCTTTGGGCTAATCACTTTTTCGTCAACAGTCATCTAAATATTTTCATAGCATCCTTCTTTCTTTGAAAATCAATTAGAACATTCATGTGTATCGGATGTCCTCTTTTCCATGTTTGCATGCACTTTTGTCCCCTTTTAATAAGAAATTTTTCTACTTCCTTTCTATCACGTGTTTCTTAGCCAACTTACATTGGGGGAATCCTTGCTCCCTCATGATTGAACCTATTTTATATATTGGCCTTGATCCCCCTTATATCTGTGAATATTTTTTCTTTTAATACTCCCACCTAATCATTGGAGCATATCGCATATTCACTTTCTCGTATGCTTGACATTTTTCCCTTGTATGTACATCCCATCTATTGCTGGGGGCATCCACACTTCTTTGTCTTCCTATACATAGTTTCAGAAAACTTTCAAAATTAAAAACATTCAAATATGTTTATAAAAAATTAAAAACAATAAAATCATTCTACAAAATCTCTCTTTGGTTCTCGCTTGTTCTTGTGTGTGACTCGCAGATCATCTTGATCTACCTCCATTAACAAAGATAATTTGTTTACTATGTCTGTACTCTGTGGCACAATGATTTGTCTAGTACTATTTCATAGTGCACTACTTTTCATAGGACCCAAGTGTCCTTTGTTATTCCCCTTGCATGTATCCTTTCTTGGGGCACCATCTTTTAACCCTTGTCGTTAATTTGCATAGGTCAGAATAAAATCTTGATAATAAAAACATTACATTATGTTTCTTTGTCAGGTTATCTTGTTTAATTTCTCATATTACATTACATTATGTATGTTTCAGGGATTTAGGCATCTTTTACTTTCTCACATTGCATTGCATTTTGTATGTTTCATGGAGTTGGTGTTTTTCACTATGGATATTTGTTTGTATATGGATTTTCATGTCATACTACACTTCTATTCATTATTTTTAATAAGGACCGATGACATCGATCATAAGAAAAATGATGAAATAAAGTTGGTTTTTACATCGGCAAGATGATAGCTATATCCATTTATTTTCATCTTAATTTTTCTTCCATATCACTTTCCTTCTATCAACACTTTTCTTCAAAAGTAACTTGGTGCAATAGGGATCAATTCTTCTAATTCTATTATCTTATTTCATATTTTCAATCATCAATCGCCCTCTTTCATCACCCCATCGACACTCGAGGAGGCATCCTTCATTCTATTATTTTTTTCTTCTATTTCTTCAAAAAATTTAAAATTGTACTTGTCTACTACCTTTGAAGTGGTGTCACTTATTCCACCCCAAAGAGGGGAAAATGTAGACACCTGAAATCCGCTTACGCAATCTTTAATGCTAAGATTACACTAATTATCCTCTTTCTCATCATTTTCGTAATAATTAGCACTTTTCTGCTAATTAGCTAATATTCCTCTTCATATTCATTAATTAACAACCTTTCGTTAATTAATTAGCCTTCCTATCATTAAAGATGTCAATTAATGACCTTTCATTAATTAATATCCACTTCTACTTGGGTTAATTATTTATTATTAATTAATTACACTCGCAACTCTAAATCAATAAATTATCATTTATAGGATCAAATTCCTCTCTTACATCCCTCAAATCATACTAATTTTCCTCTAATTAGCTTCTATAAGCTTACCTCTACCTATTAATTAATCACCTTTGATTAATTAAAACATCCCCCAATTCCCATGACTTACTAATGAAAAGTTAAACTCTTATAAATCAAGATTACCTTTTATAAAGCAACCTTATCCATTCCTAATCTTTTTTTACCTTTATCCCACATTCATCAATTTTCTAGCTTTGCCTCTTCATGCAAGATATATAAAGAACCCTCCTTACCTTTCATCTTGCACCATGCTTTGAATAGTGAAAGACTCTAAACATTTTGATCTTGAGCCATTCTTCATTGTTGGAAATAGCTTCTCCATATTGCATCCTTTCACTCAAAATTGAGTAATATGGGAAGATCCAAAATGGCCTTGTAGCCATTCTTGGTGAGATTTCATTCTCAATCTTTGAGATCAAGTAACAATCCACTTTGATTGCTTATGTTCTTCATAGGTTCACAGTTTAAGTTAACAATCATTAGAGAGTAGGAAATAGCTTAGTATGTAGTTTCATTTATGCATTGAAGAAGCATTTCCTTTAAGCTCTTATCTTAATGGTCCATTGTTTAATTAGCATTTTATTTTGAAGATATGTTGATATTAGTTTCAATTTATAGCTTAGTTAATAAAAACACGAGCACACTTCCATCCTCTTTGTTAGGGTCCTGACCTCACTACACAACCACATTTAAATTTAGCCCAACCCTAGAATAAAGTGCTCCTTTCTTAGAAATTTATCTACTAACCTTCATCATTTATGTGCCTTTCGATATGACCTTTGTGTTTCAAGGACCTATTATTATATAGCTATGAACACTCCTTAGTAAGATGCATTATTCAAAAATACCTACAAGTTGGGTAAATTATGTAATACCTTTGGTAGTGGGCTATAAATCAAAATTTGTAGCACAAGGTAAGTGCACCAAGTTGGGGGGCCAAAAGCGGGTCTTAAGTGGACACATTTTTCTGAAAACAAAACTTCAGCTTGTATGAGTTCTTTGAAATAGTTACACTCAAAATTGGAAGATGTTGTAGAAATATGAATCGTAGCATTTTGAGTGTAGTTTCTAAGCTACTAAATTTTATTGAAAACAGATAAGTTTAAGTGGGTCAAACGACTAAAATACCAACAGATTCTCTTGTTTTTGTTAAAAAACATAATAGAGTGACTTTCGTGCCCCCCACCATTTTTTTAGCACCATTTAGTATTTTTGAAAACACTTTGGTAAAAAGATAGCTAGGGGGATCTAGTTTGAGTTCCATTTTTTTTTAGAATTTTTGGTGAATATTTTTTTTATTTATGATTTTTCTAGTACAAAAAATTTTATGTTTTGAAAAAAAGCAGAGCTCCAACCGTGCCCCCCCTAACTACCTCAAAAAAGATCAAAAATTAGAATTTTTTAAAAATATGTATAGAATTATGCCTAGTTTGGGCTAGTATAATTTTTTTTAAATTTTGATCACCCAGAAAAAAGATACACCATGAAAGATAGGCATATTTACACTTCAAAAAATAGCTATAAAAAGGCATAATTAAAAAATTAATAATATGGAAACCTTATATTAGTCAGAAAAAATTGAAAAATTATATTTTTAGAAAGAAGAGACTCTACTCTACGTCGTGGTATAATGTTTTAAAAATGGATCGATTGTTTTATTTTGATTTATCTTAGAGGAAGTGTCATTTTTACATTTTATTGTAAAAACTTGTTGTTTGTTGTATTTGTCCAGGTCCATGCCTCATGCTTGGGGATCCAAATTGGATCCCAAGCCTTGAGGCATGGCTTAGGAAAAGAGAAAATGCAAAACGTGTACGCATTACACAACGTGTACACGTTCTATGTAGTATAAGCATTATGTATGCTTTTGACAAGTTTTTCATTTATTATTATTTATATTTTATTATTTCTTATACTTTAAATTTATTTATGTAAATATAAGAAATTAGAGTCACTATGCACCTTATGGGATTAGTCTCACAGATCCATGAGTCATGGTTTAGGAGATAGTTTTTAAAAGTATAATCTGGTCAGTACATAGGTAATTGTTCAAGATTTCATCATTCAACCTAAATCTTTTAGCATAAATAACTTCTATAATCGAAACCTTAAACCATAGGCCATAAAACTAAACACTAAACTGTAAAATTTGAGCCCTAAACCCTAAACCCTAAACCTTTAACCATGATCCCTAGACCCTAAAATCTAAACCCTAAACCCTAAAAATTCAACCCTTACATATGAGCCCTAAACCCTGAGCCTTAAGCCCTAAACCCTAAACCATGAGCCCTAAATGTTAAACCCTAAACCCTGAACCATAAATAATAAATCCTAAACCCTAAACCTTGACCCCTAAACCCTAAACCTTAAACACTTAATCCTAAAACCTAAACCCTAAGCCTTGAACCCTGCACCCTTATCCCTAAGCCCTAAAATCTAAACCCTAAACCCTAGACCATATACCCTAAGCCATAAGCCCTAAACCCTAAACCCTAAACCTTAAACCATAAACCCTAAACCCCGAGCCCTAAACCATAAACCCTAAACCTTAATCCCTAAACATTAAACCCTAAACCCTGAACCCTAAATCATAAACCCTAAAAATTGAACCGTAAATCATAAACCCTTATCCCTAAACACTAAATCCTTAACCCAACACCCTAAACCCTAAACCCTAAATCCTTAACTTTGATCTATAAACCCTAACCATAAACACTAAAACCTAAACCCTAAACCTAAAACCTAAATCCTAACCCTAAACATTGAACTCTGAACCCTAAACCCTAAACCTTAAACCCTGAACCATGAGCCCTAAACCCTAAACCCTAAACCCCAAACCATATTTCATCAATGTTTCCTAGTCTCATGCCTAGAACCATCATTGAGTCTACTTATAGAAACTACCTTGTTTATGAGAGGTGGGACAAGTAACTAAATGGATATGACATCTACCTTGTGCCTTGTAATGCATATATTACACATCACTTCCAAACTTGTTTCTCCCCACATATACTTGCACTCTTGAATGTAAATTTATTCACACTCTGAAACAAATTTCACATTTCTCATAGTTCCATGTATGGTATTATGCAAGCCAGGATGACCCATTGGAAGCTAGAAAAAATAACCATCACGAAAAAAAAAAGTAATCTTAAAGGAAACAAAAGAAACATAGAGAATATATCAATGCAGAGGTGTAGGATCATAATTGAATTTCCTGTAGTATCCTCTCCTTCGGAGAAAGATAAAGTTCAAGTGTTCTACTGGAATGGATAGTAAATTTGACAGAACTTCCTAAAGTGTTCAAAATAAGCATAGAAATAGGGGAATGGCTAAGAACACTAAGGGGTTATCAATCACCTAGTAAATCTTTCTTGTTTAGTTCTAAATAGGAGTTACCTGGCCTGCGACTTAGTGACCTTCCATTCATTGATAATTCCTTATATGATAAACCCATGGATGTTTTCAAATCCCCTGAACAAAAATATAGGGGTAATCATCAATCCTAGTGAAGAGTGTGATGTGACTTCCAAGCAACTTGAAATTCATATAGATTTAGAGGTCATAACACGAATTTACAAATATCTTCATCATATAAATGGAAGCCAAGTAACAGTGTCTCCCTGTACATCCAAGGATTGAGAACTACTGGGGTATTTGGAAGGATTGGATAGTCAGGAATATGACATTTCCCTCCTTTAAAATATCAACAAATGAAAAACATCAAATTTTGATGACTCTCTTTGAATGTTCTGCCTACAAATTTGATGAACCTTGAACTCTATGACCTACACCCTTAAGCCTCAACCATGAGACCTAAACCCTAAACTATAAACCCTAAACCCTAAATGCAAAATAATAAATCCTAAACCCTAAAACCCATAACCCTAACCCCTCGACCCTGGACCCTAAACCCTAAATACTAAATCCAGAGCCCCAAGCTCTAACCCCCAAACCTTAAACCACTAATCTGAACCCCAAACCTTAAGCCATAAAACATGAACCATGAACCCTAAACCCTAATCCCTAAACCATAAACCCTAAACCTAAAGCCTTGAACCCTACACCCTAATCCTTGAGCCCTAAACCCTAAACCTTAAACCATGAGCCCTAAAACCTAAATCTAGAGCCTTGATCTCTAACCCTTAAACCTTAAACCCGTAACTAACCCCTAAACCTTAAACTTGTAACTCTAAACCCCAAACCTTGAGTCATAGACCTTAAACCATGCACCCTAACCCCTAAACCCTAAACCCTGAGCCCTGATCCCTAAATCGTAAACCCTAAACCTTAAGGCCTAAATGTTAAATCCTAAAGGTCCCTAAATCCTAAACCCTAAACCATAAAAAATAAATCACAAAACCCTAAACCCTGACCCCTAAACCCTAAACTCTAAACCCCAAACACTAAACCCTAAGCCCTAACCCCTAAGCCTTAAACCCTAAACCCTAAACACTAAACATTAAACCCTAAACCCTAAACTCTGCGACCTAAACCCTTAACCCTAAAACCTAAACCCTAAACCTCTAGACCGTAAACCCTTTACCCTAAACCATGAACCCTGACATTTAAACCTTAAACCCTAACTCCTAAACCCTAAACCTTAAACCCTGAGCCCTAAACCCTGAACCCTCAACTCTCAACCCTAAACCCTCAACCCTGATACCTAAACCCTAAACCCTCAACCCTTTGCCCTTAAACTTGAACCCTGACCTTTAAACCTTAAACCCTAACTCCTAAACCCTAAACCGTAAACCCTAAGTCATTAACCCTAAACCTTAAACCCTAACTCCTAAACCTTAAACCGTAAACCCTAAATCCTAAACCCTAAACCTTAAACCTTGAGCCCTAAACCCTAAACCCTATACCATAAACCCTAAGCCCTAAACCCTAAACTCTAAGTCCTAAATCCTTAAACTTAAACCCTAAACCCTAAAACCTAAACCCTAACCCCTAAACCCTAAACCTTGAGCCCTAAGACCTAAACCCTAAGCCCTGAACCCTAGGCCCTAAGCGATAATCCCTAAGCCAAAACCCTAAACCTTAAACCCTCAAACATAAACTCTTAACCCTAAACTCTAAAAACTAAACCTTGAACCCTCAACTCTCAACCCTCAACCCTAAACCCTCAACCCTGATCCATAAACCCTAAACCCTCAACCTTGAGCCATAAACCCTAAACCCTCAACCTTGACCCCTAAACCCTAAACCTTGAACCTTGAGCCCTAAACAATAAACCCTCAACCCTTAACCCTGAACCATAAACCTAAAACTCTAAACCCTAAACCATGAACCCTAAGCCCCAAGCCCTAATCCCTAAACCCTAAAATCTGAACTATGAGCCTTAAACACTAAACCTTAAACCCTAAAATCTAAACCTTGAGTCCTAAACCCTTAGCCCTAAACCCTAAACCCTGAGCCCTAAACCCTAAACCCTTAATCATAAACCCTCACCCAAAGGAAAGTCCTAGAAAGATCATTCAGTGTGTTTCAGTGTGTAGGGAATAGTGTTTAAGGTGATCGATCGACTCATTTAGTTTTTATGAGAGACTACTTCCTTTGGAGGCCTAAAAAGGCATTTTTGGCCATTTTGTAGTTAATTGAACACCCTTCAAAACAAGCTAAAATGAGCTAGTCATGTCACCGAGTTATCAAGGACCATTATTTGTGAAGTATTAAGGCATCTTTTATCTCCATAAGAGACATATGAGAAAAAGCATGTATGAGAATCATGAATTTGATTCCATGAAAGGATGCTTTTAGAGCTAGGAAAGGTGACCGAGATGATCTTTATATGGAGCACCATGTTTATAAGAATGAGCAATCATCTGAGTTCACTTGATGCAATTCACTTGGTACTATTCGTAACAACTCATTCAACACCTAGTAATGTTATCACACCTTAAGGAGGAGACACATTACAATCACCTCATTTTGGCCATAGGACAGGAATCCCATTCAGGGAACAATCCTCTATCTACAAAGTGAGGATCTCTTTTTAGTAAGAAGTAGACAAACATCATAGAATTAATTCATGGTCACTAAAGTGAATTATGAACCAAATTTAAAAATTAGTACCAATTCAAGCAGTGGTAGGGCCAAAATCCATTTTAGAAGGTCAAAAAACCTAAAAAATGACTATATGCTTTCCCAAAATAAAGAACGACTACAATATATATGCCCTGAAAGTTTTAGGTCCTTTATTGAAATCCTGAAAATGAGTAAGTACTGACCAAATTAGATTTTGAAAAACTATCTTCTAGATTATCATTGTTGGAGCTACAAGACCACTTCCATAAGGTACAGAGTGACCCTAATTTCTTATATTTACTAAAATAAATTTAAAGTATAAGAAATAATAAAAGAAATCCTATACTTAAACATTTATTTTTGTATGTATACCCCATTAAAACACGTATGTGTGCTCCATACTACTCAAAACGCGTACGCGTCTTGACTTCCTTAAAATGCATACGTGTTTTGACTTGCTTAAAATGCGTACGTGTACATAACGCATATGTGTTATTTTGATGATTCCCAAGCCATATGTGTTATGGTTTGATGCATTCACCAAGCCAAATTAAATTAAAACTCGAGCGCATTTTGGTTTTTTCATATTCTTGTCCGCTTTTTGGTCCCCCAACTTCGTGCACTTACCCTGATCTGGGCCCTTCTGCTTGTCTTCCCCACACGCCCCCAAAAACCCACAAGATCCTTCACGAGATGCCTTCAACGTGCAGCTACACTCTGCCCCAAATGCTATCGTGGATCTGATCTGCTGTCGGGATTCGGATCTGGAGCCCACCGTTTATCCTCTCCCAATGTCACCAAATATCTGCGAAATCCTTTCTCTGAGACCTCTAATATTGTCTTTGCCACACAACCCTGAAAATGGATCTGGAATGACATACTAGGGTAGATCTCTCACTACCGAAGAATGCCCATCTAGCTAGGGACGGGTCTCTCACCACCGAGGAAATGTCCCAACAAAAGCTGAAGTGTAAAAGTATGATTACGGCGAGCCAACTTTACTATATCATTTTCATGAAAATTTGAAGTTTTTACCAAAATTAAATTGGTACAAATTTTTCTTAATCTTCATTTCTTTAATTTTAAAAACTAACTCAATTAAACATTTGTATTGTAAGATTTGTCTCTTTTTCAGTCCTAGTTGTATTTGGCAAATCTTGAACTTTATGATTATTAAATTTCCTCTAATTTTTCAGTCTTATTGAATTTTATTTTCCATGTTTTAAATTCATTTTCGGTTTTATTTTGTTACTGGTACTTCTATCTTATATTTGTTTTAACTAATGAGAAATGGACATGTACATTTTAATAAAAATGTGGTGATTATGATGTCATTTCCCCGATAAAGATTCTATAATGGAGTTTGACAGGCTTATTTTTAGCTATGAGAAAATGGACATGTACAACTTAACAGAAACATGCTACCATTTTCCCAGGATACCTCTCTCATGATTTATTATGATGCAACTGAATTCAGATCTAACTAACTAGATCCAAATGAATGAAATTTTATATGATTCTGTTTGTTCTTTTTACATGTATTCCTTGCCATTGAATCTTGGAAGCATTGATCATCTGAATAGGAATTAAATGCAGATTGCGACATGCACCCTTTCTCCATTGGTCGGGAGTTAGAACTTTCATGCTTCATAGAACACAAAAGTTGGTCACTGCAAAAGGGTTATCATTACCAGAGGAAATGTCTGAAACTGTTAAGTAGGAATCAAAATTTATCTTGTAACGCTAAGAAATTTGGGAGCTTAGGTTTGCTTGAATTCCTTTTTTTGATTTTGTATCGAAAGTATGGTGTAAGGAATCCAATTGGTGAGCCTGAATAAAGTGGTCTATTTCCAGGGTGACCTTAAACAGCTTGTTATTGCAATGTGGGCTAAATGTGGGGGTCTTTTGGGAATGTTTAGACTGGTAGACTGCAGGTGATGGTTGTCTCACATCGTTGCAGAAGCTTAACCCAGTGGTTGTTGATCGCTGCAGTGTATAGAACTGCAACTGCTGTAGCAATTGAATGAACTACATATTTCAAGTGGCAAGAGAATATTATGAATGAAGTTTAGGCATTTTATTTTTATGATTTCAAAGTTGTCCACCATGGAAACATATCTTTCATAAATGATCACAGACTTGAGGAAATTTTAGTAGTGTATTTTGATAGGCATTCAATCCTAATACAAATCTGACCACCTTTGAATGGCTTACAAAGAGAAATTATAATTTCACCACCAATAGCGAATATAAGTGATTGTTGTTGTAAATCAACTTCACTTTTTTTTTCCTTTACCGAATTGTCCTTAAAAACATACATAATCCATAATAACATAATACGATGCCTCTCTTGCAGGTATACTATATATCCAACACAGCCATGGTGAACAAAAATGCATTCATAATGATCCATTTTAGGTAAATGTAATAATAATCGCTTAGGATGAAATTTCTTATAATCATTATCAAGTGTGGAAATTCCGTTTCCATCCACTATTTACAATCATACAACGGTTAGTCTTTGGTGATTGTTTGCAGAATGAGAATATTTGCTTGATCTGCTCCAATCTGTTGAAGATAATTGGCTTCATCTGTCTTCCTCCAGCCCATGTTTGTGGTTTCATAACTTCCAAAAAAATCTGACCAAGGTTATCTACCTTACATTTATAACGATCCTTTATAGGCATAATGTATTAAGAGTCAGATGTGTTGTTGAAGTATTTATAAACATCAATAATTACAATAATTTTAGATCTGTTCACTATCTGCAACCATCAGTCAACAATAATTGATTAATTAGTTGTGCAATGAGTATGTTTTCTTGCTAGGCCTTCCCTACTCAGATATTATGTAATAATAACTCTTTGAAACTTACTGATATTTATGTTTCATTACAAACGGAGTTTTAGTGTTCTACGGAGGCTGATGGAGTCCCATCAGAGTTGCTTCCATTGCTTTATCGTGCCTCCGATCCCCCATTAGAACCATTTCAAAAACTCCCAAATTCCGTGACTTGATAGGCTCAACTCCTCCACGATCTACGACACACAATCGACACTTTAGCAAAGCTTTCTCTGGAAAAGCCTAACATCACGCAGGTTAGCACTACATTGTCAAGCAAAATCAAACACAAGACCTCCTACCTGCCAGACACTGGCCCAACCATTGCACCGCATTCATTTGTATGAATTTTTCTGTCAACAGTTGACTATATTGTCAACTGCTAAATTATGTGACAGTCAGGAAAAATGGCTTTCTTTACCTACCTCTCGACAACCCAACCAGGAGCAACAATATAAAGATCGAGCTTTGTCATTCACCCGTCACGTTCCTCTGCTCATGGGTTCGATGTCCTTGAACTTGGATTTCTTGCTCATGCTTCCTCAAAGAGGCTTGTGCACTCTACTTGTGTCGAAGTGGCATACCAACCTCAACTTCACCATATTTCAAGTATGGTCCTCTCTTGGATAGAGTTCGAGTAGCGGTTCCATATGGAGGGGGCCAAAGCCACACATGTGGGTAAGTTTGTTAAATTTTAGGAGAATTTTTGTATAATAGAGGCTTCATGTTTTGTTAAAAATTTAAAGATTGTTTTTATATTTTAGGGAATGAAATAAATATGATAAAAAATTTTACAAAATACTATAATAAATATGTAGTTTATATTTAGCAAACAAATATTCAACCCCCCACAATTAATGAGGGATTATACTGTTCTTTCTAAGTAATCGCCGCTCCAAAAAAATAGGAGAAGATTTTATTATTTATAGTTTTGTAATTAAAAAATTGCATGGGACCACCTGCAACATAAATATAGAAGCAACAACGCCCTCTATGGAACCACTGCCTTAAAATACCATTCCTCATCCCTCTCCATTATTGCATGTGATACTATTTCATATGTATTTCTTACTTACCTCAAACTTGGGTACTTTATTGCGGGTCTTCAACTCAACACTCCACCAACTCTTTCACTTCTTCAACTGAATTAATTGTTTTTCATATATGAATAGGGAGAAGCTTATGAAAATGGCTAGTGTAGTTCAAATTTGTGGATAGAATACGATGCAAAGAAAGAAAAAGACACAATACTATGGTGGGACATTTTTAATTATCAATAAGAGTTTTGACACTCATTTTGACCAGATTTATGTGGAAGGATGCACCGAAAGGGAGTGCCTTATCTTGTCAATGAGTTTAAGATTTTATTGATGTGTCTTGCAGGTCCCATAAAAGTGCTCAATAGATTTCCGTCAATAATGTTAGTTTTGATTGTAAACCTTCGTTTAGGTTGCCTTTTCTTAAAGGTAAGAAAGAGATCATCCGTGAATTTTAGTGTCAGATTTGAAATGTCGCTTGCATGGAATTTAGCATGAGGTGGTGTCTTGAAACTTGTTGTAATAGGTTGGAGAGCGCTGCACATGAGAAACATACTCATTGACCACATTTCCCTCTCCCTCCTCAAATGACACCTACATTCGCAAAATAAAATACATAATCTATTAATTGTTTGGAAAAATATGTGATCTTCTAATTCTGATGGAAGAAAATTAAAACCATTTTGCATCCAAATATATATCATTACATGTGTATCTTCAACATCATAAAGTTGTAGCTTGTTCGAGTCTAAAAAGCTATATGACATAAAGTTGTCATTTTTGCTTTGTATTCATGTCTAGAATTAGGGTTTAATCTATTATTGTTTTTATGGTTCAACCTAAACATATATTTTTTCATTGATTATTTTTTCATTACAGAGCTAACTTTAAGTCTTATGGCGTAATGCATGTTTAGGTTAAAGAGTATATTGATTTTTTAATTTAATTCAAGGTAAATAGTAAATTGTTTTTAAAGGTAATGTATATATTCTTTGGTATATTGTATATAGTTTTTGGTATATTGAATAGTTCATAAATTATAAAAGATTTGATTGTTTGTTTGTAGTATATTTTCAATAGAGTTATTTTGTTTTGTTGTCTATTAGGAAAAAAAAGTAATTTTATTGTCTATTGTAAATAAATGTGTATGTGGTGAAAATTAAGTTTATATAATACACACACATAAATATGACATTGCTAACAATATCATGAAACCTTGCCAAATATAGAAAATATGTATATAATATTATAAACAAACATTTAATGAATTAGCAATTACGGGAGACATGACTATTGGTCACACAATACCCAATAGTTGTCATAGTACTATCTAGTAGTTTTTTATTTTTGACATAATAATTATATAGAGTAGTCAATCACATCATGACATGTAAGACCTCTCACCCATGTACAAATATAAAAAATTCAGTGTTCAAGTATTTTTCATCCATATTCAAGTATTGGTTTCCACCATGGTTGTAGTGTAACTCAAATTTATTATTCTAAATTAATTAATTTGCAACTATTTTGGTAGTTATAAATTCAGTTTTATTGAATTAATAATATCTACATGTGTTTTTGTGTATGTGGTATTTATTTTATGAAGATTGGAGATTTTTTTACTAGGGTTTGAGTCTCCTAAAGTTTCATATCAATTTTCTGCCCTAGAGAAGGGCATTTCTTTGAGTCGAAGTTCAATTGTGGTTGATCTATTTCCATGTTCAGTGTGATGTGTTGCTGGTTTTGTTTTTTATTTGGATCAGATTTGAGGAAAAACCCCCATTCGTCCCCTATTCAGCCCTAAAAGGAACATTATAGAAACCCTGTACATAATGGTCGCTACAACATGTTTCATACCTTTTTAATGCTTCCCTCATGTTTTTCTTAGAAAATGATTTTTATTATGGTCTTTCACTTCGATTGTAGTGCAGTGTAATCAACTTTATGACCCGTGTGTGTTTTTATCCATCAAAAACTTCGTTTGGGTGGCCATCAACTTCATTCAGGTGGTCACACTATATATTTAGGCATGAAGTAATGTACTTAGTATAGTGTACACACTTCTAACCACTTATTTTTGAAGTGTGGTATTAAAGTATCGTGTGACTTTATAAACATGTTAGTACATATAATCCATTGGAATGGAATAATAGACATCCTACAAAAAACAATTGTGTGCTCAAGCAGGTGCAAATAATTTGAGATATTTGAAATCAAGGTTTTAGACCTTTCTCCATAAGAACACACACTTTCTAAGACTCCTTACTTATTCTCCTTTAACAAAGTAATCCTTTTTGGTTGGAATTTAAAGATGTGGAAATCTTCAACAATATTATTTTTGAGTAGGTCATAGTCTAAGAATACTTCTAATCTTCAACAATATCATTTTTGAGTAGGTCATAGTCTAAGAATACTTCTAATGGATCAAAATTGTGGTAAAACTATGTCCGTGATCCAAAAGGGTCGTCCGTTCTCTCTAAGAATGCCACTACTTTTCCTCTTTAGATGATCTCCTAGATACACACATGATCAACCACATTATCCACATATTTGTGCACTAGTAACTTCATCGATTGATCATACAAGAAATTATACTAGCAATCGCATGACAAACCATGTGATGTGGATGCCGTAAGGGATCCTAGGAGTTTTATTAGATTTTTTCTGTAATTTGCTTTACATTTACATGCGAAGAAAAAACAAAACATAAATAGGATATGTTTAAGCAATTGTATATATAAGCACTTCACTATGAATATTGGGCATGCCAAAAGCTACTAGTATATTGTCGATACAGGATATAAGCAACAATGAAATATGAAAGAGAAGTTTGGGCATTGCAAAATACAATCTAAATAACAATTTTGTTAAAAAGTTTCCAAATTTCGTTGTTGTCAAGTCTTATAAGTGACTTCTCCATAGTCTCTAGCGTCTCCAAGATGTGACTAAAACATGTTAATAAAACTCTGATATATTTTATTGCATCTTTATGTATTTTGCAAATCTCATTCAAGCAATTTTTTCTCAAGGAATACTTACATGCATGAAAGCACAACAAGAGGAATAACGTGAAATAAAAACCCCAACCAACAGCCGAGGGATAATGGGACAATACAGTCAAGACCAAGAGTTTCCACCGAGGAGCAAAAGCAATAACCTTGTGCCGCCTGGTTCTACCGTCACAAAGAAAAACAAGGCACCAAAAAGCCATTGAAGCATATTAACAAAAATTCAAAAAAAAATTGTCAACAAACTCTTGGAACTCAAAGAGTCAACAAACTCTGGGAACATGGAAAAGCTTAGATCGTCCTCTATTATAGAGTTTCTATCTATGAAGTTAGAAACTTGTGTTAGTTCATTAATAATACAAAGCTGATATGAAAGATAGTTAGAATTCAATAAGGGCTACTATGTGAAAAGAATGCATGTAAAGGAAAAACTTAATAAATAAAAGTAGTGATGTTTACCTTTGTGTTGGGAAATTAGAGTTTCCATGGTAAATTAGTAATATACCATGAGGTAAATAAATGGGTAGTTTGTTATTTGTTTGTACGGTTTGGAGTGATTTGTGGGAGGATAAGGATAGGGATTAGATCCCATATATTGTGGATCAATATCTGTATAAATATCTCTCTCTAAAATAATAAAATTGTATTGTTTTGATTGACTAAATTCCTTAATTTGGTATCAGAGCAGGCACCGTGAGGGACCTCTCTGTAATTCTGGCCTTCGTTCCCTACAGGATCCTTTGAGTGTAGACCATGTCAATTGATCCTATCATTTGAGAGGCTATTATTTGCTAATAATTTTATAGTGCAGACCACTATGAATATTATTGACATTTATTAAAATTATTTTGGAGATATTTTCTCAGTACTAGTAGCTGGAGATACCAGATTTACATTTTGTGTAAACTTTTGCATAGGTGTATATATTTTTTTGGCCGCTTGGCACTTTTCCACGTCCCCAATGGTAGCTTCGACCTACCATCCTGTCCACATCTCCATGGATTTACAACGCTGAGCCCTGCAGATCAGATACGTTGAGGGATTAGATATCTGTTTTGAAGCGTCAGAAGAGTCTCTGGGTCAAACTCTTTTTGGAAAGCTCCCTGAGCTTGATATACATCTATATTCATTACGTTGATTTATTGGATCGATGACTGTATTTATTGGATCGATGCAGGTATTTATATTGGATCGATGACTGTATTGGATCAATGACTGTATTTATTGGATCCATATTCAATGATAGCTTTGAACTGCTTAGCATAGTGTTTTCTCAGATTCAAATTAATTCTCACATATGACTCCAGCTTTGAGGAGGTCGATTGATATAGCAGTTTTTACATTCTGTGTTAGCTGCGTACGTGCATTTGTATTAATTGTACCAGGATCCTTTTCTTTTCCAATTGATCTGCACATTTGGTTTAAGGAATACATCGGTCATTCCTATGGTTGGTCAAATATCAAGCTCCTGCTACGGCATTATTTACATCACATCATGAGATCCGCGCCCCACAACTTCCTTTTTCGATATTTGAATATATATATTCTGCAGATTGGATTTGATCTGACATCCACATATTAGATCTGCAGCGACCTGTTCCAGCTGTGCATGAAAGGGAGATCCAGAGGATAGATCTACTAGATTTGGACGTGTATCTTTCAAATCAATTCTCTGAGTTGTTAAAGATTACTTTATTATTTTTTCATTGGTGATTTGGTAATGGAAAAAATGAACCAGATAGAAAAATTCGATGGAAAGGATTTCCATACATGGCAAATCCAAATCCAACTGTTGCTGATTGAAAAGGATCTTTGGGACATTGTTGATGGAGGATCGGTTGCACCAACAGATGTAGACGCACTCCAAAAATGGAAAGTCAAAGATAAAAAAGCTTTGGCCATTATTGGCCTCGGATTATCCAAATTGTATCTACATCATGTAGATTTCAAAAAATCATCCAATGAAATATGGCAAGCATTGAATCAATTATTTGGATCAAAAACTGACAATGCAGAGATAAATATGAAGTAAAAATTATATGGGTTGAAAATGGAAGAAGGAGGAGATATTATATCTCATATCAGCAAGTTCCACTCTCTAATGGCCCAACTGGATGGCATTAATGAAAAGGTGAAACCCAATGATGCAAAGGCCATATTACTAAATAGCATGCCTAAAAGTATGTCCAATATGGTGTTTACTTTAAGTAAACTAAATCCAAGCTTGGAGAGCATAATAGCAACGCTACTTCGATACGGAAAGCAAAGATGATTAAGAAGAAGAAGCAAGCATTAGCTAGTCAATCAAGTAATTCCTATAAAAGATCAAAACATATCAAAAACTGTATATGTTTTTATTATAGGAAGCCAGGACATGTTATTCTCAACTGCATGAAAAGAGCAAAAGATCTACTTGATGGAAAACTATCTGACAAGGCCATGGCTACTGAAGAAGATGATACTGAAGAACAAGACACAAATGCTAATACTGAAGGTTTTTCAAGTGATGAGGATTATCTTTTTTGAGTTGTTTGTGTTTTGTATCTACCCATGTCAACTCTAAGGGAGGGAATGTTGGGAAATTAGAGTTTCCATGGTAAATTAGTAATATACCATGAGGTAAATAAATGGGTAGTTTGTTATTTGTTTGTATGGTTTGGAGTGATTTGTGGGAGGATAAGGATAGGGATTAGATCCCATATATTGTGGATCAATATCTATATAAATATCTCTCTCTAAAATAATAAAATTGTATTGTTTTGATTGACTAAATTCCCTAACTGTTGACAGTTTGAAATAGAAATGAGTTAATTGAATTATTATGCAATGTTGTTGTGCGCCAACATCTATAATTGTCAGCGACAGGCTCAGGTGATACAGAATGCAATGTTGCAATTGGTTCTTGATTTTCATAGGCTCAAATTCCTCATGGTTCAATTCAACATGCATGACGCCCACACAACATGATAACAACTTTGATAAAGTTGGCTTGATCTGTTGCAGGGTCTTTCTGAAATTCAGTCCAATTGCACCTGTTCAAGTAAACAAGCCCCAGAAAATAATTAGCTTAGGGAGGGTGGTAAATTTGTGCATTTGAGGATTTTGAGCTAACAACTAACAATGTCATTGCTAAGATGGAAACAATAACTACACTGTATTTGTATCTTCCCGTGCTAAATTATATTTTTTATCTCTGTCATGGAATTTTTGAATCTACATCAATGTTTACAGTTGAATGTTTTGAATCAAACTGTAGGATTGAGGACAAGTTACATGCAACTTACATTTGACACTGTTTCCTTTAGCTTTATCTGTGTTATCTATATCTCTACGTGTGATCCGTTGGAATATGAGATTGATTTTCCCCTCTTTTTAGGATAAAACAGGAAAAAAGAAGTGAATGGAATGAATATTGATTCTTCTATCAAAAGTGCTTATCCACGGAAAAAATCACAAATATAAACACGAACCTTATAAAAAAGAATGTGAAATCATAAATACAAACACAAAACTTCAAATAAATAGAAACTGTGGGAAATGAAAAATGACCTGAAGGTTGTTCTCATTGCCACTCAAAAAGCTCAGAATGGGCTTCCGTTCATAATAAATAACAGATGAAGATAAAATTTGAAACATGTTCCACATTTCCTGGAAATTCAAGTATAGAAATAACTATGATACAACCAACCTTGAGAAGAAAGATTTGAAACGTTTACATAATGTCTGTATGCTTCAATTGAGGGCGAGAAGAAAAGATCCCAAATACAGAATCACCAATGCAGGACGATTATGAAATGAATTTGAAGGAAATGTACAGGATGAGCCAGCTCCCACGAGATTCCATGGGCCCCATGTACGCAGCAATCCAATTCAATTGCCGCACGAATCACCTTACAACCGCGTAACCCGTGAGGCAACCATGGTTAAGCGCTGAACTGTGGTTGGATCGATTTTTGGAACCGACAGTTGCCAGTAAAGAGTTCATGTTGAGGACCAGAGTATCATGGCGCCCTCACAAATAATGCTCTGTAGTACAGAGGCAAATCCGATTTGTCAGATTAATGGTTAAAATTGGAATTTGTAGGATTAATTGAGAAAAATGGACATTAATTAGGGCTAACACTCATTGAGATTTCTGTTGGAATTCAAATGTGAATCGATTGGATTACTTACCGGTATTGTTTCCGTGCTTCACGTGTTTCATTTTCGCCAGCTCCACCTGCGTCTGCATGAAGAGCTGCATTCTCTGAATCTCCATTTCCCTCATGAATTCCATGCGCTGTTTTTCCAGATTGATGAAGTTTTGGAACTTTGAACTCTCAACCCGTTCGTACACTTCGCCGAAATGCATGAGAGGACTGACACGGCCCTAAGCAGGGAAAGACACCACGACCGCATGTGGTGGACGTGTCACCTAACCATAAACTATCTACTTCCTCCGTTGGATTTCAACGAAGCTCTAAGGATTAATGTTATCCATTCGATTTCTGACATTTGTCAGAATAAAAGGGTTCAACTTCACTACAAGAACGCCTTACGGCGTAATAAACTCTTAGATCTTTTTTACATGGTAGAGATCACGTCGATATAGAAGTTCAATGAATTTGATAGTTTCTAACTCAAGTTAGATAACTTCTCGCTCTAATGAATAAAAAGTTTGAAATAACATATTATATCAAAAATTAGATATTTTGGCCTTCAAAAAGTTAGGAATTTTCTAAAATTTTAATTGTGAAATATTTATTTTAATTAAATAAATAATTATATAATATTTTTAATATTGATTTAAATTATTTTTTATTTACCTATATTAATAATTATAATATGACGTATAACATAAATAATTTATTACAATATCTATTGATTTATATTAAAAAATTTAAATAATGTAACATATACATAAATAATTTTAATAATTTATTACAATATCTATTGATTTATATTAAAAAATTAAACTTTTTTAATTGTAACATATAATATAACATTTCTAAATAATCTATTACAACATTATATATATATATATATGATATATATATATATATATATAACTTAAAAGGTTTTACACGGCCATACCCCACAAATTAGGTAGGTATATTATTTTTTTAATAATTATCATATTTAAATAATTTAATACCAATATTTTATAAACCATTAAAAATTTACTATTACAATTACATATGGTCTAGGCACTAGGTAAAAACAAAATAAGCAGAAATTATATGACAAGTTTAATGGAACAATTGATAATATACGGGATATCTTTTAATACAAAATATGTATTACATTAGCTAGAAACAATGAATTTACTGGTTGTCATTTTAGTATTTACTGCTACAATTTATTATAAATATCTCGAATTCTCCTTTTTATAGTTCTAATTTTACCGGTGAGGAGAACGTAGATTCGTGCTTAAGAAGGACTTCTTATGATGACGCCAATTTTTTATGTTTTTCGCAAATACCGTCAACTGTGGTATTAGTTTAGGGACGTCACAGCACATCATGACAGAAACTTCACGGCCGTTAGATGAAGGCGATCGACGATCTTGGGACATCCACATGGTCTATAGAGCTTCCTGGTAGTTTTAATGCGCAATCGTAGTCGCACAGACGGTCCATGGATATTCATATTCATATTCGTATCTGACACGTGATGAAATCTGTTGCGCCACGTTGGAGTTTCCTTTATTGTAGAGATTTTCGAAAGAAGGGCACAGTGCAATTGGGCAGCAAACGGCGAAGGAGGCTCGACACAGCTGAAGGGAAATGAAAAGCTTCAAACCTTTGTTAACGAAGCAGGCTGTTTTGAAGCACATAATAAGAATTTGAGGCGGCGCGAGGAGGCGGAGACTTGAAGAAAGCCGCAAGAATTTATTTTACTTCCTTCATTTGTTTGGGCTATGGCGGAAGAAAGAGGAGGCATATGGGAACTGGATCAGAAATTGGACGAGAATATCGACGCCGAGGCCGGAAGAGTCCGTACCATGGAACCACGCAAGGTTCCTACCTACAACTGATCCCCATAATTTTTAATTGTAGTTTCAGTCTCCATGTCTGAAATACTTACGCAATGTTTATATTACATATATATATTCCATGGTTTGAATTTTTCTTTCTTTTTTCTTCATGAACACATGAACCAGGCTGTGGGTCAATACTGTTTCCTTCCGAAAATAATGAACGCCTGAAGTTGGGTCAGTTTTCTTTCTTTCTTTTTTCTTTTCCCTTTTGCTTTGGGTCATCATAACAGTAAGCTGAATTGCTGTCCTATACATGTACAACCTTGAAGACGCTCATATTGTATTCAAATTTCTCAGATAATTCGAGAATTGAGAAGCCTTTCTTCACCACACAGCTTATCCAATCCCTTTCTTAGTCGTGGTTGCAACCTAGAAACTAATATGTTGCTGTTATTGATGCGACTAAGTAGTTGGTTTGCATGATTATATTCAGAATGGAACAAAATGAGGGGGCCACCACTGGAAATGTTGCACAATCAATAATTTTTGCAGGATTAGCTGTCTCCAAGTTTTTTCATATGTTACTATTCTCGGACCCAGGCACTAGCTTAATTTATAATTACTTCATATATTTTGTTGTCAGGATAGTCCTCTCTCCTCCACTCGTCCAAAATCAGCGGTCCCAAATCATTTTCTTCTTTCAGTTAGTTCAAAGCTCCGGAAATCAAGTGCAGCCATAGTAATTGAAGCAATAGGGACCGTCACTAGTTAGTGCCTGAAGGAAAAGGCAAAATCTGTGATTCCCCGGGCAGGCATTTCTAGAAATAAACTATATTTTGTGGTAATCGACAGATTGTCTATTATTTTAGTGGGACATTGGAATTAAATTATTATTAGATAACGCCTCGCTCAACTATGCACCCACCTAAATATTCCAGAAAGTGTTAATTATTGTGGGGATCCACAGTTTGTCTGTTATTAACGGGTGACATCGTAATTAAATTAATTAGATAGCGCCTCACTCAACCGTGTACCCACCTAGATAATTCAGAAAGTATTAATTTATTAATTATTTCACGTGAACAAAAAAACTAAATATATCCGTAATACACCCAGATACATGAAAAGGTGAACGCTTGGAAATTGACAGCCTGTAGGCCGTTTTTTGTGATTTTAACCCTATATTATAGGTGAAAAAATTAGGAAACCGTAGACGATGACAGGTTGAAAATTTAAATAACTGAATTTTTTTTAAAAATGATTTATATAAAAAAATAATACTTATTTACATATATGTGAACAAATTTGAGAAATATCTATAAAAATTATTGGAATTTGCAGCCACGGGAAAGAATTAAGCCGTCATCTAATTGTGATTTGACAGGTAGCGATAATTTTTGCTGGTTAGTTTTGCGTTTGTAATAAAAATATAAAATTCGCCATAGCTAGCCCAACCAAAATACAAACTAAAACAGAAGTGTATCGGCCTACAGATTTTCAATGGCTAGACCACTACCTCCTATGAATTGGGTTTAACTCAAAGCACCATTAACCTCTCCTTTTATCTAGACTGTGGTAGTCTTTTATTTTCTCATACCTTATGTGAGGCATTGTGATCTACAACCGGCCAGCTGAGCAAATTGACTACTCCTATTCCGTTCTCTCCCTGCACCCTTAATGGGATTCCATATGCATAGAAACACACAATAAGATAAACAAGGTAATCTGATAATCTGATATAAGTAGAATAGACATATCTTTTATTACCAAGCGATTGCCTTCTGCCGATAATAATACGAATAGTCATATATTAAATTTCCAAACACTTACCTAATTTAATAGCTTCCTCAAGGCCTTGAAATATGCTTCAGATTTGTGTTTATGTCTTATAATTTCTGCAACAAAGAGTAACAGGGAAAATCTTGTTAGTTAATTTGTTATAACAAAAGCTGCTGTTGCAACCATCATTCTCATCCCCACACCGTGTCTTCAATCTCACAATGGTTATTTATTGCAACTAACTACTGTAAAATCATTAATTTACCTGCGTTAAGAGCTGCATTCTCTGAATCTCCATTTCCCTCATGAATTCCATGCGCTGTTTTTCCAGATTGATGAAGTTTTGGAGCTTTGAACTCTCAACCCGTTAGTACACTTCGCCGAAATGCATGAGAGGACTGACACGGCCCTGAGCAGGGAAAGACACCACGACTGCATGTGGTGGACGTGTCACCTAACCATAAACTATTACTTCCTCCGTTGGATTTCAACGACGCCCTTAAGGATTAATGTTATCCATTCGATTTCTGACATTTGTCAGAATAAAAGGGTTCAACTTCATTACAAGAACGCCTTACGGCGTAATTAGGTGCAACTGACATGGTTCAAGTGATTGAATTCATTTTCAGGAGTGGTTATTATGGTGGACCTATCCTTGTGGAATTGGACTTTATTGTGAAGGATCTTGTGGCAGTGTCCCTTATGTGTTCTAAAACTCAATAATATATGATTCAAATTCACATTAGTCTGTTAGGAAATTCATTATGTAGTGTTATTTTAGTTATTAAATGTTAGAATGAGTAATTATGACGATTGGTGTTTCGGTGCGGAACTCACTAACCTGTCAGATGTAAATCGACGAACCTAGGAAGACCATTCGATTTATCTCCTCCGTCCGATAAAAAAACTGTAGAAAACTACTTTCTCAATGATTGAGCGAATCAATGGTGGTATATGGTGACGACCAGCTGGATAATTCGGCTATTGATGGCATGTGTTAACTATCGATGACAATGTCAAATCGTTTAGGGTATTTTTTCCAAAGGATTGACGGGTGTGTAGTATGGGCCTGTGGGCGAGGAATACAGGTTGCATGTACATGGTTGCTGGCAGGAAACCTTGGGCCATACAGATAACAAAGGAGGTGAAAGGCCGAGCAGTGTGGATCCAATAGCCACTTTTGAGAATGCCAATGAGCATCCTGTGGAACACGCAAGCAGAGGACAGTCATGGACTGTTGAAGGTCGCGAGGGCAGAAGACGAGATCTTTTAACCTGGCTCCAATGGTTGTTAGCCAGAACGACGTTGAGTAGATTTTGCAGAGCACAAATAGAGGAATCCCGCCCTTTATTTAACGCAATGTTGGGATTTGAGATTTGTTGTTGCGGAAGGTGCGTGAAGGTTGCATTACAGGTGGAAGAAATCTACAGCGGATGTTGTAGGTGGTATCTTCTTATTTTTTCATTTTATTTTCGTAGAGGGGCAAAGATACTCAAAAAACGGTTGGGATTTATGCTTTTATTTTGCAATGTGAGCTTACTAATTTTATGGGCTCGATCTACATCACTGCTTTGTGTAATAGACTGGTGCTTTTTAGCTCGATACGGGGACTTGATTTTCCCAGCACCCAGATTGTGGCCTTTATTTTGGAGACTTTTTGGTTCTTTATGAACATATATCATTTTCTTGTCATGGCACAGTGTATCTTTTGATATGAATCTGTTTTGATTGCAATGCCTCCTTTATTTCCTAGTGAAATTAATCACACACTTATTTATTGGTTTACATAATGTACTAAGAAAAATACTTCTTCGGAGTACCTTTCACAAAAAAAAAATTAGTATATTTTTGTGAGAAATTTCCCTCTTTAGCTAGTCTTCTGTACTGATTTGTAATTTTATTTTGATCTTTGAGAACATAAATATCCTTCAGAAGCTATCTGAAAGCATAGCTATATCAACAGAATGGACTATCTGAGAGCAGTTACAGGGTTGGTTCTGTCATAGAAGGTTAAAGGATAAAATACTTATGAAGGAGGAAGCTTCGGATAATGGAAAACAAGATTCAAATAATGGCTTTATACACGATTCTGCTAATGGAATTAAACAAGATTTTAGTAGCAGTGGGAAAAGGTTGATCATCAGAGCTATTTGGAATCCAAGCAGACAGGAAATCCATAGGTCATGGATGTTGTGGATTATCGGAGGGTGGGAAGTGAGACAAATTTTAAATTATGTGAGATATTATTGAGTTTTTTTATATCTATAAACTATAAAGGGTACTTTAGGCAACTTTACAATTTTCAGGGCTTAGATTATTCGAAAGGAATGGTCAAATTTTCTCCAAATTTCACAAAATAAAACTTAGTATTAGTGTGGGAGAGTTTGAACTTTAATATTTGTATTCTTGCATGATAGGTTTCGAGTGTCAATATGATATGAATGTTGGACATTTCCCTAAGTTTTTGGATCGAATTGTAAATATGATGCCTTAAATTGAGTGCCAGGAATTTTTCCATGTTTTTGAGTCACAAAATGTTGCCACTTAGCTTTGAAGCTTCAGGAATTGGTTTCAGCGTTCCATAAGAGCAGAGGATCTGGATGCAAATTTTTGTTATTGAAAACAACCAGGGTGGATGAATATTATTTTTGTGTATGGTTCAAGAATCGTTTCCAACAATGTAGATACTAAATGAAATAAAATTTTATTTCCTGTTGAAAGTATGTGTGATCCATATGGATCAGGAAAATAAAACCTCTTCATCATTACAAAAACAAGGTTTGATTTGAGTATTTCTTGTATGGTTATGAAACTGACGCTATATGCAAGGGGTGGTTACATAAATGCATGTCCTTTTAGTGGTGATTACAAGGTTGAGTTGGGGAGTTATGTATTCGATTGTCTCTCTACAGGTGGGTTTTGTTTGAGTGAATTGAAAAGTCAGAGTAACTCTAAATGATGGAATTTCTTCATTTTTGTGTCGTCTGGGAGTTTTTAGTGTACCAAAGGACATTCTTGGAGCATGGTAGCTAGGAGGCAGATATCCAATTATAGAGGTGAGTGTGAAAGAAAAATTTGGTGTTTAATTGGTTGCTAAAGGGGGAAGAAATATATGCAGATTAGATCCGAGTGAGCTACCATAGTTCTTGTTGCATTTGTTCTATTGGTCTCTTTGTAATCATATATTTTAATATGTCTTTGGCTATAAGAGGATCATGAAGTTTCAGTATTGCCACACCAAGGTTTCTAGGTTAAAAAAATCAACTGTCCATTGTTTTTTTTCATGTTTTATGTTTAACTGTTCATGGTTTGTTACATTTATAATTACTTATTGTAAGGTTTTTTTATGTTTCCAGCAACACAGAACACTAATTCTAAGATTTTAGCATCCAAACTACCAATTGGGAATAGAATTCAAGTAGAACAACATAAAATGATTATGCAAATCCCATTAATCATACATAATTAAGTGGTTACAGATCACCATGTATGTTTTCTTCTCTAGTAGCAAGGTTTATCATGATTCCTATACTGAGGACCTAGTAGGGGCAAGGTTTTTAGACTGGATGAGCCTTACCTCATTCAGTGTTAGGGAGCAACTCAAAATATGGTTGTACAAAAGGTTGATATTTTCACTTTGGATGATTATGCATAGTGGATCGGATTTAAAAGAATGAGTTGATTAATTATTTCCCTTATCACTTCTTTCATATCATCATCATGCTAATGTTGATCCTTCTTTCTATCTACCATCACATGTCTAGAGTATTGTAGATATTGGAAATCATTTACATGGGTAGGGCACTGACATGAACAAAGATTACATTGGAATGGATAAGAAGCTCCCACTTCTTTATGCGTAAGCATTTGTTTGTTGAGGTATAGGTAAAATTAGATCTTGTCACTCAAGAAATAAACCATGTCTCTCATTTTATAAATCATTCTGTAGCCTGTTGTTGAATTTAATGCTTTACTATCAAGTGATTCGTTGCAATTTTCAGATTTTATAAGTATTTTATACTGTTTTGAGTTTATTTCTATAAGAACTTGAGGATTAAAAGAGCCAATTTCATATGTTCATTGTAGGGCCTAACATTGATTGGCCTAATGCTCCTAGGAAACCGAGGAACAAGATGACCCCTACAACAAGGAATGCATCAGTGGTGACCCCACTCAGGTGAATGATTCTGGGACATATTTGAGACACTCTCCATGGGATCCATCCCCATTTCTCTAGGGATGTGCCCCCCTACTCGAGGGATGCATCCCATTGTAAAAAGGATCCCAATTTTGATAATATTTGTTATTGCCACTTTCCAAAGTCATGCAATTGAGAAGCTGACTTAAATGGAGTAAAAACTGAGATGTAGCAAAGGGAGGATTCATTTATTGTTTTGATAATATATGTTCTTACACTTAAATTTCTCTAAAAGATATGTTGGATTTCCATAATATTAATTTCAAAGACCTAATATAAAATTTTTCAAGTTAAGAAACATATTCACCCTCAAAAGATGGCAATATTGGGCGGATGGTACTGATGGTACTATTTCTAAATTTGGTCTTGAACATGAGGTCAAATGGGCCTCTAAATTACGGGCTCAAAGTTCCATTAAGGAAAAGTAAATAAAAATAAAGAATATAGATGGAGACATTCTCAAATTGAAAATATTAGAATTGATCGCAAAAAAATAGGGAATTAATAAAGGGTCAAAGGACAATACTTTGTCCCACTTGGTGTTCGAAAAAATTGAGTAGGAGGTTCGGCGGGATGGGATTTAAGGGGTGTTCACGCAAACACCCCCCTTTTCATGAATAACATTCACCCAAACTACCACATAAGCCATAGAAAGGGGAGGTGTTGTCGCGTGAACACCCCTTCACATGAAAGGGGGCTTGGGTGAACACCCTTTTCGTGAACCCCCTATTTATATATTTGTGGCAAAGCAGAGGTTCTCACTTTTTACTCCACTCCAAACATCTTCATGTGAAGTTAGATCACCCGAATGCCTCTGTCAATAGCTACCAAGCCCAATGTCGCCCAATGTTTCCGGCACCAAGTATGTACAATGGGTTTTGATAAAAATTAGGTACCTAATTTAATTTTATATTGTTTTTTGTAAAATTTGTTCTTCCCTATAGAATATTGAAACTATAGCTATTGAAAATCCCCAAATAATGTCATTCTTGACTTCAAAAAATTAATAAAATAATAAAATTGGGGGGGGCGGGAATATTATACCTTTTATGTTATATCAGTTCAATCCTCTAACCAGGTGGAAGTTCATCACAAGATTAATACTGGACCTACATTTTATGCTTTTCCATGTCAACATGACCTGGGATCATGCAAGAAAAGCATTTAAAGAGAACATAAACCCAATAAACATATTATTCTTGTCGTTTATATGGAATTATATCTATAATTAAGTTTATCTTGGTCTGAACTACACACAATGCTCTCCATCCAAAGTAGCAAAAATTATATGAACACGAGCTTTCTTGATGTCATTTGATCTAACTATTTTTCTTGTGGAACCTTATACAATTAGAGCAGGAACAACATAAGAGTGTACAACTAATTTATCAGAAGTGGATTGATTTATCTTTGATGAAAACATTCCTCTCAGGCAAGTGGAAAAGGATAAAAATGACCAAAAGCCAATTTTTCCCCTTCAGAAAGAAATTCGAGCACACTTTTATCTTTTTTAAGAGTTCCGAGTGGACCAAATTAATATGAAAAAATGTGGGATGCTAAAGGGAAAATCGGTCATTGTTTACTTGAAAATCAGCTCATCCATTGAGAAAAGTAGGCCCATTACTCTGTCACAGTTTCCAATAAACCATTACAATCTCCAATAAATCATTACTCTGAAAGGATTATGGGGTTTACAATTTTCTCCCCAGTCTAACACAAGTTTTTGAGGAAGATTTCCTTGGTGTTCTCATAAACGTATGCCAGTCCTTGTCAAAATTATTTGTGTTTAGGTCATGGTTTTTTAAGGTTTTTAAGTATTGTGTTATCATGTTTGAATCTGATTCTAAGCCCTTGTGTCATTTATTAACCTAATCATGAACCATATATTTTTACTCTATGAATTCTTAGTGCTATGGAGAGAATGTATCATAAGAAAAAATAAAATTGATGAAGGGAAAACAAAATACTAATGAGAACTTTGTGTTTGGTTTTCCTATTCTTTTCATTTTGCAATTTCTCAAATTTTGTGGAAATTTATGGTTGTAAAGTACATGAATCACATCAAACAATGTAATTTATTTAGTGAATATGAATGTAAATATACACATGGGATATTTATTTCATTTGTATGAATTTTTGCTTTCCTATTCTTCCATACAATACGATACCATACCATACCATACCATGAATATCTGAAAAACATCACGGAATTGATAATTTTTTATAAAATGGTCAAGATAAAAATTATATTCTCATTTAAATTAATATCACATATCTTTATTGACTATCAGCCATTAACATAGTAAACATAACCCATGAATCATGTTTTAAATTCTAATGATAACTCTAATTTTTCCTTCTTGGTTGATGCTCTTTAATCTGAGTCTTGAATTAGTAAGACCTTAAAACAAAAATGAAAAGTGCTTTGAAAAGTCTGCACTTATGAGTTCGTGTATCATACATCATGAAAAAGGTTTCATTGCACATGAAAAGTATATTTTAACATAAATACAAAATATTTTAAGAAATTATGTTTCAACACAAGAAAAGTATATGTTTTAATTTTTTTTCGAAAAGAAATTTAAATTTATGTGAAATTTTATCAATTTACGGTTTAAAGTTTCAGAAAAAATATTCTAAATTGAATTTTACTTTAATTTTTTACAGTTATAACTTCTTCCTCTACTAATTTGTTTGAGAGGATTGGCTTAGAGATAACAAAATTATCATATATTCTTGAGATTTCAGCTATAGTTGGGAAATATAAAACACATTGCGAAAAAATATTGAAATATCGTAAAAAAATACAAACAAACTTGAAAACATACAACCTTTTTTAGCCCGAGTCACTAAAAATTTATGGAAGAATTAAAATCAAGTGTGATAGGGGATGTGGGATATAATGAGGTTGTAAGCATGACTTCTTGATAAGGAATTCATTAAGATCTAATGTTGTTTGAGTTATGTCTGCCAAAATAAAATCAAGGCATATTATGTAAACAAGTGTTCATGTCCCCTTTATGCACCATTGATTTATCCTAGATTTTTGGCCTCTCAAGGCCAATTTCTTAATAATGACCAGTTACTATTATATTTCATATTGATGCTACACGCTGAGGTTCACCTAAACCAAAAGGTGAACTATTTAGACATCCATGGTTATTTTGGGCATAGGCACGACTGCATTAGCAAACAGGCCTACACATCAACAAGAAGGAGCTCCTCTAGTTTTTGACGTGCGATATCTTGTAGAGAGGCCACGGACCTTTCTTATTTGGCTTTCAGGATGTCATTATGCCTATTATTATGAGTGCCCATGAGGGTGTTATTGAGGGTCCTTTGGGAGCATTTTTCGTGAGATCCAATTTATCTCTTCTGACCATGTGGGTCAGTTCCTTGAGAGACATGTTATTAGCACTGGAAGAGCTAGTACCAACAGGTGATGTATGTAGTGAGTTATTGTAGTGCCCACTTCCCTTTGACACCTTTTTGATACTAATCATGATACTGCTGATTATATTATGGACTTGATTATGGACCTTATTATAGTATGATGTTAGATGTTAGATCATGGATTATTGTTGACTTGATTCAGTTATGATGCATGAGGATTATTAGAGACATTTTATATGTTGATGATGATATTCTATTTAACATGGTTATATTATGGATGTTTTTCAGATTTGTGATATTTGGATATTGTGAGTAGACCTAGAAATGGAAATTATTGGATGATGATATAGTTGTTGATAAAACTATAAATGATATTGTTAGATTGCTTTGATGTGGTTGTGATTCATATATCTAGATGATTTTGGGAATTATATTTATATTATTTTGGATGTTTTGATATGGCCACGAGGCTAAAGGAGGTATTTGTATTTTATAGCTTTAAAATATCACAACAAACATCGGGGGATTGGAGACCAACCACATTGAAATTCTAGATGAATTCAACAAGGTCACCATGGCAACTAGTATTTGTTTGTGCTTGTTTGTGTGTGATATGGATTCCCATGGGGGGATCACCTTTAAATGTGACCAAAGGGGTTATGTGTTTTTATTTATTTGACCATTTTGTTTAATGTTGCATGTGTTTATTTTGTGATGCATTTTCCCCTTTTCTTTATTTATTAAATGTTGTATTAATATTGTGGGTAAGCATGTTGTTAATATTAATTAAATAAAATATGTCATAAGAAAGTAATTAATAGAGTTGTTGGCCTTGAATTAAAGTGTTATAAGAGATGTGTAAGTGATGTGTAAGTTAACTTTTGAGTGTGAAACACTCCACCTTCTTGGAAATTTGAAATTGTCCTTGGAGGCTGATTTTGGAGGCCTGTGGGACAAGTTAAACTTATCTCATACCTCTTAAATTTAATTACCAACCATACCTACGGTTGAAGAGTTGAGATTAAACTTTTGTAATGCTTTTTGAGAAGGTAAATTGTAAGTTTTAATTGCACTTTTCTTACATGATTTAATTTCAGTCCTTTGGGGTGTGGGTTGGATTCGAGTGTGTCAGTAAAATATCATTTGATTCACCCACCTATTTATTATGCTTTGGAGAATGAAGTTGACTTTTGGGGTTGGGGTTGAGGATGTGTGATGTGGCATCCTACATGGATCCACCTCATCTTTTTCCCTTCCCTCTTCTATAAAATTTGAATTCCTTGCTTTGTTTTGGGTTGCTTCACTTTGGAGAGTTCATTCTTGGGTGAATTCTTTTGTTGTTTTAGAGCTCTTGCTTTGAAGAAGTTTTTGGAAGATTGTTGCATGCTTGTGCTTGGTTGTTTTGGATTGTTTGCATTGGGATAAAACTTGTTGTTTTGGAACTTGGAACAACTCCATCATGGAGAGGTAGGAGCTTGGCTCTTGAAATACTTCTTTTTTTTTTTATGAAAATGTTAATGTGTGAATGTTTTGGCATGTTTGTGGGCTGTTGGGTAGATGGTCTAGGAATGGTGTAGGAGAAGACTATGGGGTTTATTTTGTGGGAGGCACAAATGTGTTTTAGGGAGGTATAAGGGAGGAGGGAGTTGGGATTTGGGTTCCACCTTACAAAGAAATATATTGCATTTCTTTACTCGTTATGGGGTGCCATAACAAGTTGGGGAGGCATAAGGAAATGTGAGGAATAAGGGGTACTTGAGGAGGCATAAGGAATGTCAAGGTTTTGATATACTATATTTTGGCAATTTGTAATTTAGGTGGTGATACCCATTTCCCCTTTTGGGAGGCATAAGGAGCATCCCCCATAGTTTCTTGCTCCTTTGGATTGTTGATGAAGCCTCAGTAATGTTTCTCACACTTTAATGTAGTTGTAAACTATATTCTATTTTGGACTGTGTTTTTGTTGTGAAAATGTTGCTTGTGTGTTTGTGGAAGTATGTTGTTGCCATGAGTTGGATCACATCTTTTATTGTATTTTGGTTGGGGCTCGGGGGCCAATGAAGAAGGATGACTTCTCCTCTTCATTGGATGTCTTGGTTGGGTGGAGAGCGTTGTCTTTCCCCTACTCCTGTTGTGACCAAATTGGAAGAATAAGAAATACGCATGTTGTTGTTCTGGAGCTAAGGAAAAGACATTTTGACAGTCCCTTGTGAAATGAAATATTATTGTAGCCCTTTCCCACTTTGAAGTGGATGATATGTATATTAATTGTAATTGAAAGATACTTTGTATTGACAATGAAAGTTGAAGTTTGAAATGTAAAAGAGTTATACTCTGTATTCTATTTTTTGGAAAGAATGTGAAAGAATGATACGTATTTTGTATATTGTATTTTGAAATCAAATAGAAAGGATGTTGTAAGAATTTAATTTGAAATAATGGAAGTGTTTTCCTTGTTCATATGATATTATTTCCATTGGAAATTTGTGTTTAACATGCACTATGAAATCCTTGTTTGGAAAGTGGAAAAGTGAAACACGTGAGGAGAAAATGTATTATTCTCCCTTGTTTATAATATATGATTTTGGAAAGAATAGAAACTACATTTTTGTTTTAATATTTGATTGAAAGAAAGAAAACTATTTATGACCATCATGGAATGAATTCAAATTTTTATTGCATGGAAAAAGAGATAGTTAATTTTTGTTCTGTAAATGTATACACTTCTTTCAATTCATTGTATACTTTGTAAAATCCCTTTATCAAATGTTCAAATAACCCTGCAAATAGATAAGAGGTAAATGAAATAATCAATTAGAAATAATGAGGAAAAAATGATCCCAAACCAAACTAAAAATGCTTAAGGAAATGTCTTGAAAATCTTACAATTGAGCCAAGGCAAATTTGAAGGTTTTTGCTGTAAAAAAAAAAAAAAGAAACTTGTAATTTTGAAATGCAGATCAAACCAAAAATTTTACACTTGCTATATATCTTAACACTTTCCTAATGGAAACCTCCATGTCTATTTGACATGTTGAAGGAGAAAGAAGGAAAAATTTGAACAAAATTTTATAAGTTAAAATTTACCAGTTCACACTGTAAAAGCATGTAGAATGTTTTCACAAAATTGACCCCTTAAATTTTATCAAAACTTGAATTTAATGAATCCCATTCAAAGATGACGTTGAGATATTTCCATAAAGTCCTCATTTTCCAAAAAATGAGTTCTCTATCAAAAGTTATGGCCTTCTAAATTTTTTCTTCACTTGGCGTAAAAAAAATAAAAAATTGGGTAAAATTTCCTTGACGGACCCACGGGTCCGAATTTTCCCTTAGCGCTTCGGAAATTTTTGGGAAAATTTTCCTAATTTTCCCTTTCACACCGTCGGCCTACAGCCAATCAAAGGCTACCACATGGCACCACGAGGCATTGGCGGAGGGGCAAATCCCTCTTTAACTTAGCGCTTCAAAAAAAAATTCCCCACCACCCCGCACCCAATCAGGAGATGCCACGTGGCATCACGAGGCATCGGCAGAGGAGCGGGTTCCTTCTTACCCTTTGTGTTTTTGGAAAAATTTTGGGAATTTTTTCTAAAGTTCCTCACTAGCCCACCAACCTGCAGCCAATCAGGAGCTGTCACGTGGAATCGCGAAGCGTTGGCCGAGGCGCGGGTGAATTTTACCCTTTTTCCCTTCGATAAGATAAACTTATTTTATCCCTGCCTCCCCATTTTCCCCACACTGGCTTTGGATGCACCACGTGTCTCTTGCGGACTCCTGGGAGAGTGGGTATAATGGTGGCTTTTCGCCCCCACGCGGGAAATTTCCAAAATGTCTCCCGTGGCCTCGCCGACCCGACTCCTTCCCCGAGAAAAAAAAATTTCTTCCCGCGGCCTGCAGACCCGCTGTGGGTAAATATTTCACTCTGTGGCCCACCGACCCGCCCCTGGGGAAAATTTTGTCCCTTGGGCCCGCTGGTCTACTCTTGGGGAAACTTTTCACCCCTAGTCCCACTGGTCCATAACTTGAGAAATATGAGGAGTTAGGAGGACTTCTTTATATAAATGGAAAGGTGAGGAAATTTCCTATCCATTGGGAATGATTTAAGGAAATTTTTAATGCATTAAATTTGTGAAAAATCAAGTTGAATCTTTAAATCCTGTTAGAGAGTGGGTATGGTGAGGAATTACCCTCTGACCCTAATTGAACTTTCTAACCCTAAATTTTTGGACCTTGTGACCTCTAATAATTGTTAATTAAAGAAAAGAATATTCTAGTGGATTAGAATTGATCTGG
The DNA here is from genome assembly GCA_019776745.2 of Taxus chinensis. Taxonomy (NCBI): domain Eukaryota; kingdom Viridiplantae; phylum Streptophyta; class Pinopsida; order Cupressales; family Taxaceae; genus Taxus; species Taxus chinensis. The sequence goes on from CM034150.1 coordinate 897,733,139, forward strand.
AACTTGTTAGTGGTAACTGTTGTTTTGTAACCTAGTTTTAGACTCTTTTAAACAAAAAAAATATTCCATAATTTTCCTAACTAACCCTAGGTTGTTCTTGGGTCTCAAGTGGGTTATTTTAGCAGGCATCACAGTTATAGGCTCATGCACATTTGATATCAGCTGCTGAATTTGAGGGAATTGAAGATGTTACTTAGATGCTTTTGTTAGTACACCATCATGGCTACCAATTTGTTGTGTGCATATGAGCTGATTTCACGGAAGTGCGTCATTCCACTATCAAGGGTTTTTCATTTGTTAGAGCATATTACTATTCACAACAATGTATCTTCTATTCAGAGTACTATTGCAACAACTACAGTTGGACCTCCTCTTTTTAAGATTGTGACACCTGTTGGTTGTCAAATAAGGACTTAATTGAAAGCAACAGTCAGGGGATAGAAATTCCCTCCTCTTTAATGGGAGAGGTTCCCTTATTTAAAGGCAAAAACCTATTTACAAAGGTACAATGTTTAGCTTTAATGAGGAACTATGATATTATGAAAGTGTTTGATATAATAGATCATCAATACAAAAAGATAGAAGAATAAAGGAATGGGAGGGGGTAGAATAGCACTCTCAAGAAATATAGATAACAAAATAATTCCTTACTCATGCCATAAGGAATCATATAGAACATAATCATTTGCATTTAAAACCACAAGATGTTATTTCATAGACAAAAAGTTCTAGAGATGACATCCACAAGAATACAAAGCTTCTTGAAGTAAAAATAACTAATGATCCAATAAATTTTAATAGATAGCAATGAAAAAAAACAAGAGCAGATGGAAACAAATAGAGATATCTTCTTGTATTGATAGCTTTTTAACTCCTTTACACTTTCAAAAATCAACAGAGTTCCAGCCCCTGAAAATGGCGTACAGAGCTCATTATATAGATTACAAATTGGTTACACTTGGTAACCGTTTCTTTTAACTAAAATGTTAATTAAGGAAGTGCTTGACACAAGATCATTAATTAGTTTATAATGAGCTTGATTTCAGAAAAAGAAGGAGGAAAGGAGAAGCTAGAAGAGAAAATATCTGCTTATTGCTGGGGAGGGCCCACCGACTTGAGAATCCGTTACCTGAATCTTTTCAATGCTTCAGCTATCTCTCTACCTCGTAGGATTGATGTGTTGGTAGTGGCTTGAGACCAAGTGCCTAGTCATTTCTCCATGTCCTTATCAAACTCGATATGCTCAAGGTAATCTTTATTAGCCTCTTTCAATAGCAGATTGAGGAGAGAAAATCTCCTTTGTCTTCTCTTTGGTAATCAATTCCTCTTTGAACAAGTTTTCTTTAACAAATGCTCTGAACTGAGTTTTAATCTCTTGGAAAGAGAAAGGAACACCTAAAGTTTCATCATGGAGATGACTGTGAATATATTTGAAGGCAGACACAACACAAGTTTTGAAGGATTCTCCCTTTTGCCAATTGTTCCTTAATTCTCCCAAGGCTTCCTCCAGAACTTTTATTTTCCATTCAACACTGCAAACCCATGACCTTGCCAAATTGTCCTTGGCATCATCAAAATATTTATTGGCCATCAATATCTTTTCATCAGCTTGTTCCATCAGGCGAAGATCTATGATGCAACTACTCCAAAGCTTCAGTTCTTTGTCCATGGTTCCAATAGAGGAGGAGAGTTTTTGTTGCAGGTTGGGAAACTTCTCATTGAGTTTAAATGCTTCTATAATTAAATTCAAGCCTACAATGATCATGTCATAAACCATGGCTTCCATAGCCCTTCCATAAGTGGAATACCTGTGTATATCCTTGATACTCTAAACCTCATCCTGACTGAGGATCATAGGAGATGGAAGGGCAGTTAGTGGAGTAGGATCCAAAACTTTATCTTTAGTCAAAAATTATTTGATGAAGCTAGAAAGAACTTGATTTTGTTCTTCCAACGGTTCTATAGTCTGTTTACCCTTCTCCACTCTCTCAATAACATTGGTTACTATTTCTTGGAGGTTATGCATCTCACTCTTAGGAGTGGATTCTCCCATTGGAATCCTAGAAAGCTCTAGGTCAGAGGCTAATAGATCTTGCTCTGCCTTATCAACTTTAGGCTTTCGAACCTCTAGAAATTGTTGGCCCTGAGCATCGGTCACTATTATTGAAGTTGTCTTTGGCTCTCTTTGTTGGAGGAGGAGGAGTAGTGCCTAACAAGGCTGCCACAACATCAAAGTTTGGTCTTGAAAAATGGGAAGAAGGTTTCTTCTTCCTACTATCAACAAGGGGTTGCACCAATGCAAAAGTAGAGGGGGAAGAAGATGGGTGGAACAAGAGGTCCAAGAGAAAGTGAGATCATGGCACTTAAAGTATTCACCATTGTTGCTTCTAGTAGAGATGTGAGTGAGGCATCTGGAGCTTCTTGAGTAGAGGAATCAGTGGTACTTGGAGGTTCAGCGCTAGGCACTTCCTTCTCTTTTTCTGTTGTAACTTATGAAGTTCCTTCCACCAGGAATCTGAGTACTTCACCATCATCACTTTCACTGAGAACAATAACGTTCTTTGGCCTTGAAGGTAGTTCTGAATGCCCTGAAAGGGGTTCTTCTTCAATTGGATCTTGTTTAATTACTCTTTTACCTTCTTTTGATACACTTGAGTGGAAGAAGAGGGAGTAGATGATTCAGGTTCTTCTTTCGAGGACGGAAGAGGCATTTGTCAAAGTACCTCAGTGATGGGTGTATGTGATTCCTTCCTAGGTGTTGAAGTATCTTTGGAAGAAGATCCACTTTGATTATTCCTAAGCTCTCGAACCTTTTTATCAAACCAAACCTTGGTTCTTACAAGGACAGGGGCCAAAATCTCAAACAAGTCATCCTTCTCCTTCTTGTACCAGTCCAGATCTTCCAAAGGAGTATGTTTGATTAATGTACTCATATTCATACGACAACTAGTATTCATTATCATCTTAGAACCCTTCAGAGGAAGCAAAAACTGGTAGAGATTGAGCTCCTTTATCAACTACAGAGAGAATCTTCCATAGTGTCTCCACCTTGCTTCAAGGTCATCTGCACAATCAAAGCAGTAGTCCTCAACATCTGACAAAATTTGATGATAATCTTATTATGAGGTTTTGCTTAATGAACTTCTTCAAATCAAAATAGGTCCTAGGAATGAAAAAGTGGATAGTGATGGGAGCAAGGATCCTTTCTATATTTTGATCTGGCATCCAAGGTCCCATTTTTCTGTATTGTTACGCAAGGAAATAGGGAAATGCTTGACCTACATATTTTCTTGTCCATGGCAGGGTCCTATGCAATTTATCCAATTTCACTACACATTTCAATCAAACCATCAAAGAGCCATTACAAAACATGGGGAGCTTGAGAGGTGTGTTCTCATAACTAGCCAACCTGATATATGAAAACCTCCTGAAATGAATGAAGAAAGCTCCATACTTTGCTATCAGGTTCACGGGCCTCATGTAGATAATCTTCTGGCAGTATCACCTTCTAAGAGCCTTACAATATACATGGTAAAGCACATCATTAACCCTCCTAAAGTTGTGGTTGCTAGTTTCAAGAGTGAATTGAGGGAAATATGCATAAATATGTTCATCCTTCTAGCATTCCATGTATGTGAATCCAAACCATTATTGGGATGCTGCTAGGGAATACATGAGATAAGAAGTCATATAGAACTTCTTAGTCTGTTCGAAACATTGGACAATTGACAGTCAAAATGCCCAATTTATGTTTTGACTACCTTCGCAGAAGATGTTGATGAGAGGGCACATCCAAAAGTGAAATTCATTGGTAGAGGGAAATCTCCATGACGCCGAGCTAGCAAGATAATAAAATTATACAGCTCTTCATTAAAATCGGCCTTAAATAATGCCTTAGAAAGTCATTTATGCTCCCTTCTTAGGGTTCTTCAACCATGATTTTACTATCCTTGCCTTATATTTATCTCTATCCAGACTCGAATAGAGTTACAAAAGCTTGAGCCTAAGAAATAACAATGGAGTCTTTAACTTCTGGAATCCATAGAGCAGTAGTAATGGCAGAGTTAGCATCCATTTTTTTAGCAATCAGCTTGTAATGCACATTTGACAATTCCTTGGTGTCTAGGTTAAATGTGAACCCCAAAGGTGAGCACTGGTGTTGGCACATTGTACTGAGATAGGGAAGCCCACCGCATACATGTTGACAGAGCACTATCATTGATCATCTGTGCACATGGGGGAAGGATTAGGGCTAGTCAATTAGTTCCAAAAATCACCAAAGTCCAGGTGTTGAACCTCACTATCCCCGATATCGGGAATAGAGGACTCAAGAGGCGAAACACTTTCTTAACCTTGGAATTTATTCTTCATGTTTGCAACGTATCAGAGAAAAAACTTTCACAGATTTAATCCATAATGAAAAATGTAAAGGGAATGGGAGCAGGAGTAGAAGATCTTAATTGTAGGGAAGAGTGAATGATGGCAAGTGACTAGTGTGCCAAATGCATAGAGGTTAGTCCCATTAAATTTCATTTAGGAGAGAGAAGGTCATAAATGTGCATTTAAATTCATATTACATCAACTTAAAAAGGAAGATTCAAAAGGAAAAAATGGCCTGGATGGTTTTTGGTACATTTGGGACATGAGGGACGTGAAGACGCGATCCGGCCTACATAAAATAATGCAGGAAAAGTGGGCCAAATGAGCACATAGCGGTTCAAAAACTTGTAAATGCAAGGGATGTGAAGATGTGATTCTAATCGACACATGCGATTGGGGATTAAATTACTTTTATTTACAGATGGGACAAACTACGTGAAGGACCTGATGAAAAGCCGATGTGTTTTTGATCAGGGAATAGAAAGCCCAAACGAACTTGGAACATACAGACTAAAAAGTTCTGATAGAACTGAAAGTTAAAAGATTTTTAGGGAATGAAAATGATCGGGGAATAGAAGGCCAGACGGACTTGGGACATGAGGGACAAAAATGTCTGATAGACCCATAAATCACCAAAATGACTCCAAAAAATGAGAAGTTTTACTATTTCCTTGTATTTTCACTTCACTAAGAACATCACTGAAGGGTGTCAACTCAAAATTTTAATTTTTGACTTTCGAAAGAGGGGGAATTTTGAGAGGACAACAATTGGCTCTTTTGGGGATGACTTTCCTAGATATAGAAGAATGAGACAATATATATATAAGAACTCTGGGAAATCTAGGGGAAGAAAACAGTGCTTTATCCATTGGGCCACAGAGTCCAAAAGCAAACCAATACATAAGGACAACACACAAACAGGGAAAAGAAACACATAAAAAGCAGGGGAAATACAAACACATCCTATACATAATATACAAAGATACTTCCTATTCACCTAGGACTTGAACAATTTAAGGTATTGCCCACTATAAGGAAGTGGGAGAGAGGAACCATCCATGTAATCAAGATAGAAATTAATTCTCACCAAGAAGTGCTTGATTTTGAAAGGACCAAGCCAAAGAGAATCAAACTTACCATGGCTTCCTGTGTAGGCTCATGTCTTTTATCCCACAGCAAAATGTATGTCTCCAACTTTGAAATCTCTAGATTTGGCCTTCTTGTCAATGGAAAATATTTCACCTTCTTCTAGTGAGAAGATATTCTATCAACCACCTGCAGCCTAATCTTCATTCAACTTATGAAGATACATGATCCTTTTATTTAAAGAATCATCGAAGCTAGTGTCTTCAATGGCCTTCATTAAGTACAAAGCCAATAGCTCCACTAGTTACTAGTAATTAAGCTTCCACACCATACACTATTTGAAAAGGGGACATCCCAATAGCTCTTTTAGGTGTAATCCTATCTTCCCAGAGAGCATCATAGAGTTTCTTGTGCCAGTTCCTTGAGATTCATTAACCAGCTTCCTTACTATAGTCACCAGATTCTTGTTTGTTGATTATGCCTGTCCATTCCCTTGAGGATAATAATCTAAAGAGTGAGCAAGTGAAATACCATATCCATAACAGAAATCCATCATCTCAGTAGAATAAAATTTGAAGCATTATAGGTCACAATCTTGTTTGGCACTCCAAACCTTACCAAGATGGTTTCTTTGATAAAATTACATACTACTTCAAAAGTAGTACTCTTTACTGGAATGGCTTCTACCCACTTAGTGAAGTAATATGTGGCAGTCAACAAACATGATTATGTCTTTCACTTGAAGATGGGTTGAGTGTTCCAATGAAATCTAAACCCCACAATTGAAAGGGATCTTCAATCACAATTGGTTTAAGTGGCAAGGCAGCCGATTTGGGTCTTCCCACAAAAGTCTGACAAGCTTCACATTTATCTACCCATTTTGATGTTGATTGAGAAACAGGGACGGAAGCCTGTGTAAATTTTATTAATCTCAATCAGTAAAAAATTACAGAGAATGGGCTGCAATATTTATAGATATTGCACAGCCAAATACAAACAAAAACTGAGTTGCACAGGTGCAAACAAACCATGTTTAAACAAGCTTCCAATAACATCCGGGAAGCACAAATTAATAGAAACAAATATATTGTTTAAAAAAATATAACACCCATAATGTTTTAATAAAAGACAAATATGGTTTATAACCATATAACAATATAACCAATATTATTAATAAATAAAATTAATTAAATAATGAAATATGCATAATTAAATATTAGGATAATAATATTTTATCCTAACATTCCCCCCCTTAATTGTGCATTGTCTGAAGAGATGAGGAGAGGAACTCTCTGAACAACTCTAACTTGTCACGTGTAAGTGAATTTGTGAAAATATCTGCTCATTGTTCAGCTGTTGGACAAAATTGAAGCTGGATGTTGTGCTTCAACACATGTTCGCGTATGAAATGAACCTGAACCTCAATGTGCTTTTTTCTTTCGTGAAAAACTGGATTGCGAACAAGTTTGAGAACACCTTCATTGTCAACATACATGGTGGTCGGTTTGTCTTGTGGTATTCCAAGTCCTTCCAGTATGCGACGTAGCCAAATCGCTTCACAGACAGCTTCTCCTGCAGAACGATACTCGGATTCTGTGGAAGAGCGAGAAACAAAGTGTTGTTTCTTACTTCCCCATGATATTGGTCCAGATCCCATAAAGAATACAAATCCAGAAGTGGATTTTCTATCATCAATGTTACCTGCATGATCTGAATCTGAATATCCAGTCAAGAAGAAGTTTTCGTTCTTCTTGTATTCTAGACCAAGATCCACTGATCCTTTGAGATATCTCAAAATACGCTTTGCTGCTTTCCAATGACAAACTTTGGGTTCCTGCATGAACCTGGATAGATAGCTCACTGCAAAGCTGATATCTGGTCTAGTGTAGGTCAGGTAAATGAGACTCCTAATCAGCTACCGATAGAGAGTGGCACTTACCTCAGGAGATGGATCTGAACGAGATAACTATAATCTGTTCTCCATAGGTGTAGCAATTGGTGTGCAATCCATCATCCTAAACTTCTCGAGCGTTGTCTTGGTATATTTCATCTGAGAAACAAAGATGTGATTCTCTTTCTACCATACTTCCAGTCCAAGACAATAGTGCATAAGCCTGAGATCTGTCATGTCGAATGATCGATTAAGATATTTCTTTGTTTCATCAATCATCTTCACTGAACTGCCAGTGATGACTAGATCATCGACATAAACTTCAACAATCACCATCTCCCCCCCTTGCTTTTTGAGGTAGAGATTGGGATCGTATGGATTTCTGACAAATCCATGTTGTACGAGATGCTCATCAATTTTGATGTACCATGCCCGGGGTGCCTGTTTGAGGCCATACAAAGATTTCCTGAGTCTGCATACCTTATCTTCTTGACCAGGTACAACATATCCCTCAGGTTGAGTCATGTAGACTTCTTCTTGTAAATCTCCATTCAGGAAGGCACTTTTTACGTCCATTTGATGGACTTTCCATCCAAACTGTGCAGCTAGAGCAAAGATCATCCTGATCATTTTGATCTTAGCTGTGGGAGAAAATGTCTCCTCATAGTCAATGCCTTCTTTTTATGCGTACCCCTTTGCTACAAGTCTTGCTTTGCACTTGTCCACTGTCCCATCTACTTTGTACTTAGTTTTGAATATCCATCTGTGCATCCAATGGGTTTCTTCCCTGGTGGAAGATCGACAAGCTGCCAAGTGTTATTCTTCATCACTGATTGATATTCAGAATCCATGGCATCTTTCCAAGCTTTTGACTGTAGGGCTTCCTGGACTGTAGAGGGCTCATATGATTCAATAACTCTACTCATCAAAGCAAAGTTAACTTCTTCTCTTGCTTTATTGCGAGTCCGTGGTCCAGGGGTGGATGTATCCAGTGGAGCATCCAATCTTGCATCTCATAATGTACTTGTACACCATTTAGGCATACGTTGATCTATTCCCATGGGTTGTGGTTCTATCTGATCAACACCATCATCCCCATCATCACTTTCATCTTCTGAGGGAACATTAGCTTCAATTTTTACAACTGGTGAAAAATCTACATCTTGCGAGTCTGAAGGAGGAGTCTCTGCTTCCTTCTTCTCAAAAAACTCAACATCTCTGCTTGTGTAGAATTTTCTGGTCTTAGGATCCATCAATCTATACCCAAGAGTCTCTTCACTGTATCCAATGAAGATGAGATTTTGTGACTTCATGTCCAATTTCTTTCTGTTCTATTTGGGTATGTGCATGCTAGCTTTGCACCTGAATACTCTGAGGTGTGCAATGGATGGTTTCCGCTTTGACCATGCTTCTTGTGGTGTAATTCCATCAAGAGCAGTTATTGGTGCTCTGTTTGAACAAATACACTATTGTTTTTGCTGCTTCTGCCCAAAATGTCTTTACAAGTTCTAGAATCATCGATCATGCATCGCACCATTTCCATGATAGTACAATTTCTTCTCTCGACAACACCATTTTACTGCGGTGTGTGTGGAGGAGGCATTTGTTCGACGAATCCCATGAGTTTGTAGATAGTCTCTGAACTCATCACTGGTGAATTCCCCCCCTCGATCTGAGCGGAGAGTTCTGATGTGACGACCAGTTTCTTTCTCAACTGCTAACTTTAAACTTTTTGAATGTTTCAAAGGCTTCACTTTTCTTGCACAGACAAAAATCCACATTTTCCGTGAATAGTCGTCAACACATAAGCATGAAGTACTGGAATCCTGAATGACTTGGCTGCATCGGACCGCAAAGATCGGTATGAACCAGTCAAGTTTACCATGAGCTTAAAATGTACTCTTTTGGAATGAAACTCTGTGTTGTTTTCCTGCTAAGCAGTGAGGACACTTGTCTGTATCCTTCTGAAGAGATGGTAGCCCATGTACCATATTACACCGGCGAAGTGTCTTCGAGATATTTGAAACTTACATGACCAAATCTCCGATGCCACAACTGTGCTGAGGTGGAGTTTTTAGCCACAAGTGCTTGATCATTTTTGTGAATGAAATCAAGTTGAAACATGTCGTCCCACATTTGAGGCTTTTGCAATTATTTTCGAGCCTCTGGATTTATCTCGAATCAAACACATTTTCTTGCCAGATTGACTATCAAAGTCAATTTTTAGGTTGTGATCTAGGAGTTGACTGACTAAAAGAAGATTCTTTGTCAACCCAGGGACATATAGAACATCTGATAGTCTGCAGTTACGTGAACCAAGGGGTAGAGAAATGTTTCCAATCCCCTGAACTGTATATGAAGAATCATCTCCCAACGAAACATGATTTTTCGATGGCGTGTCCCTCATTGAAATAAACCAGTCTCTGTGGCCGGTCATGTGTCGAGTGGCTCCCGAATCAACATACCAGACATCACTAGATGACGTGGATGGTTCACTTGATCGAGCAGTGAACAAGAAGTCTTCATTGTCTGACTGTTCTTGTTGCTTAGCAATATTACCTTGTTGTGGGGTCTTCTTTTCCAGTTCCCCTTTTTCTGCCTGTGATAGTTGTTTGAATGTCCCTTGTAAGATTGTTGTTGTTGTGGTCTAAAGTTGCTTGATGAACCTTTCTTATAAGTGTTGTACCAACAATCTTTTAAGTCATGTCCTCTTTTGCAAATTGGACATCACTTCTTCTATTGATTGTCCCCATGATACTGATTTTGATGTGGGGACTTCTGATAGGATTTAGGTTTTCCCTTTACCTTTTCCTTTCCATTTTTGATGTGAAGAAAGTGCCTGCTCCTCTTCATCATCCTTATTGTGCATTGCTTCCTCTTGTTGCAGTAGGTTTACTAACTTGTCAAAACTAATTGTCGTATCTGAAAAGTTTAGAGTTGTGACAAAAATTCGGTAAGAAGAAGGGAGAGCTCTCAGAAAAATGGGAACGAGAGACTCATCTTTGACCTCTTCTCCTAGGGCTAGAAGTGAAGCCCTCAACTCTGCAACTCTTCTTAGGAAAGCTTCAATTTTCTCATTCTGTTTGAACTTCAATGTATGTAACTGACTCTGCAAATTTAGTATGACATTCTTGTTTTTGGCCTCATATATTGTGCTCAGCTTATCCCACGCTTCTTTTGCTGTTGTGGCATCTTGAATGTGGGCTTGCACATCGTCAGACACTCCAAACAAGATGATGAGTTTTGCTTTCTAATCTGCTCTATCAAACTGTTGTTGTTGTGTTGCATCAGTTGGTGATCTGGTTAGAGTACCAGTCACAACAGGCCAGATTTCTTCAAACTCAAGTTTTGTTTTGATTTTTGTCTTCCAAGCAACATAGTTGCTTCCTCTGAGCAATTGTGAATCCGGAAGAAAAAATTTGGGGGCATTGGTGCCCATTTTGCAGAGATCACTGACAGGGTTTGGCTCTTATCACTCCAGGTATTAGGTCTCCCAATCTATATACCGTCAGTCTGATATACCGAACCTTTCTATATACGTGCCCTTCCGATATACCCTTCGGTACATGGAAGAAGCTCGCCCTTTCTATATACCCGTGCGTTACGTGAAAGAGGCGTTAACGTACGTGAAAGAATTCAATACGTGGTACCAAGACAGTACTGATGGGGTCTATGTGATTATTGACACCGGCTCAAAGAAATATCCTCATACGCGCGCGTAACTTCGCTATATACTCAGATAATTTCTCAGTCCGGATTTATGTCTTGCAATCATTCACAGATGGATGGGATGGTTCATAGTGTGTGCACTGTGACCTTATTACTCCCCATCGATTTATAGGGACGATGCCCAGATGATGTTGTTGCAGCTATATTAGGCGTTAAGTGCAATAGTAGTCGCGACAGCTTTACCCGTAAGCGCTTCCCAGAGGCACTGTATATACCGAACGCTGCGAATGAGATCTAGGATCTCGTGAGTGTTACAAAACCAAATTTACTATTTTTAATTACAATTCTGCCAGTTTCTGAGCAGTTACAAAGTTTTGCAGTTCACTATGGCAACCTGCAAATTTAGTACAATATACAATACAATTTGAATGACAGGCAAAAAATTACAGTTTTGGGGTCCTGGTGACCTCCTGAGCCCTAAATGCTAAAAATTGCAAAAAAAAGCTGAAAATGCAATTTTTAGGTGGGTCTCCTTTTTCAAAAAATGTCTGGAATGAGAAAACATACCAGATGGGAGAAATTTTTTTTTTTACCCTAAGTTAAGGATTTCTCCGCTAAATTTAGTTAGTTGTAACTAAATTCAAAAAAGCCTACTAAATTTAGGCAGTTCCGCCAAAAAATCCGCCAGATGCAAAAGGAGAGTTTTTGAGTGTTTTTAGTGGGATTTGATCCTCAAACCTCTCACTTCTAAGGCATATGCACTAACCAACTTGGCCACTTGAGGCGCTTGGACTATGAAAGGAAGGAATTTGTATTTATTGACAAATAAATTGAGTTACCTCTTGGAAAATGAATGCCACGTGGCGCATGCTGGTGAAGGGGCATTTTTAGGGTTGTAATTGCCCAAAAAATGGATCTAAGGCTTTAATTCTTTGCTCAGGCCGCATTTTCTCCTTCCCACGCATTGTAATGCAGGTACAAGCCGCGTTTTTTTTTTGTTTGGGCGCTGTATTTTCCTCCTGGGCTGCGTTTTTCTCCTTTGGACGCACTGTACAGGCAGTATTTTGCTGTATTTTTTTTCTTGGACTGCGTTTTTTTTTTCCTTTGGCCACGCTTTGAATTGCCTGGGTGCGTTTTTTTCAATGCCTGGCCGTGTGTTTTAGTTGCTGGGCGCGTTTTTTTGACTTGGGGCGCATCTTTTTCGCTGTTTTTTTTTTGCTTGTACAGCATTTTTTTATTATTTATTGCTTGTGCAGGCCTCGCATGGGACAGCAAAGGGCACGGGAGAGAGGATAATGGGGTTTTTTAGCTCCAAAAAAACATTTTTTTACCTTGTGGCCTCATTTTTTATCATGCCACGCACTGTACAGGCTGCATTTTTGCTTGTTCTTCCTTCCCTGGCTGCTTATTCTTCCTCTTCCACTGTATATTTTTTGTGTAGGGTGCCTCCTTTTTTTTATTTTCTTTTCTCTGTTTGATTCACTGCAGGTGCACAGACAGACCTCCAAAACAAGCAAAACAACCTCCACATACAGTAGATAAAAAACCTTTATTGGAAAAAAAAATATTATTTCCAATACCTGTAGCTAATTTTGCCTGGGTGCAAAATTTTTTTTGCCTTCCAAGTACCTGGAAGGAACAAGGGGGATGTGGGGGAGGCAGGGATGGGGCTGGGAGTTTGCACTAGGCTGCACAGGCTCTCAAATGTTGCAAACACGTCTCCAATCTCCTCTCTCTCTGCTGCTCTCTCTTCCACACCTTCACAGGGCCAGAATTTCACTCTGGTACCAAATGTTGATTGAGAAACAGGGACGAAAGCCTGTGTAGATTTTATTGATCTCAATTAGTAAAAAATTACAGAGGATGGGCTGCAATATTTATAGATATTGCACAGCCAAATACATCCGCAAAAATGAGTTGCACAGGTGCAACCACAAACCAGAATAAACAAGCTTCCAATAACATCTGGGAAGCAAAATTACATAAAAACAAATATATTGTTTATAACAATATAATAATGTGCATACAGACAAATATGGTTGTTTAACCATATAACAATATAACAATTTATTATTTAAAATTAATTAAATAATCCAACTATGCATAATTAAATATTAGGATAATAAATTTTATCCTAACATTTGATGCATCCTTAAACAAGGTAGGCCAATAGTATCCAACACGAAGAATCTTATGGGCAGTAACAACAGATGAGTAATTACCTCCACATGATTGATCATGGAAAGCTGAGAAAAGCTTCTTCTTTTGTTCTTTATCAACGCATTTCAGAAATCTCCCATCCTTTCCACGTTTGAACAAAAAATTCTCCCACAACACATACTGGGCTGATCTTAGCTTGATAGCTCTCTTCTCCTTGGCATTCAAGTTAGAGGGACACTCCCCATAGGTGATAAAATGAGTGATATCAGCATACCATTCATTTTTTGAGCTGAGAAATAAAGCAATAAGAGCATCTACCTCCTCCTTAGGTAATTCACGACCAGCTCTTTCAGCGATGAGCTCACACAAGCCTTTACCCCAAACTAGTTTGGTTGGTCTGATGTCAATATTATATTCTTGAACCTTTGCTACACAGTTTCCTCTCTTAGTTCCAAATTCTTGTTGCGTAAGAATAGACTTGATGGTAGTATCAGGCACAAGCACCATAGAGTGAGAGTTAAGAATATAAAATTGAAACTACTTGACAACTTTAACCATTGCGAAAGCATGCTTCTCCATCATGGTGTATTTCAACTCATTATTTTTAAGAATGTAGCTCATGAATGTAATTGGGAGCTCATGATCATCAGAATCTCTCTAGGTCAATACAGCAGCCAAGGTGCTTTCTGTGGCATAGCAATAAATAATAACATATCTTACTAAAATTTGGACATGCTAAGATAGGAGTCCTCGCAATAGCATTTTTTATACCTTCAAAAGCTTCTTTTCCTTCAGAGGGACCAGCCAAACATTTTTTTTCCTTTCATCATTTGAGATATATTCAAAGTTTAGCTCCACAAAAATTAGGAATGAATCTTCTCAGGAAGTTGATCTTACCGAAGAAATAATGCACTCCTTTCTTACTTGTGGGAAGAGGAATTTACTGAATAGCTTGAACTCGTTCTAGGATCAATTTTGATTCCATCTTTAGAGACAACATGCCCCAATAGTTTGCCCTCTGTGACACAAAAGATAGATTTCTTGGGATTCAAAGAAACCCCATGTTCTCTACATTTCAAGAGAACTGTTTCCAGATGCTGAAAATGATCTGCTCTAGTTTTGGAAAACACAATCAGGTCATCTAGATACACAACAATACATTTCCCTTTCAAGCTTCCAAAATCCAAGTCCATAGCCCTTTGAAAAGTGGCATCAGCATTAATGAGTCCAAAAGGCATTCTCTTGTAGGAAAAATTACCCCGGGGGGTCGTAAAGACCGTCTTATGCTGATCTGTGGTATTAACTTCCACTTGATTATACCCTGAGAAACCATCAAGCATGGACATCATTTCAGATCCTGTAACAACTTGAAAAACTTGATCCATCATGGGCAAGAGGGTAGTTGTCCTTCAAAGAAGCCTGATTCAGATTCCTGAAGTCAACACAGATACGAATCTCACCATTTTTCTTCCTGACAGGCACAATATTGGCAATCCATGTCAAATGGTGAATGGGGAAGATAATTTTAGCTTTCAATAATTTTTGTATTTCCTGAAAAAAATGGTGTCAGCAATCTTTGGATTGTACTACCTTTGCTTTTTCTTGAAAGGTTTAATCCCAGGTTTGAGAGGGATGAAATGTTACATTTCCTTTGGTTGGAAAGCTTTTAGATCCTCATATGAATATGCAAGAAAATCCCTATACTTTTTTAAGAGGTTCACCACCTTCTTCTTTTCTTCTTGTGTACAACATGTTCCAATGTTCACCATTTTGGGGTCAACAGAGCTCCCAATGTTAATCTTTTCATACTCAGTAGATTGCCACCCTCCTGTAGAAGCTTTAGACTTAATATACCTATCATGTTTATCAAACAATTCCTCCAAACTCACCAGCCCTTTAGGAATCTTGTTACCTTTGAGTCTGATGCACCCATCTTGATCTGTCTCCTCTTTGACACCCTCCTCATGGGAAGATACATTCTCACGAGGAAAATTGTTACTTCCTTCGAAGTACAATTGTTCAAAGTTATCCCTGAGTTCCAAGAAAGAAAGCAAATGTTGATCGTCGTTGAAAATTTTCCAGTTACTTGCATTATCAGGCACACTTGGCCTATGGATCATTTCAATGGTAAATTTATCCTAAGAGAAATCAGGGTGAGGTATCAGTAACAATCCTAAGACAGCTAGTGAAATCAGCCTTGGTGTTCTTTTCTCTCGGCACAGCTTCAATGGAGAAGGCATCAAGAAGTTCAATAGAATCCCAAACTTGATTCCTGTAATGCTTCAACCTTCTATTCTTTACTTGAAAAAGGTCTCTGACTTGTTTAACAACTAGTTCCGCATTTCCACGAGCCAGAAGATTCTTCACACCTTTTCTTTTGCCACATTAAGTCCAAGGATGAGGGATTCATACTCCATTGTATTATTGGTATTTTAAAACTGTAGCTTGAATGAGAAAGGATGATTTTTTCCCTCAGGAGATATCAATACCACACCTACTCCATAACCGGCTGAGGAGCATCTTCCATCAAATTCTAGATTCCAAACACCATTAGGATCATGAAGTACTTCTTTGGGAAGTTGAGTTTCCTCCAGAGACATAATCATATAGTTACCATGCCCAATATCCTCATAGAGTATTTGTGCTTTGGGATCATCCATTTTTTGCACAATATACTCAGATCGCTTCTCAGGAAATAGCTTCTACATCTTTCCATTGACTGGTATGAGGGCATGTGACCAATCCATTTGAATCTCTCCTCCCCCATCTTTACAAAAATTCCTACTTAGCAACATACCATATGAAGGAGGGATATCAACTACCAGAATAGTAGCCAAAACCTTCTTCTCTGGTAAAGTGGCAAAGCTACTTGTGCATATTTAATCCTTCCAACCAAGGGCACCTCCTTACTCTCCATAGAATAGCAAGACCCATAAGTACATGTGAGAGTAAGACCCAAAGCATGAGCCACTTTGGCAGGCATTACATTATCTGATGCTCCTGAATCTATGACACAGTTGCTAAGTTTATGGCCAACTATAAGAAGAGTCACATAAAATGGTTTGATTTTCTCATTAGGTGAGGTGACTGTAGCTATAAGGTTGGGTTGAGGTGTAGAGGATGGAGTAGGAAAAATGCCTTTAGAGGTAGTTTTGGAATGGGAATTGACAAAGTGGACCATTTTGGCAAAGGCTTTAGGGTGGGTTTGATAATACTCAACCTCTGAAATTTGAACCTTTGTTTTCTTAAGGTGATCAATGATATCAAAAGATCCAGAGGTGGATGGGCTATCATCACTAGGAATCTTAGGCTTATCAAGTTTAGGAGCTGGAGAAGAAGAAGCTTTAGCAGTAGAATTAGGAAAAGAAGAATTAGCAGAACTCACCTTCTGTGTGGATGCAGTGGGAATAGGAGATCCTCTTTTTGCAACAATGGGGATAGTCATGGGATGTTTCTTGGATCTCTTAGCAGGCTGCATCACTTTTTCCTTCTTATTTGTCTGTTCCCGAGTCATGACAGTGTATGATTCACTATTCATATCTACTACTACTTCATCATAGTCATCCTCTTCATCAACACCTTCAGTGGTGAAGAAATTAACTTGAGATCCCTCAAGTTCTTCCAGTTCTTCATCAGCTTCTTCTTCAGGTTCTTCACAATCTTCATTAATCTCTTCATCTTCAGGTTCTTCAACCTCACAAGTTGCATTAACAAGGACCTTGATGGGTGGCCCCTTAAGTGCCAGCCTTGTCTGAGAGGAAGGAAAATGATTTCTAGGCTGAAAATTCCTCCTTGGAACATCTGCATAAGGAGCATGCTGGGCCAATTATTTCTTGATGGACAATGAGGTCATTAATAAGCTTTTGTACTAATGGATATGTATTAGCTCTAGGGGTAGAAGAAGAGGAAGAAGAAGCTCTAGATTTGGAAGGATCTCTTTTCAACTTACCAGACATGATCAAGTCATCTTTAATGCTAACAGCTAATCTCTGATCCTCAGCCAATGTTGCAAGGTTGGCTCTTCTCAATGCGTAGCTAACTTCAGGTAATTGAGCATTCAGGAAGAAACATTTTTGAATTTGATCTACAGGCTGAGTGTCTGGTGGGACCTTGTTAATCAACTTGTTGAACCTGGCCACAAATTCCCTCATGGGCTCTTGTGATTCTTTCTTTATTTGAGAAATCTCGGCCAGTAAAGCATGCACATCCTCTGCAGGTTTGAAATGGTTCTCAAATCTTGTCCTCATTGTGGTCCAACTGGTAATGGCCCTAGCAGGAAGATGATAGAACCAATCTACTGCATTATCTTGCAAAGTTTCTACAAAAATTAGCCTCACTGAGACATCTTCATGTTCAACTCCGAGGACTCCACATGCAACTATGAAGGCTGCAATATGTTCATCAAGATGCACCTTACCATCACCTCTGAACTTGGGGAAGTTCTTATTGTTACCCCTAGGTAACTCATGCAGAGGCTGAGGAAGGGCAAGAGGCCCAACACGATGGCCCCAAGGTAATGGAACTACCATCCTTGGAAAAGACTGCTTGAAGGGGAACTGAAACACGAGCAAGAATTAAAGCACGAAGATTAGGGATGAGTTGCTCTAGAGGGATGCCACTCACAGGGGTTCTATTTTCAACAAGAGGCGTACTTGTGGAATGAACTCTTCTATTTCTCCCTGTTGAAGGAAGAGGGAAAAATTGTTGCTCCAAGAGCTGAAACTAAGAATCTTCAACACCAAGGGCTCTCCTGCCATGAGTAAATCGTAGAGTTCTCCAGATCAAAGAATGATCAAGAAAATGTTCATAAAACTGGAATACGTTCAAAACAAATCCCTAGTAGAGTCACCAAAAACTGTTGGTTGTCAAATAAGGACTTTATTGAAAGCAACAGTTAGGGGACAAAAATTCCCTCCTCTTTAATGGGAGAGGTTCCCTTATTTAAAGGCAAAAACCTATTTACAAATGTACAATGTTTAGCTTTAATGAGGAACTTTGATATTATGAAAGTGTTTGATATAACAGATCATCAATACAAAAAGATAGAAGAATAAAGGAATGGGAGGGGGTAGAATAGCACTCTCCAGGAAATATAGATAACAAAATAATTCCTTACTCATGCCATAAGGGAATCATATAGAACAGAATCATTTGCATTTAAAACCACAAGATGTTATTTCATAGACACAAAGTTCCAAGAGATGACATCCACAAGAATACAAAGCTTCTTGAATTAAAACAAACTAATGATCCAATAACTTTTAACAGATAGCAAATGAAAAAAACAAGAGCAGATGGAAACAGAAAGAGAGATCTTCTTGTATTAATAGATTTTTTAACTCCTTTACACTTTCAAAAATCAATAGAGTTCCACCCCTGAAAATGGCGTATAGAGCTCATTATATAGATTACAAATTGGTTACACTTGGTAACCATTTCTTTTAACTAAAATGTTAATTAAGGAAGTGCTTGACACAAGATCCTTAATTAGTTTACAATGAGCTCAATTTCAGAAAAAGGAGGAGAGGAGAAGCTAGAAGAGAAAACATCCGCTTATTGCTAGGGAGGGCCCACCGACTTGAGAATCCGTTTCCTGAATCTTTTCAATGCTTCAACTATCTCTCTGCCTCATGGGACTGATGTGTTGGTAGTGGCTTAAGACCAAGTGCCTAGGAATTTCTCCATGTCCTTATCAAACTTGGTATGCTCAAGGTATTCTTTATTAGCCTCTTCAATAGCAGATTGAAGAGAGAAAATCTCCTTTATCTTCTCTTTGGTAATCAATTCCTCCTTGAACAGGTTTTCTTTAACAAATGCCCTGAAATGAGTTTTAATTTCTTGGAGAGAGAAAGGAACACCTGAAGTTTCATCATGGAGATGATAGTGAATATATTTGAAGGTAGACACAACACAAGTTTTGAAGGATTCTCCCTTCTGCCAACTGTTCCTTAATTCTCCCAAGGCTTCCTCCAGAACTTTTATTTTCCATTCAACACTGAAAACCCATGACCTTGAAAAATTGTCCTTGGCATCATCAAAAACTTTATTGGCCATCAATATCTTTTCATCGGCTTGTTCTCATCAGGAAAAGATCTATGATGCAACTACTCCAAAGCTTCAGTTTCTTTGTCCATGGTTCCAATAGAGGAGGAGAGTTTTTGTTGCAGGTTGGCCACCTTCTCATTGAGTTTGAAGGCTTCTACAATGAAATTCAAGCCTGCAATGATCATGTCATCAACCATGGCTTTCCATAACCCTTCCATAAGTGGAATACCTGTGTATATCCTTGATGCTCTAAACCTCATCCTGACTGAGGATCATAGGAGGTGGAAGGGAAGTTAGTGGAGCAGGATCCAAAACTTTATCTTTAGTTCAACAATGATTTGATGAAGCTAGAAAGAACTTGATTTTGTTCTTCCAACTGTTCTATAGTTTGTTTACCCTTCTCCACTCTCTCAATAACCTTGGTTACTGTTTCTGGGAGGTTATGCACCTCACTCTCAGGAGTGGATTCTCCCATTGGAATCCTAGAAAGCTCCAGGTCAGAGGCTAATAGATCTTGCTCTGCCTTATCAACTTTAGGCTTTGCAACCTCTAGAAATTGTTGGCCCTGAGCATTGGTCACTATTCTTGAAGTTTCTTTGGCTCTCTTTGCTGGAGGAGGAGGAGTAGTGCCTAACAAGGCTGCCACAACATCAAAGTTTGGTCCTGACAAACGGGAAGAAGGTTTCCTCTTCCTACTGTCAACCAGGGGTTGCACCCATGAAAAAGTAGAGGGGGAAGAAGAAGGAACAAGAGGTCCAAGAGCAAGTGAGATCATGTCACTTAAAGTATTCACCACTGTTGCTTCTTGTAGAGATGTGCATGAGGCATTTGGAACTTCTTGAGCAGAGGAATCTGTGGTAATTTGATGGTTCAGTGCTAGGCACTTCCTTCTCTTTTTCTGTTGTAACTTCTGAAGTTCCTGTAGGGTCTGGTACCTCACCATCATCACTTTCACTGAGAACAATAACGTTCTTTGGCCCTGAAGGTAGTTCTCAATGCCCTAAAAGGGGTTCTTCCTCAATTGGCTCTTGTTTAACCTCTTTTACCTTCTTTTGATACACTTGAGTGGAAGAAGAGGGAGTAGATGATTCAGGTTCTTTATTCGAGGATGGTAGAGGCGTTTGTGTAAGTACCTCTGTGCTGGGTGTATGTGATTCCTTCCTAGGTGTTGAAGTATCTTTGGAAGAAGATCCACCTTGATTCTTCCTAAGCTATCGAACCTTTCTGTCAAACAAAACCTTAGTTCTTACAAGGACAGGGGCCAAAATCTCAACCAAGTCATCCTTCTCCTTCTTGTACCAGTCCAGATCTTTCAAAGGAGTATGTTTGATTAATGTCTCATATTCATAGGAAAACTAGTCTTCATTATCATTTTGGAACCCTTCAGGAATCTGGTAGAGATTGAGATCCTTTATCAACTGTAGAGAGAATCTGCCATAGTGTCTCCACCTTGCTTCAAGGTCATCTGCACAATCGACCCAGTAGTCCTCAACATCTGACCTGTGATGATAATTTATTATGAGGTTTTGCTTAATGAACTTCTTCAAATCAAAATAGGTCCTAGGTCTGAAAAAGTGGACAGTGATGGGAGCAAGGGCCCTTTCTATATTTTGAGCATCCAAGGTTGTTTTTCTTGTATAGTTACCCAAGGAAATAGGGAAATGCAAACCAGATATTTTCTTGTCCCTGCAGGTCCTATGCAATTTATCCAATTGCCCACACATTTCAATCAAAGCCATCTTGTCATTACAAAACATGGGGAGCTTGAGAGGTGTGTTCTCATAACCAGCCAACCTGATATATGAAAACCTCTTGAACTGAATGAAGAAAGCTCCATACTTTGCTATCAGGTTCATGGCCTCATCAGAAAATCTTTTGGCAGTATCACCTTCTAAGAGCCTTACCATATACATGGTAAAGGCATCATTAACCCTCCTAAAGTTGTGGTTTCTAGTTTCAAGAGTGAATTGAGGGAAGTATGCATAAATGGGTTCATCCTTCTGGCCCTCCATGTATGTGAATCTAAACCACTTGTTGGGATGATGTTAGGGAATACATGAGATAAGAAGTCATATAGAACTTCTTAGTCTATTGCACATTGGACAATTGATCAGTTAAATTCATGCAAATGATTTCTACCCAATTTATGATCTAACTACCTTCACAAATGGAGGGCACATCCAAAAGTGAAATTCATTGGTAGAGGGAAATCCCGTGACACAAGCTAGCAAGATAATAAAATCAGACAACTCTTCATTAAAATTGGCCCTAAATAATGCCTTAGAAAGTTGGGACGCTCCCTTCTTAAGGTTCTTCAACCATGATTTTTTTATCCTCGCCTTATATTTATCACTGTCTTGCTCGAATAGAGTCTGAGCTTAAGCCTGAGTGATAACAATGGAGTCTTCAACTTCTGGAATCCGCAGAGCAGCAGTAATGGCAATAGCATCTAGTTTAGCAATCATCTCCCGTGCACATTTGACAATTCCTTGGTGTCTAGGTTAAAGTGAGCCCCACAGGCGAGCACGGTGTCGGCACATTGTACTGAGATAGGGAATCCCACCACATACGTAAGACCACTATCATTGATCATCTGCACCATGGGGGAAGGATTAGGGCTAGTCAATCTGTTCTAGAAATCACCAAAGTCTAGGTGTTGAACCTCACTATCCCTGATATCAGGAATAGAGGACTCAAGAGGTGAAACATGTTCTTGACCTTGGAATTTAATCTTCATGTTTGCAATTTTCAGAGAAACAAATTTCAAAGATTGAATTCGCAATGAAAAATGCAAAGGGAATGGGAGCACGAGAAGATGATCTTAATTGTAGGGATTTGAGCGAATGATGGTAAGTGAGCAGTGTTCCAAATGCGTAGAGGGTAGTCCCATTAAATATTCGTTTAGGAGAGAGAAGGTCATAAGTGTGCATTAAATCCATATTGCACCGACTTAAAAAGGAAAGAATAAGGAAGTGCAGAAAAAACTAGCCCGGATGGTCTTTGGTACATTTGGGACATGAGGGATGCGAAGACGTGATCCGGATGACACGAGCGATGCAGGTAAAGTGGGCCAAATGAGCACATGCGGTTCAGAAACTTGGAAATGTGAGGGATGTGAAGACATGATTCGGTCGATGCACGTGATGTAGGAAAATTGGGGATAGAAATCACAAACACTTTTGGAATAGATGGGACAAAAGTAAGCGAAGGACCCAATCCAGCCGATGTAGGCGATCGGGGAATAGAAATCCCGAACGAACTTGGAACATACGGACCGAATTGTTCCGACAGAACTGAAAGTTAAAATATTTTCAGGGAATGTGGCCGATCAAGGAATAAAAGGCCTGGCGGACTTGGGACATGAGGGAAAAAAATGTTTGACAGACCCACAAATCACCAAAATGACTCCAAAAAATGTGAATTTTTACTATTTCCTCGTATTTTCACTTCACTAAAACATCACTAAAGGGTGTCAACTCAAAATTTTCAATTTTTGACTTTCAAAAGAGGGGGCAATTTTGAGAGGACAACAAAACCCAATGTTCAACACTTTTATGTATATATGTATGAAAATTAAACCCTAATTTAATTAAAATTTATTTTATTTCATTATTACTTTACAATTAATTAATATTTAAATAGATATATAAGATTTAGTGTTGACATATAATATTGAATGTTTACTTGTGTGTTTAGGCTTCTACTTCAACATATGCTAGTGAGTATTGTGGTGCTTCACAGCCCACATCATATCCACATATGACATATACACAACTCTTGAATGAGCCCAACCATGATCTATCACTTGATGTTGAGGGCATGAGTCATCTTGGCTCATTTGGCTTGTTATTTTTTGGTGTTGAGGTCGTGGGTCAACCGCAAATGGTTGTTGGTGGCAGTCCCATAGATTTGGAGACACATTTCACGTAGGTATATATGTAGAGATATATCTATTTTTTATTGTGTTTTAGATTTAATATTTAATCAAAATTGAAAATTTTGAAATTAAGGTTTTATTCAAAAAACTTTTCATCAGCTTCTTACATTTAATTTATTTTGTTTCACAGTTTTCTATAGGACAAAGATCTACACATAGTGTAGATACTCCCAACATCCACCTGCAAATAGATACTGAGGTAATCAATTACATCTTGGTTATATGACTTATTCAACTAATCAAGAAATTGCTGTAGAATTTCACTTATAGATTTTAATATGGCATGTTATATATAATTTCTGATGTGTATATTTCTTTTTCTAAATGTAGGGTGCAACAGAGCTTAGTGAGGGATCTTGTACTCTCCCTAATAGACATCATAGACTATCTAGTTGATACATTGTACTCATTTTCTTCATTTACATGTATAAAGTGTTTACACGAGAATTTGATATATGACTTAGAAATGTATATATATTGGGTTATTACTTGTATATAGATATTGATTTATCATATGTATCTTGTTGATCTATATACATGCATGTTATTGATTGACTTAGAAATGTATTAATTGATTGATTAATTTATGAATTGTGATTAAAAACATAGGTAAATAGCTCTAAGAAGTTTTAGAACCCTAACATCTCCCATAAAATCTTGATAAAGTTAAAAAATTTCAATTTTTGTAGTAGTTTGAAAATGTTGGTAGTGTCTAGATAGATTGTGAGCCACTATTCTTAGTTTGAGCACTTGAAACATTTATAGATCATTTCCAACACTTTTGATACCTTTTGCAAGTAACATACATCTAACATCAACTAAGTGAATAATCTAAATATATTGTTTTTTAATTTTTAGATGTATTAATTACAACATGTACTTGTTATAATGATTCTTATTTTTGTACATAAATGGCGTAATTCTATAATCTGAATATATACTTGGTTTGGTTACATTTATATCTATTATATGTAAAATAACAGAAACATGGGGGTACTGTGAACAAGATAAATTCGAGGATGAAAACCATGAAATTCATGATTAAATGATCCATTTGTAGCCATCTCAATTATATTAAATGATTAAATGGTTCATTTATAATATGGTTGTAACAAAAAATCATTTAGAGCTGGTAAAAAAGACATGCATAACCTTGTTCATTCTTGCAAAGTGTGTCATGTATGCTGTAAGTCCTTATCCATGTTACGTAAACTTTACTAAGTGCAAAAATACTAAGTGTTACAAGCGCATGATAATTTTGTGAAAATTTATAGAGCCTTATCGCAAGCCACATGTAATGTTACTTCCTATTGTGCAATGCCATGAAGAACTATTGTGTTGTCTCAAACTTGAGTGATTATCATTCTAATGAATGTAGTGTAGTGATCTAAAGTATAAAATCATCTCATACATATAATGGAAAAGAACTCAATGGTGTAAAAAAAGAAGGTTTTCACATTATCAAATATGATTCACACCATTTTACTAATTAAAAAGATGATTTTTTCCTTGGGAGTTTGGATAAGAAAATCCAAAACAACCATCTAAACAAGAACTTCAAAGGATAGTCATATTATTTCGTAGTCATTTTTAAAGTTCCTTATTTAGTTATATATACATATCATCTTAATTGAAGTTCATTCATGCACTGAGAAGAATAAAACTAATAAAACTTCATTAATGATAGCATGTCACAAAATCTAGTGTAGTTCTTTGAGACACTTCATGCAACGAACCATATTTCCTTCACAAAAATGAGACAACACTATAGCTATATCAAAACATTATAATGCAACATTTTCCTTAATAAAATACTATTTTATAGGTATAATTCCAATTCTAGTGTTGAGTAAAAACCTATTTATTAACATACCTTCATAATCACCCTCTCCATTGAGAAATCAAAAGTGAATAGATTCATTGATCAATTATTAAATTTCTAAGTAATGTGGATGTAAATAAGCACTACATAGTATGGTAAAAATATGGTTCTCTAAGTTTAAGTATTTAGAAAACCATTATGATCCCCATATAGTTCATCATTGTCATGTCTACAATTTGTACACACAAATACAACAATAAAAATACTAGGATATGTTTTATTGACTTACATTGCTCACTACACAACACCACAAGGGCTCCAAGTAGAGAAACTCAACAACGCATAAGACACTTACATAAGTCATCGACTTGTTCATAGACACATAACAAAACCATATACATGTCAATGCCACACTTTCCCCAATGAACAAATGCTAGCAATGACCCAACCACAGCAAATGGACCCAAGGATTGGAAAACCCACATCACATCATTACAATGATTACATCTTAGTTACGATTAACATTCCAAGAACATTACTACGCAAAGATAATTTTATCCTATTTCCACCTAGAGGTTCTTAAATTCATTTCACATTCAATTTACATTTCAACCATTTAAGTTGGATCTTTATCCCTTACGACAATCTCCATAACATTATTATTTTTTATCTTCCAAATTGCATACAAAGTTCCTAATTCACTCCTTCTTAAGATAAGCTTATGTTTCACAAACATTTATCCAAAGTTAAAGTTTTCCCTTACTACATAAGTGAATCTAACGTGATGTCAAGAAAGAAATATTAGGATTTGAGGGAGATTTAGATTCAAGATACCTTTTTCCACGAACATTCTTTGATCATGGTATCCTTATTTCCTTATCATAGTAAAAAAAAAAATAGTTGAATCCATTCACCATTTCTACATCAAGAAATTCTATTTATGTTTATATATTTATATTTTGTTTTCGCGAAGTTTGATCTCACCAAGGGTAATTCATATTCTTTTTAACACAAGAAAATGTCGAATTGAGTTATAAGGACCCCAAGAGTGACATTAATCCTAACCTCAAATATCATTTTAATCTTATATGTTTTATTATTACATTGCACTATGATATCATTACTGACATCAATTTATAATCCAAGGAGTTACGAAAGTACTTGTCTAACATCTTAAAGAAGTACATGATTGGAAGCATTAGAACCACACATGAACCACAAGTGATTTGTTTTCAAAGTGAGATCCCATGTTTCCTAATTTCACGATACCGCATGTGAAATTTAATTTATTATTAATTTCATAAACAACATAACAAGGGATTACAAAACCAAGTTTTCAGTTTCCTGGTTTCTCTTAAGTCAACGTCTTTCAAATCAATTTTGTTTACAAAGAGTTACTTATAATTTTCTATGCACAAGTTAACCTCCTAATCAACTAAAGTTTATTTTAATTCTAATTTGCAATTAGAGATCTACACTCTATTATAGATCAGATTAAAGTGTGAAAACATATTTACCCTATAAACCCTTTGTAAAAGACCAAGGAGCTATATTGTCAGTACCCAAAGTAACACATTTAGCTTGGAAGAACTAAAGAGATCATTAACAAGAGTTTAATTCATAGTAAAACTGTTTCACTAGGTCCATTTGTGTCATCTGGATCCCACAATGAATTTAGTCGATGATGAAGAAAATACTTAGATCTAACTTCATAAGACTTGGTAGTTGACTAGGATACTAAGGAGGTGTTAG
Source organism: Taxus chinensis (assembly GCA_019776745.2). NCBI lineage: Eukaryota > Viridiplantae > Streptophyta > Pinopsida > Cupressales > Taxaceae > Taxus > Taxus chinensis. The sequence continues at coordinate 897,759,881 of CM034150.1, forward strand.
TTCTACTCACTGCAAATAAAGTTTGTGTTATCCCGAATTTACCTCCCCCAACAAATTTGGTCAGAAAAATCCCTACACATAAAGAAAACATGAAGGGAATTGATTCAGACCCATGAACTCGAGTTCCAGAACCAGAAAAAGTGAAAACAAAGGCCCGAGAAAGTCAAATTCGACCCTGCACAAGAAGAAATAGAAGAAATAGTTATTTTGAGCATTTCCATATCTTAAATCTATTTAAAGGGTCGAGGGAGGACTCAAAAATGGAGAGGATAGGAGAAAGAAAGGGAAAAAAATGGTGAGGATTAAAAATTTTTGGGCTCGAAAATAGTTCGGGAAAGGTCTAAAGATGACTAAGTATGGAGGCAGCGGAAGGAACCACGTGTCTTGATGACGCTTCTTCAAAGGTAAATCTAACTAGGGGAGCCCAAACTTGCATCAGGCTTCCACACGTCCAAAACCCCAAAGAAATTATGGGGCATTGAAAAGTCTTCAACTAAAAAGGAAGTGCCAAGTGTCAGCTTGGCACAAAACCAGTTAGGAAGTCTAGGGAAGAGACTCAAACTTGTGCCAGCCCTCCACGCAGCAAATGGTCAAAATAGAGTCAAAAGGTAGATGAGGCAGGTCTCAAAGTTGGCTAAGTATAAATGTGCAAGCAAAGAGTGTCAAGTGTCAGCCTGACGCATTTCCAAGAGTTGGTCTCAAGGCAGAGACCCAAATGAGCATGAGCTCCGCCACGTAGCTAGAGTCCAAAAAGATAAGAGGGACTGTTGAAAAGTCCACAGGCCTGTGGAGGCTGCCAAGTGTCAACTTGATGCTCCTCTAGAAGCAAATTTTAAATTGGGTTTCCAAACAAGTGCATGGTGCCGCCACGTGTCCCAAGTCAAAGCGAGTCGTCGGGGGAAAAGTTACGTTTTTTGCCCCTTACCCCATAGGGTGTAAAAGTTACAAAATGGGCTGTGACTCCACCAAGAGGGAAAATGTTAGCATTTGAACCCAAGTCAAACCAAAGTGGGGAGTTAATGGAAAAGGTTAAAATTTCCCTTTTGACAAAAGGGCCAAAAGGAAAAAATTGGAGCGCATCTCCTCAACCAACCAAAGGGTGCCACATGTACAAGCGGAGCAGTGTGGACCGCAGGATTTTTCTTGATTTTGTGATTCTCACAAAAAAGAGGAAAAGATAAATTTTGAACCCGCAAACCTGATTTTTTAATAATCTGGCTGCCACATGTCCCATATTAAAGAAGTGGCCCGTTATTCAAACTAGGTTTCCCTGCCCATTTGTACAGACCCGATGCAAACTTCGAAAGGGCATATCTTTCGACTCAGGGCTCGAAATATTGCAAATCTGACATCGTTGGAAGTGTTTCAACATCCTCTATGCCATGGAAGGATAAAAAATCATTTTTTGTAGGCCCTGGTAGGTGAAAAATAGATAAACATCTTCAGAACTTTATTGTAGGATCTCCTTACCTCAACAACCAGATCAGATTCAATCTAATCTTCTATTTCCTCCTTCGAGGTGCCGAATAAGAAAAAGGGTACACTCAAGACAAATTTGGGGGCAGATCTTGTGTAAGGCATTGATGGTAGTGGTTCAACTCGAACTAGTTTTTCACTCTTCTCTCTTTCTCCCCTCTGCATTGAGTCTATAAAAGAAGGGTGGAGGCTTATTATAAGGTTGTTGTTCATTCTTCTTCTCTGCCTCCCCCTTCTATCTCTCTAGAAGGGTCAAAAAGAAGTTTAAACCTCCTCCCCTACTCTGTAAATGGCATTTTGTTTGCCTCTTATCCGTAAATGACACTCTATGCAAACTCTGAAGGAATAAAAAATTTGTTTTTTGATGCATTTTTCCATCCTTTGCTTGTTTTTGGTTGTCTCTTCTTGCCTCTCTTCATTGCATGATATCTGTGCATGTTTTGAATGTTTAGTTACAGATCTGGGAGCTGTGTTCATGGGGTTTTGGAACATTTTCTATGTGAATCTGATCTATAGTCTATGATGTTGTTGTCCATCCTTTCCATTGCTCACCTCTATTTATTCCATGGAAGATTGGTAGATGATCAACATTTTCCTTCTCTGGTGTATCACTGTTTTAGTGTAGGCTCTATTTTTCCTTGTTTTATTTCTCTCATGGTCTCCTTGGAAGTTAGATTAGGATCAGATTAGATTTCCTGCACTAGAATTACTTTTGGTACATAGTTTAGGAAAGAGGAATTAGCCTTCTCTGGAGGATCATTCCCATTTGCAAGTAGCACAACTTGGGGAATGATCCAATGTTATGTAAATCACACCAAATGACCTTGTCTTAGAAAATTAGATCCATATTCATTTGGGGGTGCTGTTATTTTTTCACTAACAATTTTGGCATGCCCCAGCGGGACAGAGGTATTCACTTCATTGTAACAAGATTAATGTATGCTTGTTGTAAATCTCCAGCTTACTAGATGCTTTAGTTTGCACATCTGATGGCTCCATCTGGTCAAAACCCATTCTCTGAGTTGTATACCTATTCTTCCCATTCATTCCAACTCATTTTCATCCATTCTTCTTTCCATCTCTTTCATTATTTTCCATTCCATGAAGTTGTGCAATCATGACTTCATTCCCTTCATCAAACTCACACTTATAATACTAGAACAATCCACCTCTAATATGTTTTACAACTCCTTCAAATCAAAATTTTGAGCAAAGGCAAAATTAGTATGTCTACCTCTATGAGTAATAGTGCCAAAATCATTTTCACTATGGAGCTTTCCAAGAGAAGGGGTATGCGAACAATGAAGACAATCAAATGCAAGATGTTGGTCTGCTGGAGAAGATTAAAAAAATGGAGGTTGGCGTGGTTTAGTCAAGGGGTATAGAAAAAATGAAGGCATTCAAGATTGGTTTCAGGGCACCTTGTCTATGGGAAGAACCTTTTCCAAGACACTACAACCATCAAACAAAGCTTGACTTCATGGTTGAAATGCTGCCCCAGCTTGCAGAATGGATTGAGGAGATAGAAGCATATGAGAAAAGTCTGAATCAACCTTGTCAATGGGTAAGTCATTTAACATCTCCTTATCTTTATTTTTCTCCCTCTCAAGCTTTATCATTTCAGCATGATGAAGATTCAAGCCCCTTAGTTACTACCCCAAGTGTTAGTTTCATCCCTCCATCCCCTACTCTTCCATCCCATCTCAGTTTTTCTCCCCTCTTCTCTTCTAAATCCAAATTCCTTCCACAAGATCCAAAGGAAATATCGTCCCCTCAAAAGAAACAAGAAGTTGCACCTCCCTTCCTACCACAAACAATTACAAATATGGTTGAACACCAACCTACCACTCCTCTTACTTTCCCAAGCCCATGTTGAGAAGAGACTCAATAATCTAGTCAAGGAGAACAATAAGAAGAGGAGCCCAACAAAAAAGAAATGAAAAACAATCTGAAGAGTTTGGCTACCAAATTTGGGTTTACAAAGATCCCCTTGATGGTCAAGCTAATAGAGGAGGTCAATATTGAAAAACTAGTGGTGGCTGAGGCTGAGTTTGCAGTAGAAGAAGAGTAAAACTGAGAGGAGGAACAATCACTCCCAAGCCCCATTGAAGAGGACCAGCTAGGAGAGATCAAATCAGTGTTGAGGCAAATCAATGAAGAAGGCATCATTGAAGATTTTTTGCTTTCATTTTAAGGGCCTATTCTGATTGATGAACCCATGATGGAGGAGTACCATATAGTTTTAGAGGCTCTAAGTGTGGAGCAAGCCATAGGGGAACCTTCAGTTCTTCCTCCCACTTCATCCCCTTCAAGCTCTGATGTTGAAGAAGAGTTTGATCTCTCAAACTTCATGTTTGAGGAAGAGAGAAACCATGGTGAGAAATTTGTAGATAAAGAGGGCACCATGAAAGAGGTTGGAAGACTATTTTGATGGAGACGAACCAATTGAGTTTCTATTGTTTTCTCCTTCATCATATACCTTCCAAACACATGAGCCTACTACTATGGAGGAAAACTTTCAATTGCAACAGCCTATATCTTATAACATGTCTTTGGAATCGAGTTTTGAAGATTTAAACCTTCCATACTCTTCACATGAGGAAGAAGAGAAAGAGCATAAAAGTTCCACCATTCTTTCCACGCCATTCACCCAAAGAGGTATACAAGAAGACTCCATTTTTGGAGTGGAAAATCAGAGCAATGGGCATATCAAATGGATTAGACCTTGCCCAAATAGGTATTTGGCTTCATTGGAGCAAAAGGAGAATCCAAATCTAGTCATGCCCATTTCAAGGAATGAGGATGAGCTAGGAAGCACCAAGGATCAGTTGTCATACCTCTTCAATCCAAATGTAGAGAAACTAAAAGAGGTGTTGGTTTTATCTTTAGTTGATACTTTGGTGATTTGGGTGGAAGATCAACTTGTAGTTAGTTTTTCACTCATCTAAGAAACCATGTTCAGTGCCAAATCAGTTGTATGGCTATCATTTTTTAGGAAGGGAAGCTATTTCTCCCTGCCAGTTGTAGGATTTTTTGAGCTCCCTTTGCTCTTGGTTAGATTAGTGTAGGTAGGTTTGTTTTCAATAGAAGAAGTTCTTATACACACTCTGTATGTCTCATTTGAGGCATGTATGATTTGGTCTTTGTATATAAGTTTTGTTTGTATTGCTTAAGAGGGGCATGCGGCCAGGCTCATAAAATATTAAAGGTAAAAAGGCTCATGTTTTCCTGTAATAGTGGCAAATTCCAAAAGATCCAAATGTAGAGCAGGTAAATTTGTTTCAAGACAGTCCATTTGAGGGACAGATTGAAGGCCCGGGTCAAAACAATTTTTTACTCTCAGAAACCCCATTCCCAATATTTTCTTATAAAAATTGAGAGTGTAGACGTGTGGGCAGGCTCAGGGTTAGACAAAACATAGAAAAGGTATGTAGTCAGGCTTGCAGTGGCTCAGGGATCAATACTTTGAAGTTCATATCAATTTCATGTTTATCAAGTAGACTCCATGCCCAAAGGATGCTTCAAGGCCACTGGTCTCTTCATCTAGTAGGCAGATGTCCCCATGAGTCACCAAATTATTATCCCAAATTTACCTCCCCCGGAAAATTTGATCAAAACAAGCCCTACACATAAAGAAAACATGAAGGGAAACGATTCAGACCAATGGGCTTGAGTTCCAAAACCAGAGAAAGTGAAAACAGAGGCCATAGAAAGTCAAATTAAATTAAAACTTGCACAAGAAGAAATAGAAGAAATGGTTCTTTTGAGAATTTCTATATCTTAAATCTATTTAAAGGTTTGAGGGAGGACTCAATAATGGAGAGGCCAGGAGCAAGAAGGGGAAAAAATGGCGAGGATTCAAAGTTTTTGGGATCGAAAATAGTTCGGAAGAGGTCCAAAGATGACTAAGTATGGAGAAGGCAGTGGAAGGAGCCATGTGTCTTAACAACACTTCTCCAAAGGTGAATCCAAAAAGGGGAGCCCAAACTTGCGTTGGGCTTCCATGCGTCCAAAACCCCAAAGAAATTGTGGGGTGTTGAAAAGTCTTCAACCAAAAAGGAAGTGCCAAGTGTCATCTTGGTGAAAAACTAGTTAGGAAGTCCAGGGCAGAGACTCAAACTTGTGCCATCCCTCCACATAGCAAATGGTCAAAATAGAGTCAAAAAGAGGATGAGGCGGGTCTCAAAATTGGCTATGTATAAATGTGCAATCGGAGAGTGCCAAGTGTCAGCCTGGTGCATCTCCAAGAGTTGGTCTCAAGGTGGAGACCCAAATGAGCATGAGCCCACCACATAGCCCAGAGTCCAAAAAGATAAGAGGGACCGTTGAAAATTCCATAGACCTATGGAGGATTCCAAGTGTCAACTCGACACTCCTCTAGAGGAAAATTTTGAATTGGGTTTCCAAACAAGTGTAGTACCGCCACATGTCCCAGGTCAAAGTGGGTCATCGGGGGAAAAGTTAATTTTTTTCCCCTTACCCAAAAGGGTGTAAAAGTTGCAAAATGGGCCACGAATCCACCAAGAGAGGAAAATTCAGTGTTTGAACCCGATTCAAACCAAAGCAGGGATTAAGAGGAAAAGGTGAAAATTTTCCTTTTGACTAAAGGGCCAAAAGGAAAAAGGTTGAGCGCATCTCCTCAGCCAACCAAAGGGTGTTGTTATCACCGAATCATAACACCCTTATGTTTACACAAGTGCATATACTTGAGCTCATGGTGTGATTGGATGACATGGGTACTATCTCCAAGTTGTGGGACTTGCTACTTGAGATAGACCTCTAGAGAAATCTGGCTATTTCTCCTAAACTACCTGCCACAATCTACTGTAATGCAGGTAAGACTATCTTTCCTAATCCATCTTTCCAAGGGACCAAGGAGGGAGAATGCATGAAAATAAAAGCCTACACTAAAGTGGTGATACATCAAAAAAGGAGGGTGTGAGAGTAGTCTTCCAATGCGTGAGATATAGAAGCAAAGTGCACACTAGAAGGGGTGATGGCAGTTCTCCACAATTTAGAAAAATACATTCAAAACAACATCTCAAACATACACAATGATAATGGATCCCTACAAGAGCATAAAAATAGACACAATATTCTTGTAATGAAGTTTGAAAGGGCAAGAAGAGTGTAATCAAACACAGCAGGGGAATATCCATCCACAAACTTGTATTTTATTGTTTTATGATATGCACAATTCAATCTATTACAAGATAAGGGCCTAGATCACCATGTAAGGAGTCCACTACAAGGGCCTACAACACATTGGATTCACAAAGCAATTTTGATAGAGCTTTGCCACAACTAAAAATCCCTTTTATAATGAGCCCAACACTCCAATTTATAGAAAAAGAGAAGAGAGAGAGAAGGGGAAAATGGAAATCCCAAAATATATCCTTTAACTACTTGTAAGAGGCATTAAATGGACTAAAATGATTGTATGTTACTTGCAAAAGGCTCCCCATACTATCCTAGGTGCTGCAGCAGAGAATGAATGATGACCATGCCTCTTAATTGCACTCCCAACTACCAAATAAAACACTTTCATGAACCCATACACGTTTTATGAAACATATCCATTGATTTCTCATCAAATCCCAAATTTATTGATTGTTGTACATTGGAATTGGAGCCATAATTGCAACGGTACCAATTTTGTGTGATTTCGTTGAGAAATGCAAAAGTTATGGCCTTCTTAGTGTGAGCAACTATTTTGGGTCTGCCAGGCATTTTCTATCATTTAACGGGAATGAGCATTAACTGACTGGAGCTGAATATGTTTCTTATATTTAAATATATCTACCATCATCAAAATTAATAAATCAATTTGTTTTGATGTAGAGGATGTCGTGCTCATTTCAGAAAGTCCAATTTTATGAAAATCGGAGCTCGGAGTCAAAAGTTATGGCCGTTTGAAATTTGGGAAGTCAAACTTTGAATTTGCTCTTTGCTACGGCTATTTCAGAAAAATTGGGTTTGTGTGTCCCAGCTGTCCCAGACACATTCTTTTGCATCGGCTGATTTGAACTTCCTTGTCCCTGCGCATCTGCCATTGACCAGGTCGCGAGGACCGTTGTCTTCCGCATCGGCCACATCCACTTATCTTGGCTCCTTGTGCGGTGATTTCACCTTTGTGCGTCCCATGCGTACTTGTGTCCTGACTATTCCAGATGAAAATATCTACACCACCCACAATAGACTAACTTGTGGCAAAATCAGCTTTTCGTGTCACACGTGTCCTGATGTCCCAACTATCCCGCAGACCGCCTAGGACAAAAATGTCTGATTTAGCCGATTCCTTTGTATTTCGGCCCTAAACTTGGTACGATGAACCTTGGTATGACCCACATTGGTACAAACCACAACCTCTAGACTTGCAATGCATTAAAACAAGCCTGCGACTTTGTTTTTTGGATTTTTTCAATTTTTTCCTAACTTGTTGGATTTTTTCCTTGGATGGGAAGTTAGAGAGAAACCAAGGGGAAACCCCAAAACATGATTTTGGGCATTGACTCAATCTACTTTCTTGGGACTGAAGAATTTGCTACATGTTATTAAAATTTACCTTAAAGGGTGAATTTTGGATAACATGTCCCACGTGTCCAAGCAGAATTGTGGGGGCATGGGATGTTTTTAGATTTTGCGATTCTTGTGGAAAAGGGGGAAAAGATAAATTCTGAACCCACAAACCTGATTTTTCCCTAATTTGGCTACCACGTGTCCCATATTAAATAAGGGGCCTGTTATTCAAACTGGTTTTCCCACCTATTTGTGCGGACCCAATGCAAACTTCAAAAGGGCATATCTGTCGACTCAGGGCTCAAAATATTACAAATCTAACATCATTGGAAGTGTCTTGACATCCTCAACACCATGGAAAGATAAAAAATCAGTTTTTGTAAGCCCTAGTAGGTGAAAAATAGAGAAACATATTCGGGCCTTTATTACTGGATCTCCTTGCCTCAACAACCAGATTAGATTCAATCTAATCTTCCATTTCCTCCTTCGAGGCAAATCTTGTGGAAGGCATTGATGGCAGTGGTTCAACTTGAACTAGTTGTTTACTTTTCTCTCTTTCTCCCCTCTGTAATGAGTCTATAAAATAAGGGTTAGAGCTTATTATAAGGTTATTGTTGATTCTTCTTCTCTGCCTCCCCCTTCTGTCTCTCTTGCAGGGTCAAAAAGGAGTTTGAACCTCCTGCCCTACTCTGTAAATGGCATTTTTTTTCCTCTTATCTGTAAATGATGCTCTGTGCAAACTCTGAAGCAATAAAAAATGTGGTTTGTGATGCATTTTTCCATCCTTTTCTCATTTTTTGTTGTCTCTTCTTGCCTCTCTTCATTGAAGGATATCTGTGCATGTTTTGAATGTTCATTTGCAGATCTGGGAGCTGTGTTCATGGGGTTATAAAACATTTTCTGTGTGAATCTGATCTATGGCCGGTGATGCTACTTTCCATCCTTTCCATTGCTCACCTCTCTTTGCTCCATGGCAGTTTGGTAGATGATCAACATTTTCCTTCTCTGGTATATCATTGTTTTAGTGTAGGCTCTGTTTTTCCTTGTTTTCTTTCTCTCATGGTCTCCTTGGAAGTTAGATTAGGATTAGATTAGTTTTCCTGCACTAGAATAGCTTATGGCAGGTAGTTGAGGAAAGAGGAATTAGCCTTCTCTAGAGGATCACTCCCATTTGCAAGTCCCACAGCTTTGGGAATGATCCAATGTTATGCAAATCACACCAAATGACCTTGCCTTAGAAAATCAGATCCATAACTCATTTGGTGGTGGTGTGATTTTACACTAATAGTTTGTCCATGTCATTCCTAACCATCGAGTTCATGATGATAACGCTAAACATACCGGCTATGACGACAACTCAAAATTGGGCTCTTATTTACTTAACTAGAAGGTGCCATATAGTGTAAAGTTTAAGTTCACTCTACAGTTTTGATTTCTTCTATACAAAAATAATAACACATGAAGGTTAGTTATACACAAATTTTTTACTAGGGTTGACTAATTCGCTTATATTTCTTTATTACATTTTCAAGGTAAAGAAAACAACACCCCAATTAATTAATCGTCTATTACACACTGGAAATGCATTTCAAGATATTAAATTCAAATTCATTTAACATATCCATCTTTTTCCATATCTAAATCTAAATCAAAATGGTACCTATGATTACATGCACATTTTCCAAGGCATTTCTAAAACTATCATCTCATACATATTACCAAATTCAAAATATAATTTTCTGTAACACGGAAATACATTACACATATATACTTTTTTCAATAACCTATATAAACTACAATAATAAAAATGAATTACACCATGTCTTTTCGCCATCTCACTTCCATTCTGCAAAACCATGCGAGGATGAAATCAATGATAAATCCTTGGCATGAAATCCACCTAAATATAACATAATTAATGTTATCTTTTTTTTCATTTACATAATAATAATAATTTTCATTCAGAAGGAGAGGGTTAGAGACACATTTATTTCATTTCGCTTTAGTTCATTTTTTTAAGGAGAGAGAAGAGATAGGGAGAGAGAGAACCACTATTTGGTCAAAGTTCAATTTCACACAAGTCATATGATAGAGTTTCAAATAGTTTGTTGCAAGTATCAACAAGTTTTCATGGGGATTTGGTAACCCGACGGCGTTCCTACAACTTTCATTTTTTACATCTTCATACTAGCTTTAACAACATTCAATTTAGGCTCGGAGGCTAAGAAACCACTTTCAAATGTTGTCTTCTGGTGAGAAAAAATATCATGGGTAAGTTTTCTATGTGTCCTATAAACTAAGAATTCACAAGAACTGGCGGAATTCAGGATTGGTGAACGGTTTACGATTGGCGGCCAACTTTTTGAGGCCATCGGTCATAATTGACCTAGTTGAAAATGATTGAAAGTTAACTTGAGTGCTCAGAAAACCACGTCTAAAACTGAAAATCGATGGAGGAAAATGAAACAAAAAACTTCCTACAAGTTCCCCTATATATGGAGAATTAACCATGGTTGACGAGACTGAAAACTAGCAAATGGTTTTTAGACTGCGACAGATTTTCTAGACCCACCGGTCAAAATTGGTCTAGTTTGACCTATTCAAACTGTGATTGGAATCCTACAAAATGCCTTTTCTAAACTATCAATAATAGTATTTTTCCCCAAAATAAAGGTTCCAGACAATTGTCTAGTAAAACTACTATAGGTTTGCAAAGAAGGATAAGCATTTCGTTGTCCAGGATTCAAACAGTGAGCCAATACGATACCCAACTTTTCAATTTTAACAACTTCCTAAAAATGCAAAATGAGGTAACATGTCTCCTAGGGGAGTGTCAAAATGAGCACAAATGATAAATCATGGCTGATCTACGGCTTGGAGTGAGTCCTCACATAACAAGGAACATAGACGAAACTTAACATCTTTTTTCTTTGGAGTTTTGAAATTTGTTTTGTGAGTCTCTGAAATTTACATTTTTCTAACTTGCAAGGTAAGAAAAAATGGTTGTTTTATTTGACGACATCAACTAATTCTCAATAATTCTAGAAGACACGAGTGCCCAAATATGACACCTTGGGTTAAAAACTTATGAGGTCATGGGAGCAATCCTGGTTGATGGTTGAGGTGGAACTTGGTTACACAAATCACAAGGTGGAGTTTGGTTATTTTAAACTATCTAGTTTGGTTAAATATCCAAATGTATAATTATCCATCGGTTTAATATTTATTTTATATTACAAATGAAAGAACCAAAATACAAATATTATAAAAGATTTTGGTAAAGAGACCTTGCCTATGAATTGAACTGTTGAGGCAGAGATTGGGAAGTTTGACATTGCACACATCGATTACAATTGCTTGCAGCAATTTGAGGTATATTCAAAGTTCCAACCTAGGTTTTCATTACAACTAAAGTAGCCTACGGGGCCCATCTCTTAGAGGGATTAAAATGAACGGTTCACTTTTTGCTATATTTTCATCATCAAAATTTGAATTATACTAATCTAGAGGACACTACGGAGGACATAAGTTCCCTAAATCTCCCAAGATTCCTAGAATGTATAATATGACTCCAAGAGCTTTCTAATGACTATTTGAACGTTGAAAAATGGAGTTGTTTGCACATTGGGTGGCTGGTCAAAGTTTGGTCAACTATAAAGTCAACCCTTGCCAATAGCCCAATCTAGATGTGACATGTAGAAAAGGTGGCAACTGGTGAAAAGACAAAAAGAGATTCATTTTTTTGGTTATCGACATCTGATCTTTGACAGGCATAAAAAGTTGGTTTTGGCAGCAAGAGGCTCAATTTTTTTAACAGAGGGGAGCCCGACTGCTGTGAGGACTCATATATCGATCACCAACATGGTGGGCCCTCAAGCCATCACGTGTCTTGCCATCATGATCGATTTTCCTATCAAGGACCAACATCAAGCTACATTTTATGAGTCGAGCTATTAATCGAGTCATGTTATTGATCTACATTTTATGAGTCAAGCTATTAATCGAGTCATACAAGGATCGAGTTATATTTTAGCTTGGCGAGTTATCCATAGTGTTCAAGCTTGAAATTATTTTCAACGATCGAGTCAAGCTCATCTATATTGCATTATATTTTATGCCAAATTTTCCACATTACCTTGGCTGAAGCCATGAAGATCTTGGTTTTTACATCCAACATCAACTGACCAGCTAAGTGCAACGTGGCCATGCCACATGTTAAGGTCAAAATGGGTGGGCTTATCTAAGCCACATTTATATGCAAAGTGATTGGTCTATGTACAAGCCCATATAAATCTGCCAACCCCCTCATATATGCAAGATCCATATAGGTGGATAAACGGTGGGGAAAACATAAAGGCCCATGCGTGGTGGATACCACGTGAAATGAGGGTGGTTAAGGTTTTTAAAAACCTTAGCAAAACATATATCCCGCTCAATGTGGGAATTATCCCACTTAAACATTCATGTCGCCCACTATGGGAATATAATCCCATCTACATGCTATGGTTAGGTTAATAATAGCCTTAAGATATATTATGGAGCATTATATTAAGGGCCCTATTTTAATATAAATAGGGGACCCCTCCCTCATTGTAAACACACACCCGAGCTTATTGATTTGCTAAGCTTATTAGTGAAGGTTGATTATAGTATTAGGGTTTTTTAATATAGTATTTAAACTATATTAAAAGCTTTAAGTTACTATAGGAAAATATTATTTATTGGCCTATTATTTTTATGCAATAGTAGATGAAATATTTATGATTAGGATTATTTTTACACTACCCAATAGGCCTTGAGCCATAGTATTTTTCACTTGTGGCACCTGGAATATCGACCAGAGTGCTGAAGGATGAGGGGAAGCGTTGGGAAGGCCAATCGAGTTCCAAAGGATACTGCGCACCAGGAAGGTGGAGGAAAATTTCAACTGATCATCGAAGTTCTTCGAAGGACTGGAGTATAATTAGGCAAGTGAAATTCCATTAGGTTTTATTGTAAGAAATAACATTTTACTTACAAATTTTGACTAGTGTAACGGTTTGAAAGAACCTGGAGATGTAGGTGATTTTTGAACTCCATAATCAATCATGTGCCATTGTCATTCATATTATCGCATTAATTTTTAAATTGATTACTTAAAAGGAGCAACTTGTTGACAAATATAAAAATCCTATAGGGGTTCAAGATCAAGTAGATAAAAACTTGATCATTTTCGAATCATGTTTTTCAGAATTTCCTCTAATTTCCAGAAATGTAAACCTCTTTTATGTAGGTTTTGTACATTTAAAGTTGTAGACAATTTTTTGAATGTAATTACACAGGAAACTATCAGTGAAAATATTGTAGGGGCCACAGATGGACTTGGGAACATTTTTGGTAAATTTCAGAGTTCTAAGAGGTCTGAATCAGCTCAATTGCATGTATAAAGATCTGTTAAGTTAATAGTGAAGGGATATTGTACTTCATTGGGCAATAATAGATTGATTCTCATTATGATAATTTGGAGACGCAGCCTATGGGTGAACTCCATTATCAAGTTCTTGGGATGTGAATTTGATTTTAGTTTTTTTAGAATCTTTTGATCAAATAAAAACATTTAAGTTAGTTTATTTGATTAATTATTTAAACAAGCATAAATTTGGATTATTTGGATTGAAATCACAATTTCAATATCCATAACCCACAACAAAGGGGAATTGCACATTTCAGATTTGGAATCAAGAATTCAATTTGAGTTCATTCTAAAATCAAATTAGAATTTTTAAATGGATTTGTAATAGATTTAGTATATTCACTTAAGTTGAAAATTAAGGATAATTGATTTATCTAGTAGAGTTCAAGGATTTAGGTTTCAAGAATTCCCAAAATTGCTAATACTCTTAATCAGTTATCAATTTTTCAAATATGAGAATTTACTAAGTATTACTTCAAAAAAAATTAGTACCATTTTCAAATCATATACGCAGTTCCAAGTCCACAGTTGAGAGAGATATGCTCATCAAGTAATCTGCTATTGGTGCAAAGTCTTTAGTTTCTATGAAAGAATGTAGGAGTTGTATCAAATTTGAATGTCCCTCCCCACCATAAATATTTCCTAATTGAGCCACCCTTTTTTATTAGCCGTCTCATTTTTATCATCATAGTCATTAACGGATCTAGGGGCTAAAATCCTTTCTTCCGAGAGTGTGGGCAAAGACTGTAAATACGAAGGAGCTTTCTCTAGCTTCATAGGTGTATATAAAGGTTTGTTTCACATATTTATGATGTCTAAATGGAAAAGAAATTTTCACAGAGTCTTTGCAACATCGCAAAGGTCACAAGCCCAAGTGTAAATTGAGTTAAACACAAATCTTCCCTCAAGCTGTTAGATCTGCAACAAGTGTATTGTTCTCTTTAGTATCTTTTGATTCTCTTTTGGATGAGACAGTTGGCATAGAAACCTTCACAACTTGCTCCCTCCTGATAAAAGATTAAATGTATTTGGCCCCTAAGTACATCATATGATTTTCCCAGAGGGAGATACCCTTTATTTCAACATCAGTCATTTAAACAAACAACTCACATATTGTGTCCAAGGTTTTAGAATTCAACTTAAACCTACAAATTGTGGCATCCACATGTAGTTCTCAAGCTCCCTTTAACAGTGGCTGAGAGAATGCATCCAAAGTCTTTTGTGAAACCACAAGCACTTGATTATTTGCAACAACTTGTAAATGTTCACCTTTCATCTCACACATAGGAAGAGCTTCTTTGAATGGCTGCATAGACTACTAATGTGGAAACAAGAACTTGGCCATGCATTTCTTCAAGTAATTTTTCAAATATTTTGTGTGTCGTGTGTATGCTCCCATGTTTTGCATCCATCTCTACCAGAGCACTGTAATTACAACACTTGATAGCATTTCTCTAACTTTAAATATTAAATAGAAATCCATACCTTGTTCCAGTGAGCCATTTTGGCATAGGCTAGGAGTGCGCAACAATGTAAACTGATCATGTTGGAAATTGTTTGTGCATAGATGAAACAATGTGATTGGCTCATAAGAAACCCTGTGTCTTCTGAAACCTTCCTAAAAATGTATTCTTATGAGAATTTTCCTCGTTCTTTTATATGGTCAAACACTACAACGTCAATGCCAAAGCCATCAACCGCTTATCTCCATCTCATAACATTATGACATTTTACCAGCTGGAGGAGGTGCAAGAATTTTTTCTTCACCTGCAACAATCCAATTACTACTGGATTTACAATGTAACTTGGGTTTCATGGTGGTTAATGCGTTGGATCCTAGCTAAAGTGCTTGTATTATTGTGCAATAAAAAGACAAGTATGAAAAAAGGCTGTGAAGGATAGGTCAGTCTCCATCCTTACTACATGAAACTCCTCTTGGCATCACCAAAATCCATCACATCTCCAACAAATTAATCCATCTCCCATCCACTTGCCATTACCAACTCACCAACTCCACTGTCCAATCACCACTAAACTTCAATTTCATTCCTTTATTTTATTACCATGATTTTATTTTATTAATTTTAAATTTATCTACTTTTTTATTACTTCATTTTATTTTATTTTGTTTCTAAATCATCACCACAATTTACTTCATTCACCATGCAGCTCGCACCCACTCCTCCTACAACAACTAACTGCCCCCCTCTTTTTATTTAATTTTAATTTATATATTTTTTAAAGGTGTCAAGAACTACAATCATCATATTCCATGAAGCGTATCTAGTCAATGATGAGTTAATAACCTAACCAGAGTGCTCAAGTCATAACGCATGTATATGTATACCATATGAGACAAGATAAAGAGAGACAATATTATATTGTATTGATCTCATGCCATATGTAATAACTTAACTCAGTATTAGAAGTTAAGGGTGGAGAAACATTGAGTTCTGAAGTATCATCACTTAGTAAGGAAACAATCCATAATCAAGGTCATAAACAAGCTCATGAATTTTATATTCACGCATATTATAAGATCATAGTGTTACGTACATCATAACAAGATTAAAATACAATGCACATATAAGGTTCTTAAATATATATACACCCATGACATGATAGTCACTACTAATGTGGAAGAGTTTTACATGGAGTCATTAAGAACTCAAAAATAAATAAAATGAGTGATTTTACCAAAAAAAAACTAATGTGTTTCTATTCAAAATAAATCCATTAATAAAATTCCCAAAGGATCTTTAAACAACCAAAAATAGATTTTGAATCATTTCTTTTTAAGCACAATGTTACATATAAGACCTACAATTATAAATAATAGGCCATATCTTTCACAAACATCCTCTTGAAATCCCTGGAAACTTTGAGTAAATTGCAGCCAACCTCTGCCAAATTTTCCATTCAAATCTGCATCATTTTGTCCAAATTTCCTCATAGCATTGCCACTTCTTCATTTGGAGATTAATTAGAGCATCCACAATCTAAAGACCATAAGAAATTCAACAAGTGTGTGTGAACTTCAAAAATTTCATCATTGAGATTGCAAAATGAGCTTAGAGAAAAGTCTGTTGCTAATTATTTGCTAATCTTTCACTTCTACAATTTTTCCCTTTATACATTTCGAGAACTCATAATGGGACTCGAACCCTTTTCTATTATTTCTATTTACATATTTTATTAAACCATTCACCTTCCTCAACAGGTTTGTTGACCTTCCACCTATCTATTTGTATATTAGGCTCCTTCTTATGAAACACATGTATATGTACATCTCTGATCATTTAACGATCATCCAATGCAAATTATATTTTTTTGTATTTAATAACATTCGAATCAAAGCTGAAATAAGGATTGCAGCTAGCGATTCGATTCATTGTTCCTGGTTGAACTACGCCACTAATATTGCTTCATGAACTCTACCTCAAAACCATTCCATGCACAAGACCCACCTCCTCCACGAGAATGTTCCAATTCAGGATTAACAATAGTCTCCTCCTGAGCATTACGAATCTAAGCTTCTTGAGCAGGTGGACATCCATACTGGAAACTGCAAATGTTCAGGTCACCCATTGTAACAACCCAAAAATCACACACGCGAACAAAACAGTAAAAGACTAGATAATTTTTTTTTTTTGACTTTCTTCGACACATAACACGACACAACATGTCGTCACAAAGTTACAACAAACTCTAGGAACCACTTGTTAGGGGGATGACCAGAAGGTCAGCACGGAAACGTTCGCACCCAAAAGGATAATACACTTTTTTTTCTTTTTGATAGGACAACATAGAATTCCAACCACATGACACTCTCACAGCTAGGGCAAACCACAATGAGATATTCTTGAGGGTTATTTATTTTAAAAGGACATCTTGCAATTCTTAGCTTATGTTTTCAAGGAGGCTCAAGATATGATTCGTACAATTCATCTTACCAATGCTAACTTAATTCCTTTTTCACTGAGTAATTATCTTTAAATATTCTCTATTATGACATTTATTTGCTTAATTAGTTTATAAAAAAAAAGGGAGAAATTTAAATTCCACAAGTCCATCTGCTCACCACTAACACTACTAAGAATTTGTTCTTGCCCACAAGACAACATGGGATTTGCGTTCAACACACTTAAGAGAAGAAGATACAAGGTGCCTTGGAAAAAGGGTTAGAGGGAGAAGGTCAAGATGAAAACATCTTCAAGGACCTCATTAGTTATTGCCAAGATTTAATTTAAGCTAGGGCTCTTAACCAAAATTATCAACAGAATTTACTTTGGCTTCGCTAAATGAGTATTATACAAGGAGTAAAACAATTTACTTTCCAAATGGCGGTAAGAGAAAGATTGCGTGAGGTCTCCAATTTGTTTTCTCCTGGCTTATTAAATCTTATCATCTTCCAGAACAATCCATACGGTTCATTTCACATTACGGTCATTTTACAGAATTTTACCATAAAAGGAATAATTTTCACTAGAGTGTAGCTAGGGTTATCGTGTTACAAAATGTTACTTAACAAATGATATTCTTGCATCCTTGATTACTTATGAGAATTTCATCGCTCTCAAGCTGGTGACCCCTACACTACTTTATTTGCAATGCAACTTTTAATTTAACTTCCAGAAGTATTAAAGAATCCCATGTTAGTTTACTTATGACACTTTATTACTAAGTCATATCAAGGTTTAACTCAAAAATTAATTCTCAAGGGATAGATGCAATATAAATTTTAGGTTTAACTTCTATAAGTATTAAACAACCCATTTTACTCTACTTATAACACACTATGACTAGAGTATTAGAAAGATTTAACTCAACATTTAATCGCAGGGATAAAGTTTACAATATTCATTTACGAAAAATGAAAAAGGTTACATCAATTCTTAAAATACTGATACTCCATTTAAGTCACTCAACAAGCAATAATCCAAATTTCTATTATATTTTTCCAATGATGGTCAAACAATACAAGGTTTCCAAAGTTCAGATGACATAAGTCCACAATACTTTATACTAAGACATTGATCCTTTTTTAAACTTTCCACTGGACGTTAACAGATAGTTGAACAACATAAAAAAGATTTCGATGCAAAGGAACTTCTCAACTGAGGTTGATGACAAAACTCTACAAATCTATCCCTCACCTACTCGTAAAATCCATCTACAACAAATT
Organism: Taxus chinensis; assembly: GCA_019776745.2. NCBI lineage: Eukaryota > Viridiplantae > Streptophyta > Pinopsida > Cupressales > Taxaceae > Taxus > Taxus chinensis. Next base: position 897,778,513 of record CM034150.1, read on the forward strand.
TTTCTACAAGAGTCAGTTCACGAGAACTGAGCAAAATAAGGCTACAGAATACCACCATAACTATTCTCTAACAATACCACAAAAAGGAAACACTTTATTAAAAGAATTGGGTTCAAACCTCTAAACACTATCAACACATCAAGTTATAATAAAGTATCTCCATCGTGCCAATAAAAGAAGGAGAAGACCTTGTACTTCAGTTAGGAGTACAAGCAACAAAAGTATAACAATTGTAAGAGAATGGTCCTCGGCCCTATAAGGAGAATATAAACAATCTAGCAAAAAATAGAATTCCCATCAAGTAAATAATTAAACAATAATTACAATATTGAGATTTGACATATAGACCAACCATCTAGAAATTTATCAAAGGTACCAAACGCATAGGCTAAATTAATGTATTTCTAAAAGTACAAGAGTTGATCAGGCCCAAGAAAAGGGGAACCGCGGGTTTCAAAAATTAATACAAAAATCGATGTATAATCGAGTTTCAAACCAGAAATCAAATTAAAGTATACACACAACATAAGTTTTGAGGTGAACGCAAAGTATATTAGTTTTGACCATTAACTACAAATATTTTCCAATCATCCAAGAAGAGTCAAAGTCTTACAGGCTAGTAGCAAACACGCGAGAGAAGAAGGGGGTTCCGTCCACACCAGAGTATATAATAATGTCATCAACAATTTTTTTTTATAACACTAAAGATTTGCAAACCTCCACTACAATACTAATGTTTGGTTAATTTAAAATAAATTACCCATATCCCAAAACAACCATATTTTAACGGCAACCCTCGGTAACACAGTCAACCATTCGCACAAATAGATACAAACATAATTTCTAAGTGACATTAATCAAAACAAAACCTTCCCCTATGAATCCATAATATTATCAAATGAAAGCTGAGTTTTTCCTGAGGATTAGTCACATTTAAGGAAATTTCCATCACAAACTATTACAGGTAATTACGTGCATAAAAACTGACCAACATTAATTAATAGCATTAACATTACCAAGGGAGAAAATAATGCCAATTAGGAAAAATAGAAGGGCGCCATCATCAACAATTATGGAGAGGGGAATTATACCGAAACTATTCTAGTGTTAACGAGGTACTAGATTCACACAATGAAACCTCGAGCTTAGTTGATCCGAACAGCTAGTTATGGTTCAAGTTGATAGGGATGGTCAAGGTACTTCTCGAGGATGGCCTTAAAATCCTAGAAACAAGATGAAAGATACTATAAGAGTCTAAAAACACAAGACAGAAAAACACATTGCACACAAACCTTTTAATTATACAAGTTTTAATACCAAAACTGTAAGCTGGCTAGCCCAAGCATTGATCACACTAATCCTACAACCTATATTTTCTCGATTCCAAAAGGTTATCAAAGGGACTTGCGAAGGGGATAACAAAAGAACATCAAAAGACAACCTTGGGTGCTAGGGAGGGGGTTTCATAGTTATCGTAAACTTACTTCCATAATATCGAAAATACTAGTTTGATCAACATAATAACTTACAACTCAATCACAGAGAAGAAATTAATACATAAACAAAAAGATGAAGGTCTATCACTCGAGCAAGAGAAACATAACATCCAGAGGAGAAATCACACGCATCCTTTCAACCAACATACCGACAACGATAAAAGAGAAAACAAGAAGAGACCAGCAGAAAAGGGAAATCTCCCATCATAACATCCAACTGACAAAACAATGCAAGGAAAAAGCGGTTCGATTTCGCAATAATTGTAAATATAATAGCAGTAGAAAGGTGTAGAAATATCTTTCCTGTTTCTCTAGCTTCAATAGGTCATACAAACTTCCTGCCATCTTCCATTGCACTGGATGCCCATCGTGCCATATAACCATGTTATTCAAGTCACAGAGGAGAAGATAATGAAAGGAAGAGGGTTTGTTGTAGGAAACAGAAACAAAACTGAGCAGAGGGAAAAATAGAACAACACTTAAACATACTTCCCTCCTTTGTTAGGGCCAGCAACAACTGGAGTTCCTTTCCAATCCTGGAATATCATCTAAGGAAGTCCCATACTTGCGAGCAACTAGAGCAAGTATCAGGTTATCAGAATAAACCCAATAATTTTTCACCCTAGTGCTCCCCTATTGTGAATGTTAGGAGGCCCCATATGTGCTAAGCGGAATATTTTTGGGAGATGCCGCTCCTCACCAGGCCCATAAATTGCTGCCAGTTTAATAGCACATGGTATAAATTTTCTTTCGCATCTCTTTTTCTGGCACCCCCCGACACCCAATCTTAGGTTGAGTAGAATAGATGTGCATCATCTTCCAGCTTGTAATAGAGGAAATATGTTGTACATAATGTCACTTGGGCTGCATGAGGAGCCTCACGCAATTTCATTATTGACTTTACTAAGCTAATGATTTTCATATTATTGTGAACTGCAAAGAAAGACAACTGAATCCCCAAACAATTGTATTGGATACTGCTGATATCCAATACTTCAATGATCCACCATTACTTTTGATCCATCAAACTAGTGGCCAGCCAAATCTTTTACTTCATGCCCATTAGGGGTCAACATGATCCTCTCAGTGTAAAAATTACGCAGTGCTTCATTGCCATTAATAAGGTCTCCTAATCCTCCTATACATATAACCACATTATATGTGCTTGTATATATAAGTCTTGGTCACACCATACGTTGAATACAGGTCATACAATAGCAAAGAAAATTGTGTTTCATTGAATATTCTAGTTCATCAAATTGATCGGCCTCTATGAAGCATTATCTTTACATCGAGTATGCATCGTACAACGAGGTAAGATCTCAATAAACATAGTCTTGCCCCTGTAAATAGCTTTCTCGATCAGGTCCTCATTTCGGCTTAAAACACCTGTGACTATCACATAATCGATTTTGAAGCCATTACAACTCAGGAGTATGTTCTGGATCCAGGAAAAGTATCCTTGCTGGACCTTCATCTCCCAAGTGATCGAACCTCGTCAGCTCCAACATTGCATTAGATCTCCTAAGCATAGTGCATACTTTCCAACAAAATTGTGCGCCTCCATGTAATACACTGAAGGTATTGCCTTCAGATTCGCCTCTACAAGCTCCTCTGCTCAGCTACATCTTTGAGCCTGAGGTTGTCTGAGCTTTCGGCTCTCCTGGTAAGCACTTTTGTTCTGTGGACATATTTGATTTCCATAAAATGTCTTGAAGGAGAATCTTGAATCAGAGGATGCATCGGATATAGATGTAGAAAACAATTCATAGTTCCCCCAGACACTGCTTGCTGGAAGAGGGGGCAGATCACAATAGGCTTATGCAATTCTGCAACATGCCTGCCACCTGGAGCCAATCACTGTTGTGGGTCTCTTGCTATGGATCCTTGACCAGAACACACCTCGCAGCATGCTGTCAAAGAACGTGGAGGTAACATGCCTGCTTCTGTATGGGTTCATTACGGGGAGCTGCCATCTAAACCCACAATTGCGTAGGAAGGAACTACTTTCTTTGCTTACCATGAGCCAAAGATTTTTCTTGCCACATACATCACGCGCCTCTCAACCACTCCACATGCAGTCCAAAAAAGGAAACAAATATCACACGGTGTAGTAAAATGCAAACATCCATCCCATACAGGTCAAAGAGGGCATATATAGCAAGATGCACTTGTTTGTCGGGGAGGACCCATTTCCCTCCTTCCTATGCTTAACAGCTTCGATGATAAAACGTCCGCCGCCTTTGACTTCAGCTATATGCATTGAATAAAAAATCAAAAAAATATCATGGTGAAGAAAATCGGGACTCTCTCTGACTCGCCATCTCCCTCATGCAAGGACAGAAAACATAAAATACCACCAACTGCCAGCTACAACCTAGTTGACTGCAAAGCTAGGCAAGGGAAAAAAAATAATGGCCCATAGGCTAGGAGAAGAGTAAGATAAATGTTTTCTTCATTCAGTTGGGTGGAACGCATTAACTGCACAAGACTAGCCACAACGACCTCCTCCTTCCAATCTCACGCAAAAGGACAAGGACGTAACCACGAAAGTTGAATGCCGAAACAGGGCATTACATTCTCCTCCCCTTAAGAAAAGCATCGTCCTCGATGTGACATAACACAACAGAAAAAGAAATGGTTGCAATCAAGAACAGGTACAGGAGAAAGTACACCCTATGGTTTAAAATTTTAGTCGATTAAAGCACGGTCACAAGGTAGCCTTAGGAACATTCGGTAGAAATTTTAACTTTCAAGGTTCTGTGAAGATTGGCAGTTCCCTCTTATTTATTATTTTCATTAGTCTCTTTCCGTTAACATTATTCTTACTTTAATTTCTTTTAAAATTTCATCCTTGAAGAGTTTTGGTTTATTCTTTATTGTGGGTGCCCAACATGAACTGCTAACACAACACCCTATCAGGTTCAAAAACAGACACTACAGATTCACAAGCACACAAGTATATTCTTCATGACTGTATTACACCACAAAAGGTTACTCAAATACGGAATGGATTAGGCACAGTCCACATAACATAGTACTCGTCACACATCTATGACTGACATATTAAATACTTGAACAAAAGAGTACTACAATCCACCAGACATTTCCTCAATTTGCGTCAATGAAACTAGGAATTCACATACGGGGCACCAAACAAATGCTATAGGTACATAGTGTCCACAAGGGAATCAATGACATGTCCACAACATCACAACACATATCCATCTGACATGAGTAACACATACATCAAAAGACCACTACCAAAACATCACAATAACTCAACATATATCCTAAAACATCAACCATACAGACAAATATCATAAGCCTCCCTCAAACTCTTATGCCTCCCTCAAACTCTTATGCCTCCCTCAAGTCTCTTATGCCTCCCTCAAGTCTCTTATGCCTCCCTCAAACTCTTATGCCTCCCTCAAAGTCTCTTATTCCTCCCTCAAATCTCTTATGCCTCCCTTAAGGAGGCCGGTTGACCCTATGGCCTAAGACACATAGAGTTGAACACTCCTAACCCAAGTGACATAATAACGCGTGGTTCAACAACCCGCTAGTTATCTGTAACTCCTTGGGGCGTACCCCCATACAATGAAGGTGGGTCCATAGGTCCAACCATTGCATGGTGCATCCCATGACCCTATTTCACACATCATGACAATAGAACCAGCACAACAATCCAATCAAAGTGCCAAGTGGCAAAGTACAAGCCTTGGGCAAGGCGGTAAAAATTCCAAATTTAAAAGAAGACCCAAAATCAAGCAAAATAAATGGCCAAATAGCCATAGTTAGTATCAAAATCCCCATGTTAGTGCCACAAACCAAGGAAATGCCCAAAATTGTAAAGCATGGCAATCAAGAAAAGCTGCTGGTCCTTACAAAATAAAGTAAAAAGCTCAATTTACGAATAAAATCAACTTATAATAATGTCACATTACGATAACTGTGTGGCCTTATCTGGCCACCAAAGGGGTACTCAACGAGTTGCTAGCACTCGGAACATTCAAAGCCTCATCTCACAAAATACGTATCAATAATACAACTTCATCACCTCTATCTGAATCATCCCGCCACCACTTCGACAAGGCTAAACATAGTCATAGTTGCACTAAAGGTTGCATAAATACAACCACATAGGGAGAGAGGAAAGAATCACAGGTTGTTATCTACTAAACCGAATTTTGGCTCTAGTTATTGACCCATGGTACACCATTCCTCACTCTGCAAAACACACACTTCTACCGATTTCCCTCAGGGTCAGTTAGCGTAAGGTTCACAACATAACAACATAACTACATCACACATAACACATAAGGTGGTACATATACAAGGTAGATCACAATCATACATTCACTGAGTGTAACACACCCAACTTTACCACATTTCTGCACCCAAAGTGCAATCACCATACGAGAGGGTTCATACACTCACCGTATGACCCAAAATCACAACATGAAGCATTACATATTTCACAAATCATACATACGATGAACATAGTACATCACAACATAACATCCATTGCTACATAACAAGGTGGTACACACATTTCTTCAAAACATGGTAAAAACATCATGATACAACTCATTTCTTTTAACATCAATCTAGTCATACAACACATTGATACACCTACATACCACAATATGTCACAATGCTCCAACACTACGTCATCCACATTATAATTCTTTTCACACATCACAAACAGTAATTCACACGTGAACTATTCATAGATTCCACAAGAAGGAGAGAGAATACTCCCATCCCCAACATATCAACATGATAACAAACAATGCACAAGAGTGACATACACATCACGTGTGTTCACAATATCACAATTACGACAATAATCACATCACGCTTAAAGCACATTACTCTTCCAATATAAATCATCATCATGCAATACCATCATCTCCATGAAACAACATCATGTAACATCACCATACAACACCAATCCGGCCCATAGGTTCAAGAGCATGAACCTATGCTCTGATACCAAGTGTAACGACCCATTAATTCACACACACGAACAACACAGTAAAAGACAGGATAATTTTTTTTTTTGACTTGCTTCGACACATAACACGACACAACATGTCGTCACAAAGTTACAACCAACTCTAGGAACCACTTGTTACGGGGATGACCACAAGGTCAGCACGGAAACGTTTCACACCCAAAAGGATAATACACTTTTTTTTTGACAAGACAACATAGAAGTCCAACCACAAAACACTCTAACAAAGTTAGGTGCCAACCACAATGAGATATTCTTAGGGTTATTTATCTTAAAAAGACATCTTGCAATTCTTAGCTTACGTTTTCAAGGAGACTCAGGATACGATTCATACAATTCATCTTACCAAGCTAAGTTTATTCCTTTTTCACTGAGTAATCATCCTTAAATCTTCTCTATTATGAAATTTATTTGCTTAATTCGTTTATTTAGAGAAAGGGGGAATTTAATTCCACAAGGCCATCTATTAACACTTACGCTACTAGAACTTGTTCATGCCCATATGACAACATGGGTTTGCGTTCAACATACTTAAGAGAAGAAAGACAAGGCACCTTGGAAAAAGGTTAGAGGGAGAAGGTTGAGTTGATAAATCATCTTCAAGGCCTCATTAGCTATTACCAAGATATAATTGAAACTTGAAAACTTAACCAGAATTATTAAAGACTTTACTTAGGGTTTACTAAATGAGTTTTATAAAAATAAAACAATTTACCATCCAATGGCTAAGAGATAGATTGCGTGGTTTCTAAAGTGTTATCTCCTGCTTATTAAATCTTATAGGCATCTTCCAGAACAATCCATAGATTTCCGTTAAGTTCGTTTAAGAATTTCACCATGAAAGGGATAGTGTTCATGAGTGTAGCTAGGGATATCAAGTTATATAATGTTACTTAACAAAGGATAGTTTTTCATCTTTGATTCATGCTTATGGAATTACATGCTCTCAATTTTTGGTCACCTCTACACCAATCGTTATTTGCAATATAAATTTTAGTTTAACTTCTATAAGTATTAAACAACCCATTTTATTTTACTTATAACACACTATTACTAAGTCTTAGAAAGATTTAACTCAACATTTAATCGCAGGGATAAAGTTTAGCAATATTCATTTACGAAAACGAAACAAGGTTACATCAACTGTTAGAATACCGATAATCCAATAAGGTCACTCAACAAGTGGTAATCCAAATTTCTTTTATTTTTCCAAGATAGACAAACAATTCAAGGTTCCAAAGTTAAGACGACATAATCCATGATACAATAAACTAAGATATTGATCCTCTTCTAAATTTTCCACTAGATGTTATCAATAGTTGAACAATATAAAAAGGATTCATGCAAAAGAACTTCTCAACTGAGGTTGATGTAAAAAAATCTACAAGTCTATCCCTCATCTACTCGCAAAATCCATCTGCAACAAATTTTTCCACAAGAGTCAGTTCGCGAGAACTGAGCAAGATAAGGCTACACAAAACCACCATAACTATTATCTAACAATACCACAAAAGGAAGCACTTTATTACAAGAATTGGGTTAAACCTCTAAACACTATCAACACATCAAGTTATAATAAAGTCTCCATCATGCCAATCAAAGAAGGAGAAGACCTTGTACTTCAGTTAGGAGTAAAAGCAATGAAAGTATAGCAATCGTATGAGAATGGCCCTTGGCCCTATAAGGAGAAAATAAACAATCTAGCAAAAAAAGAATTCCCATCAAGTAAATAATTAAACAATAATTACAAGATTGAGATTTGATATATAGACCAACCATCTAGAAATTTATCAAAGGTACCAAACGCATAGGCTAAAATAATATATTTCTAAAAGAACAAGAGTTGATCGGCCCAAGAAAGGGGAACCACGGGTTTCAGAAATTAACACAAAAAGCCATGTATAATTGAGTTTCAAACCGGAAATCAAATTAGAGTATACACACAACATAAGTTTCGAAGCGAAGGAAAAGTATACTAGTTTTGACCATTAACTACAAGATTTTCCAATCATCCAAGAAGGGTCAAAGTCTTACAGGCTAGTAGCAAACACGCTGAGAGAAGAAGGGAGTTCCGTCACACAAGAGTATACAATAATGTCATCAACAAATTTTATAACACTAAAGATTTGCAAACCTCCACAACAATACTAATGTTTGGTTAATTTAAAATAAATTACATCATTTCCCAAAACAACCATATTTTAAGGCAACACCTTGGTAACACAGTCAACCGTCACACAAAGATACAAACATAATTTCTAAGTGACATTATCAAAACAAAACCTTCCGCTATGAATCCATAAGACTATCAAATGAAAGATGATTTTTTTTTTTTCCCGAAGATTAATCACATTTAAGGAAATTTCCATCACAAAATATTAAGGTAATTACGTGCATAAAAACCGACCAATACTAATTAATAGCGTTAACATTACAAAGGAGAAATAATGCAAGTTAGGAAAAATAGAAGAGCGCCATCAACAACAATTCTGAGAGGGGGATTAGACCAAAACTATTCTAGTGTCAACGAGGTACTGGATTCACACAATGAAACCTCGAGCTTAGTTGATCCGAAAAGCTAGTTATGGTTCAAGTTGATAGGGATGGTCAAGGTACTTCTTGAGGATGGCCTTAAAAGCCTAGAAACAAGATGAAAGATAATATAAGAGTCTAAACACGCGAGACGAAAAACACATTGCACACAAACCTTTTCATTCTACCAGTTTTAATACCAAAAGTCTAAGCTGGCTAGCCCACGCATTGCTCACACAATCCTACAACCTTTCTTTCTCGATGCCAAAAGGTTATCAAAGGGACTTGCAAAGGAGCTAACAAAAAAACGTCAAAAGACAAACTTGGGTGCTAGGGAGGAGCTTCATAGTTATCGTAAACTTACTTCCATGATATCGAAAATACTAGTTTGATCAACATAATAACTTGCAACTCAATCGCAGAGAAGAATTAATACATAAAAAAATAGACGAAGGTCTATCACTCGAGCAAGAGAAACATAACATTCAGGGGAGAGGGCACACGCATCCTTTCGACCAACATACTGATCAACGATAAAAGCTAAAACAAGAAGAAACAAGCAGAAAGGGGAAATCTCCCATCATGACATCCAACTGACAAATCAATGCAAGGAAAAGTGGTTCGATTTCACAATAATTTTAAATAAAATAACAGTAGAAAAGTGTAGAAATATCTTGCCTTTTTCTCCAGATTCAACATCGCCCTCCTGCCTCTTCCATGAGTTACATCGCCCGGACAAGTAAGATCTCAATAGATCCAAGCCTAATTCCAATTTCATCAAGTCTTGCTGGGAGAAGATAATGAAACATCGACCAGGGTTCGATGTTGAAAAAAAAACAGGAAGGAGAAACTTGAATTTGAGGGAAAAATTCGATTCTGCACCCAATAACAACATACTTCCAACATCCTACCTAAGGGCCAGCACTCAAAAAGTTCCTTTCCTTCCGGGAACTATCATCTATACCTGCCCCATACTTGTGAGCAATCCTGAGCACTTAATCAGGTTTCTTGAAGCATTCACCCAATCATTTTTCACACCTACGCCATAATATCTGATTAACAGTTAGCTGATCAAGGTCATCCATCAACCTGTTGTGCTCTAGGAATATTAGCGAGCAATGCCCTACGGTCACCAAGATCGAAGTAAATGAAGCATGGTCTTATAACCATGAAATAAATTTTGCTACATTAGCTCCATGATTCTTAACAGTCCCTAGGCAACTCCGCACCCTCCTTAGGTTGCTAGACCAGATCAACATACTTCAGGTTGTAATGCAGCTGCTTTTCCCATCACATAGTGCACTCTGGGCTCGTGCATATGCCTCACATTGAATGCAGTGAAAAATATCCTGCTACTAATAGCTTCATCTCCCATGACATTTGAAGCTCGGAACATTGCAAGACCAAAATTTGATGAATCTCAAAATCCCACCAAAGGCAATCTACCGTAATGATGCTGCTATAAACATACTTCAATGATCCTTCCATTACATTTGAGGGACGGCCTGGAACTTTATGAACTCCAAACATTTACTATGCCCATAGCTTGTAACATGATAATTCCAACAAATTTGTGAAAGTCACAGTGCTTTACAGCATGCCAAATTAGTGAATAGGTTAACAGTAGCTCAAATGATGAGCACAAGCAATATGTGCTTCTAGAGAATAAGTCTCCTCACACCATACTGAACGACAGGATCCACGCCGATGAGGTTCGAAGTCTGCCATTGATATTTACATGTTGTGATTCAACTGAGCTTAAGCATTTCAGAGTAGGAAGAAGGCATTTACAAAGCAAATATGGCAAAACAGCGGTCTGCCCCTAGGGTAACACTTTCTCGATTGTCCTCATAGTCTGAGCTTATCAACCAGTCATCTGTGAAGGAGACAACACCGAGATTTGACGGCAGAGCATTCTGATACAGAACAGATAACAACATAGTTGGACAACCTGCTTGCTGGAAGCATTAACTCAGGAAAGGCTTCTAGCCAAACTGCAACCCTCCTGCCGCCTGGCTAACTCTTGTTGTAGGCTGCTCTTGCTGTGGATCCTTCGACAAGAACTGCACCTTGTAGCACCCTAAGGAAGTGGAGGCAACTCGCCTCCTTCACTCACTATCACAGCTAGTCGCATTTTGCAAAACCATATCTTGAACGAGCCATTTGAATCTGAGGATGCCTCAAACTACATTTTTCAGAAAACAACATAGTTTCCATACCTTTACTAGGAGTTCACAAAGGCTTCTACCATTCTGCACATGGGCATGGATAAGCAGCTAAGGAAGGGGCACGCTATAGATCCTTGAATCGGAATTTGCTTGCAGGAAGTCAAAGAACGTGAAGACCCACAACTCACACATGCCTGCTTCCTAGCCTGAAGCTCCATCTAAAGCCACGCATGTGCAGGAAGAGAGCATTAGGCAAGGTAAGACGCCAGAGACAAAGCAGGTTCATCTGCTGAGCCAATAGATCACACACCTCTTAATACTCCACACGTGAGCGAGCCAACAAAAGAAAGAAGAACTCAAGCGGCAACAAACAGGAACAAGAGCAGGTCAAAGAGGTCAAAACAACACTCAGAATGCATTCCCTCCTTCCCAATCGCCAGCAGCCCAAGAAAAACGTGCCCAACACTCCACCTATACACATTGAAGAAGGAAATCAAAATAAGATCATGGTGAAGAAAAACGGGACTCCACTAACTCCCATCTCCCTCATGCAAGGACAGAAAACATAAAATACCACCAACTGCCAGCTACAACCTAGTTGACTGCAAAGCTAGGCAAGGGAAAAAAATAATGGCGCATAGGCTAGGAGAAGAGTAAGATAAATGTTTTCTTCATTCAGTTGGGTGGAACGCATTAACTGCACAAGACTAGCCACAATGACCTCCTCCTTCCAATCTCACGCAAAAGAACAAGGACGTAACCGTGAAAGTTGATGCCGAATAGGGAAGTACACCCATAGATGTTCCTCATCTATAAAAGTAGGTAGCCGAGCATTTAGGAAGGTTAAATGAAGATGCTAGAAAGAAGACATTTTTATCTTCAATGAATAGCCACGCTTCTCTTCACGAACAATCACGCCACAAAACAACCACTCCTACATGTTTTGGTCAAATGTAGCCACCAATGACAAGATTTTTTCACGCTTCCACTTCACCACCGTTCAAGGATATTTTTGGTTGTTCCACTTTGATTTACAAGTAGGTATTTTCTTCCACTTTCCACATTTTACAATGAAGAGAATGAGTAATTTTTCCACAAGTCGCAGGTTCCAATGCACAACTAATCCAATTCACCACGTTGCTAAGCACAGGTTGAGGTGGGTGTCTGGAGGTCGTTGGCTATGAAATCCACACACGTCAAAACTTCATGCACAACAAATAAATAGAGAAGAAATCTTCCACGCTGGTTTGGGGGCTTGCATGTTTCACACACTGGTTTGCAGGTCTGCGCCAACACTCTAGATCTACCGAAAAAACTCCAAAGAATGCTCCACCCAGATTTCTATCAGGAAAAAAACTCCAGCTACTGCGCACAGTTCGTTGGTCTCTTGAAGCTCTAGTACCAATGTTATTAAATATAAAAAATATAATTTGCATTGGATGATCGTTAAATGATTAGAGATGTACATATATAATTCATGTGTTTCAGAAGAAGGATCCCAAAAGACAAATAAACAGGGAAAAGGTCAACAGACCCGTTGAAGAAGGTGAATGGTTTAATGAAATACGCCAACATTCCCCACCTTATTTCATTATTTTTACCCCTCTTTCTCTCTCCAGTCTCTCTCATTTAGGGTTTCATATTTACCTTGCTTATTTTATATTCTAGCAGTTGCTTAGCAGTTATTTATCATATGTGACTCTGCAATTAGGATTTTAAATATTTTATATTTGTTCAATCAGCATGGGGAAAAATGTAGGGGGTCATTTCAAAAAAAAAAGAAAAAAAAAAAGAAAAATTCAAACAAAATAAAGTCTTCAGAAAACCTGAATAAAAAATGTTTAATCATATACATCCCACGAAGTTGCTTATATTAAAAGAGACAACAATTCCTTCCACTATATCTTGTCAATCAGTAGGCCACCATTGAATCTAATTCTAGTCAAAATCTATAAAGTGAAATCATCTCAAAATCGGTTAGATAATATTGACTTGAGATGAGTAACACTTTTCCCAAGGGATCATTGTTATACCTTGTGTCTTTACATTCATCATTTTCATTTTCATATCACTATCTTCTTTATTTCACATCTTTCTCTGTGCTTGGTGTTGAGTCCTTACATCTTACTACTTGCATGGAGTCAAGAATAGAGTCAGACATCCTATCACTCTATCATCTACAATCCATTCTTCTAATGGACTGTTATCTTTAACTTTGTTTGAACATGAGTTTAGATAGTGCACTCTTTACCAAGTCAAAAATCTAAAAACATTCAAATATGTTAAAAAATCTAAAAACATTCAAATATGTTCAACAATCCAAAAACATTCAAATATCTTCAAAAATATAAAAACATTCAAATATGATTATAAATCCCAAAAGCATTATAAAACGTTCATAATACAAAACAATCAAAAAGTAAAAAAATTTAAAAATATTTCAAAAAACCTCATCAACCATCAACATAACTTATAATATTTCCCATTGAGTACAACTCTATTGATTATTCTAGATCATCATACGATAATGAATTTTTTCTACCTTGGCATACTCTATGCTTGGGGGGAATACATTCAATCAACCGTTCGCATATAACTTCACTTGGGGCACACTTGATTCTAAAGTTTTTCATTGCATTTTAGTTTCATTTTCTAGAAAACTGACCTAATCCAATGCAAATCATTCTTTAATGGGATCCATTAAGAGTGTCACGAGGAGTAGTTACTCCACTCTTTAGTTTTGTCCAATCCCCTTGCATTTCAACATCATTTCTTGAGGGCATTTGAATATGCTTATTCTTCATTGTGGAACATTTTAGGGGAATAGTCACATGTTATTATTATCAGTTGTGCTACATTGTTACTATTAGAATTTAATCTTGTATAAGTAGTCATGTTAACATTGTAGTTTATCTATAATCTTGGTGCATCTGTATTACGGTATGCATAAAGGTTTGTTTTCCAATCTTATCATTGTTTTAAAATTTCTTGTGTATGCTTTTAATCACCCGCCCAATGCAGGAAGTGATCTGATCCATTGCCCACCTCCAAAGTTGTTGGTGGTGTTAATTTACATGATTACATAATAAAATTGGAGTCAACAAAATATCAAAAACTAAACACACACATGTGAAACTCATAACTTACAACAAAATTCAAAAAATACCAACAAATTAACACATTCCAATAAAATCAGACATTGCATTCCTACCCTAGTAATCATTCCAAAATATCTTATGACTCATCACAATTGGAATTATTTCCCTCACGCATATCCTCGCTTGGGGCAATTTCAGGTTCTCATTCTCTCAAATGCATTTTCAGCGTATGTGCTTGAGTGCAACGACCCTTTTTAGTCTCAGATTACACTTCAACGATTTCCCATAAGAGTGTCATGAGGAGTAGTTATGCCACTCTTTCGTACAATCCGATCCATTTGCATATATCATTTCTTAGGGGCATTCAAATCTGCTTACTTATCATTGTGGAAGACATTCAATCAAAGAAGATTTAATTGTCTCTATTTTCAAAAAATTTGTTTCATTGTTATTATTTTTGGACCAAGTGTACAGATTCTGTTATCATCTTGGCTCATTTATAGGTACGAACGCCTACATTTATGTTGTATATTAGGTTTTTTTCTTTTGTTTGGCTTTGGACCAATTACACACACTATGTTAACAACTTAGTTCATTTATAACCATGGGTGCCTACATCTACTGTGTATACTTGGGTTTGTTTTCTTGTTTCAATTTTTTTTCTATATGTGTGATTGTTAACGCACATAACGGAGCTGTAAAAATCATGGATTATTTCATAGTACTCAGTGAAAACTCTATCGTGCTAAAACAAAATGGTAGGTTTCTATAATTTCCTTTCTCTAAATGAAAGTTCATGCTATGAGCACAAAAATCCCTCCCTTAATCATTTTATTCCCTTCCTTCTTCCTATCAAGAAATTGTCCACCAGCTTTACTACATCACCCATCTACTTGAGGGGGCATTCCCTTAGCATCCACACTCGTTGTGACATATAAATGCTTCATCGGCTTCCCTTTCTTCCTCTCATTAATCTACATGTGTCTACTATATTTAAAATGATATTACTTCGTAATAACACTTTAAAGAGGGGAAAATGTAGACACCCTAAAAATACATACTTCTATCCTATCCTCAGTTATTCACATCCCCTTTAGAATTAATTAATTAAATTAATTAATTAATACTTTGAGTATTTATCCCCTTTAGCTGGTTTAATTTAATTAAATCCATCGCATTCCTTTAGAATTAAGTAAATTAATTATAGCATGCTTATATCTCTTTAGAATTAATTAAATTAATTCTAATTACACCTTAAAATATACTGATATGACCCTTCATGCTATTTAATTAAATATTTATTTGATAAAATGGTTAATTTCCAGATTCATCCTCCACTTAATTGTTGGGAATTTGGCGAACTATGGAATAGTGCTATGATTTACACCCATAAACAAAATCATGCACACATTTGGAATCTAAACAATGACCCCAAAATCTACATTAGTGTAAGTATAAACTAGAATAGATTCAAATCAAAACAAAGTATACACACATAACACAACATGTACCGTGGTTCACCCAATGTGGGCTAGATCCACCAAAGAGAGAGATCTCATATATAATACAACAAGAGTACAAACCACCTCTTTAAATACAAGAGTACAATGCATCTCTCCAAGAGTATCTCTCTCCTCCAGATCTCTAAACAAATCTCCATGAGTGCACTAAAACTGTGCCTCCAAACACCACCAATAGATCTCACATAACTAGGAACTACTGCATCTCTGAACTGTTACCATGTTTTTTGGGTCTGTAATCAAGACCTCTCACATATGGTCTACCATATGATGAAAATATAACTGTGCACCAAGAATTGTGTCTCTCCATCACTGCATAAACTATGTAAACATGAAGATAACTCCTCTACAATATCTAGTTACATGGATCAACAATACAATATGTCTCATGGATTTACAAGACTTGATTTACATTGATTACAAAACATGATCTCACTGCAACATGTGGATCTACAATAAGAAACTTACGTGCTTTGCATACTATGTTCATTATTGAGACAATAACTATACAAAGGAAATACAGTAAAAGAGTTTCTTCTCCATTCAGATGTACCTCTCATTATGTCCATCTCGGATTTTGACTCTATCTTTGTAACATGTTCTTCTCTTAAAACTTCTTCTGGCTGTTGAGCATCCTCTTTAAGAGAAAAGGGTATCAATCCTTCTTTAATTCACTTTCTAAACCTAATTTATGCCACATAGGCATTTATAAAATTAGGGCACTTGGCCATAATTACATCCAATAAATCTACTTGCATGCTAAATTACTGATTTAACCTCCCAAGAGTTCATTAAAACTTTCTTGCACACCCATCTTCATGCCATGCGTTTTATCTTTTCTTGACCTGGTCACTGGCACTCAATTAGCCCTGATCGACGCCAGGATTATCGGCCTAACCCAGGTAAATCTCAGACCTGGATCTCTGACACCACTTGCCCTGACCGACGCAAAGTTACTTGGCTGAACTCATTAATTCCTACATGCAATCTTAGAAGGAATTGAGCTCCAAAATTAACGATTTCCACATGGAGATCAATTACTGAACCTTTGTACCATACCTATACCACATTTGATCCTCTAATATCATGAAGACCATATATTCTTGACCTTCAACAATTCTCTCAAAAAATCCAGGAAGATCAAACCACAAATTAACATGATAAAAAAATGACTTACCAAAGACCTGCACAAACTAACTACATTCGTGATAACCGAGCTATCCATACATTGCACTAAATCCTACCTATCATCTCATCATTCCAAGCCATCATGACTAACACACCTGCACAGAGATCCCACTCACTGAAGTGCTGGAGCTTCAATTACAACCAGTATTCCTATCACCATGTTCTCCATATCTATCCATGTCTCCATGCAAGTGGAATGTAATTGTCTAAAGACAAGTCAAACTAGAATTGCGAAAGCAAAACAAGATCCCAGGTAAAAACAACCCTGAATGAGTTCTACATGCAACTTGGAGCTCAATCCACAAACACATGCATAACTCTAATCCAAACATGTAATTTTATCCAACCCTTCATAAACAATAGCATTCCAAGACATTAACTGTAGATAACATACCATCAAGGAGTAACATAGTAATCAAGAGGCCTACTCTTTCAAGGCATGTACATAGGCATCATGTGCAAACCAAACATTTGCATATCATAGACTGACAAAACTGAATCTAGGGGCACATGTATAAATCTACCCTTACTCCATCCATTTGCTCTCCAGAAGTGCCACAGTCCCTCATCACTAACTCCAAAGCCATTTAATCTTGTGCTCTATGTCAATAAAAAACAACCATGTAATCCATGTTACTATTTACCAAGTGGACCATACTAGCAAACATGTCACAAGATATCTGTTCACATCTTGGCTCATTTATAGGTACGACGCCTACATTTATGGTGTATACTAGGTTTTTTTCTTTTGTTTGGCTTTGGACCAATTACACACACTATGTTAACAGATTGTTTCATTTATAACCATTGGTGCCTACATCTACTGTGTATATTGGGTCCTCCTTGTTTACCCTTGTTTCAATTTTTTCTCTATCATGTGTGATTGTTCAACGCATCTACCATGCAACGTGTTAAAATATCTATCATGATTATTTCATAGTACTAGTGATAAACTCTATCGTGCTAACCCTCTAAAATTACTGTTTCTATAGTATTTCCTTTCTCTAATGTGAAAGTTCATGCTATCCAATCCTGAGCACAAAATCCCTCCCTTACATCAAAATTTTTATTCCCTAACCTTCTTCCTATCAAGAAATTTTCCACTTTTTACTTTACTACATCACCCATCTACTTCTTGAGGGGGCATTCCCTTAGCATCCACATCTTCGTGTGAGACATATCAAATGCTTCATCGGCTTCCCTTATCTTCCTCTCATTAATCTAGAATGTGTCTACTATATTTAAGGAATGATATTACTTCGTAATAACACTTTAAAGAGGATGGAAAATAGAAAGAAGACACCCTATAAGATACATACAAATCTATCCAACATCCTAAGTTATTCACATGCCCTTTGAGGAATTAAATTTACTTTTCCAAATTAATTAATTAATACTTTGAGTAGGATATACTGGATCCCTTTAGTGGTTTAATTTAATTAAATGGCATCGCATTCCTTTAGAATTACTGGATTCTGCACGAGCTTACTCTAATGTCGCAATTATAGCATGCTTATATCTCTTTAGAATTAATTAAATTAATTCTAATTACACTTAAAATACCTATTGATATGAACCTTAGCTATTTTAATTAAATATTTATTTGATGAAATGGTTAATTTCCAATTCATCCTCCACTTAGATTGGTCCGGGAATTCGGGACTATGGAATAGTGCTACTTGATTTAATATTAAACAAAAGTTCATTCACACAAGATCTAAACAAATTCATTCCAGTGACATCTACATTAGTGGAAGTATAAACTAGAATAATTCAAATCAAAACAAAGTATACACTGGAATCATAAGTTGCAACATGTACAGTGGTTCACCCAATGTGGGCTACTTTGTCCACCAAAGATAGAGATCTCATATATAATACAACAAGAGTACAAACCACCTCTTTAAATACAAGAGTACAATGCATCTCTACAAGAGTATCTCCTCTCCTCCAGATCTCTAAACCAGAATGATAATCTCCATGAGTGCACTACAAATTTGTGCCTCCAAACACCACCAAGGTAGATCTCACATAACTAGGAACTACTGCATCTCTAAACTGTTTACCAAGTTCTCTATGGATCATCAACAATCCTTCAAGACCTCTCACATTGGTCTCACTCATATGTGCAACTATAACTGTGCACCAAGATCTGATTAAGTATGTCTCTCCATCACTGCATAGGTTTCTCATGTAAACATGAAGATAACCTCTACTCTGCAATGTTCTAGATCCACATGCCTTATATTCAACAATACCATTATGATCTCATGGATCTACAATACAAGTTGATGTCTAGATTTACATAGATCTATAATACAAGCTTCTCACCAACATTTGGATCTACAATAAGAAACTCTACGTGCTTGAGTGCATATTTCTTGTTTAAGCCATTATGAATGAGACAATAACTATACAAAGGAAATACAGTAGAAGATGTTACCCTCTTCTCAGAACTTGATTCAGATGTAACTTTGTGCTATGTGAGGATTATGTCCATCTCCTTTCCATGGAGACTCTATCTTCATGTAGCACATGTTCTTTCTTTCTCTTCTTCTTCTGATGTATTCATCCTCTCAGATTGTCTAAGAGAAATAAGGCATAAGGATAATTCAATCCTTCTCTTAATTCACTTTCTAAACCCTAGAATTTATGCTTATATAGCCAAGAATATTACAGGATAAAATTAGGGCACTTAGCCATGCAATTACATCCAATAATGACAAAGGAAGTACTCCTTAAATGGCCAAGAATAGATTTAACCACACCACAATCTCAATTCAAACATTTCTTAGAGGTATCAACATGCACAAAATAGATTGAAATAATGCAGTTGATTCCACCAAATCTCCTCTTGGATTGACTGACCTACATTCTAGCTCTGCAGTTAGGTGTTGCTTAATGCCGTGATGGTTTAAATACATCAAATTGGTCTTCACCCCGGTGTCTTATTTCATTTCACATGATGCAAATATTTAGGAATTTTATCACCCCCTTCATCAACTTGCAAACTGAATAGCCACTTATGCCACAACTGTAAAGATATAAAATTATGCAATTTTCTGTAAGAATTACGACCTACAACTCTGAACAAGGTGCTGAGAGGTAAATTTTGAACCTTTGAGTATTCCAAATAATTCTATTGATCAAAATTGAATGACCAATACTTTCCTGGAGAAACAATCCAAAAATAAAACTTATATGATACTAAGCCATCACTTCTCAAATTATGAGTGATAAAACACATGTACTTACTCAAAGGTGCACAAAGCTAACTACTATTAGGTGGATTGGATGATTTTGACTGTCTTTTCAAAAGAATTCCCTCAATATATTATGTGGACCAGTAAAGTTAGGCCTCTCATAGCTTTGTAAGTGTACATTTCCAAGGCCATCATGAACGTACCATTCACTAACATTTGCAAGAGATCCCACTCAAACTGAATACTTGAGCTTTCAATTAGTCAACCATAGCCATAGGCAGATGATAGAACGTACTATTACCCAAATAGAAGTGTAAAACGCGTACTAATATTCTCCATCCATCTTCCATGTCTCCATGGAGACTTTCTTATGCAAATTAATAAAGACAAGTCAAAACCCAGAATATGCCAATGCAAAACAAGATCATAGGTAACAACAACCAAATGAGTATCTAATGAAATCAAGTTTTTGATCAAGTCCACCAAACCTGGCATAATCAAGGAAATAGGAAAAGGTTGGGACTGCAAATCCTATATATAATATAATCAAAATGACATAATACAATCTAACACTTTGTAACAAAAAACATAAATTTTAGAAAGTCCGTGGAGGCCAGAAAGGAGTAACATAGTAATCAAGCGGAAATACAAACAAATCCTGAGTATTCAACATTAAATTGTGCCAATACATCCATGTGCAAATCCAAACATTTGCATCATAATATTACTTACAAAACTGAATCTATTCCACATTTATAAAACTCACCTATACATCCATCTACATATCATTAGCTCTCCAACAATGCCAAGTGTACTCATCGACTAACTCCAAAGCCATTTATGAATGTTGTGAGACGGGTGCTCATCAATGTCAACAAAGATGAAAACCATTGCTAATCTCACCAAGCTAATACCAAGACAATATAATGCTATATGTCATCAACAATTCCACAAATCAAAAAACCAAGATGATAGTCTTTACAAGGGCATAATACAAAAAATGGTTAATAAACACTTGTCAAACCTGTGCAACAACGAGCTCTCGGTTTCCCCCTAAGAGGTGTCAATATATGGACAAGTTGTGGAGACCAACCATAGTTACCAAATGACTTACCACAGTTAATTGTAAAAGACACCCACGGTCTCTGTAGGCTTCATTACATACTCCTTATGAATCGCTAACACAATCTTAACTGAAAAGTATTCTTATTTTTTGCACACAAACCTTTTGAAAGAAGTACCATCCAAAGGACTCCACCCTAAGGAATATCTAGGCACCATAACTTAAACTACAAGTGACATCAAAAAGCTATAAACTCAACATACCAGCAAATCCGTGACACCCTCTAAAAAACACTAGTGCCTCTGCAAACTCTAAAATAGTAAAAAGCATTCTCCTCTCACATTTGCATGTGCATCATGTATCCAAAAAAAGAAAAATCCATGTAATGCCAACAACCATGACTTGCTCCCATTGAAACAAAACCCTTGCACTACACCTCTAACACAAAGCTACAGGAAGCTAATATGTCAGTGAGAAATAAAACCGGATGAAAGAAAATAAAATTGATTCCACTTCTTATCAAAGCAATAATTCTACATCACAGAAGTTTGAGACTTCTTGTGAAGTAGGTGAATCAACCGTCTTTCACCCAAGTGTACTCAGGGCACATCTCCGAAAAAAGGGTCTCAACTGTGTCTGAACAATGAATTTTCATTGAGGATTGTCATCTCTTAGACTAGATATCACTTGTTCTCAAAATTCCACACAACTGGGAAATAAATCTCCTCAAACAACACCAAAAAATGGTGTAAATCTGTGCACACTATCCAAACATAATACCAGTTGCTCCAAACAAAAACTGATGTGAATCAGATAGAAGACCCGACTCAAAGTCTCACTGGACTAACCAAGCCAACTCCGTCCTCTTTCTGATCCAAACATTGAAGTGATCATACACCATCTCTTCAATATCACACTCTTGCAAGAAACTCAATCTTTCCAAAACAAGGACACTGAACCTGCCATGCCCTGATTCTAGTGTAAGAAACCCTGTGCAATTGCGTTGTCACAGGAGATTGACCACATGTTGCTAGTTTTGACCGATGACCGACATCGGCCTTTGTGACCGATGTTGGTTAGAAGGTAACCAACATCGATGCTGCTGAAACTAACACAATGCCCCAAATTGGCATAGGTCACCAAACTAGGTGCCTACTTCGACCAAAGCCGATAGTTAGTGTTGAGCCATATCACTTTCAAGATGCACTCAACCTTGCAAAAAAAGTTTGTTCCTAGAAACAATAATACATGCAATAAAACTACACCAAGATGAAATAGATCACCTTAATAGCACCATTGATACTCAACCGCATCTTCACCTGAGAAAGAACATGTTTCTCTGATGGAAACCCTGTCTTCATTCCCTGTTAGTGTATTCATCTTCTCTAATGAAAATCATGCATCTAACTGCACCAAA
The DNA here is from genome assembly GCA_019776745.2 of Taxus chinensis. Lineage (NCBI taxonomy): Eukaryota > Viridiplantae > Streptophyta > Pinopsida > Cupressales > Taxaceae > Taxus > Taxus chinensis. The sequence continues at coordinate 897,801,218 of CM034150.1, forward strand.
GGATGCATAACGCTCCTTTTCTCTCATTCTCAGTTTCTTGGTGAGATCTATAATCCTAAACATGCATGTGCAACCACAATAATATAAGCACTTTCAATACCAAGATAAAATTTTACCTCAGGTAATCGGATCCTGCAATCATTGACCAACATGCTTATGCCTTCAAGAATAGGGGACATGTCAGCAAACAAGATACATTCCATACATTTTCCATTTCTTGGTATCTGTGATTTTTTTTTAAAGTTTTGCTGCCCAGTAACCATAGGATTTACCACAGAGGTCACTTTGTAACTGACCAGTGGGATGCATAGTAACTGGCTAAAGATAGTCATACCGAGTAGGAAATTTGACCGGTCACCGGTCACTACAATATCAAGCAATCTTACTCTGGAGATCTCCCATTTGAGATTAAATCTCTTCTATGATCTTACGTTGGAAACAAGCACAACCCTAATCTCGATACATGTCAGTCAAGACCATAATGTTATACTGAGCAAAAGGCTTTGGGATCTATAAATGATCCTGCTAATCAAGGTAACTTCGCTTTGATACCAGTTGTTGGGAATTCGGGACTAGCGGTTTAGTGAAATGATTTAATAATTTGTACAAAATCATCACTAGTGCTTTAAACTAATTCCCCAAAATTTACAGTAGTGGAAGTATAAACTTGTTTAATCCAGATGCAAAAGGTGGACACATCTAATAATTTGAATGTATTTATGGTTCACCCAATGTGGGCTAATTAAAATTGGTAGAGTCTCATATTTGATGATAATACAACACTTTTACTCCATGCTCTTTAAATAGTAAGAATAAAATGCATCTCTAAGAGTATCTCCTCTCCTGTAGATTTTAAAGGTTTGAAATTTGATCATGAGTGGTTACTGTTGTAATCCATAATGAACCAAAATCTCACATAGGAACCAAGAATCAGGAGAAGCATCTTGGAACTGCTACCAAGTTTAAATGTAGATCTGCAGCAAGAATATCTCAGGAAAGATCTATCTATGTGCAAGACTAACTGATTTGAACCAAGACATGGTATGATCTAGATCAAGGTCACTGATTTACCTTTGCTGGAATTGTGAAAGAGAGGACCTCCTCTACAAGATCTAGAGTGTACATGGATCAAGGAAAATACAATAGGATCATCATGGATCTACAAGGTACAAGAGGCATAACATTACAAGTGAGATCACCAACATGTATGATCTATTCTTGAACATCTCTATTTCTTTGCAAGTTACTATAAGCTACATTAAGTCATAGGATTAGAATGAGATAATATCTATTGGGTATAAAATTCAGTAGAATATGTCGTACCCTGACCTCACATCATTCTAGATGTATCATATTTCCTTATGTCCAACTCCTTTCCATAGACTCCTTCATGTACACCTGGTTCTTTCTTTCTCTTCTTCTTCTAAAACATGATTAGGCCTCTCAATCATAGGTAAAATTCATTAATGATAGTAATTCAATCCTTCCCTTATTCTGGTTCTAATTTTATTTTAATTATTTGGTTCTTATGTAGTTGTTCAACTTTTGCAATAAACTTAGATAAATACTTAGCCATCTGTTTTATTTCCAATAAATCTATATTTAATAGCTTTAAAATAGATTTAATTCGAATAGTTAATTACGATAAATATTGTTGGCAGGTAACCAACGTCGGTTATATTAATCCAATGTTACTTTTACCTGACCTAAATTGACCGATGCCGGTTATCAATTAATTAAACCGATGTCGGTAAAATGTCATTATTAATTTGTGAAATTACTATATTTAAATCCTAAAAGGACTTGCATGTCGGTCAAAAGTTGACCGAAATGGTTAATTTCATAAACCAGTAATATGTAAAACATGTAGTCTTTGAAAGTAATTCACGCCTTCATCTGAACCTAACATTAATGTGGCACTTCACTGATCCTACTCAAGCAACACTTGAGAAGCCCACTTCTTAGATTATAGTATAGTTTCTTCATTATATTTTCTTTTATTTCTCCTTTGTCTATTTTCATTCTTCTCTTCTGGAATACCTGCGTGAGTTTTGGGAGGAAGGAAGGATTCATCTTGTTGGAGCTAGAAGAGTAAGAGGTTGTTGATTCTGGGTTTACTTCAGGGATGAATATCTTCTCTTTCTCTGCAACATTATTTGTAAATAATGAAGAAATACACATTCTGTTTTAAATGGAAATTAAATGAATTTGTGGACAACTTCTGATTTAATTGCTTGGAAATGAAATTTAAAAAGGAAATTTATGGATTTTGTATTCTCTTAAGTTTCCTTTGTGTGGTTTTAGCTAAACCTAGAAAAAAACACGCAGATCGGTGTTCCTAATCAATTTTTATTTTAATTTATTTTTCTATTTAAATTTGATTTCTAGAAACCCAAATCGATTTCTGCCTCTAGTGTCTTATTACAGTCAAATAATAATTTATTTGTATGAGCAAAATGATTTCTGGGTAGTGTGAAAAATGTTTTTACAAGGTATTTCATCATTTTTCCTGATATATTTGCTTCCGGATTCTAATAATTTCTAAACAGAAAAGAAATTAATGCTGGAACGAACTGATTTGGATATGTACAAGTTGATTTGCATGTAGGTATAATTTTATTACCTGATTTGAAAAATAAATTAGTATTAACAGTCTATGTAAGATGACTTAGTTTTTCTTAAAGGATTTCGTTACTGGAAGTGTTAGAAACTTATTGTTGTTATTCTATGCAAAAAGACTTCAAAATTATCATCCTGTGGTATGTGGGTCAATTTGTTTTGTTGATCTATCGGTTACTGAAAAAACATGTTAAAATGATTTAATACAGGTGTTTTTACGTTGTTTAGTTGGACTGTTCCTATAAATATATACATAAATGTATTTTGATTGTTTGAAATAAAGTTATTGTGCATTTTATAGAGCTGCTCATTACCTAGAGGGAATATGTCTAATTGGTATTTGGAAATGATGATTTCAGACAATTTTGTTAAGATGTTTATTGATTGGAAGGTAAGAAAAATAATAGTTGAATCTGTACCATGTGAAGCATGATTTGCTTGTGGTTTAATTAGAATTCAGATGTTGAATGATTATGGTTTGATTATGTCTTGATCCTTGTAATTAGAGTGAATCATAATTGCTGAAATAGAAATTGGTTGTTCTATTGGTGTGCATTCATAGTTGTATCTTGATGTAGAACATGTAATAATACATTCACTTTTGTATTACCATGCGTTTGTTGATAAAACAACTTGTATATCGTTTCATATTTTATTAAATAATTGCATCAGAAAATGGAGGCAATATTCATGCCAGTTCATTTTGAACTAACAACACACCACTACTCCAGTCTTGCAGGACAATTAGCCGCCACGTTCGGATATGCGGAAACTCATGTCTTGTGAAATTTTATTGTAGCATGGATCTAAATGAGATACTTGGATTTCAATTTGTAGAAGGATGATATCCCATAATTTTGACTAAATTTATTAGGATCTTGGACCCATTGTTAATATTCAAACCTCAGTATGTGAGAGTTACCGTAATAGTTATATATTTCGCCTTAATGGCATATGTAATTTATGATTTTTATAAAGAGATGATTACCTTGTATGAAAGAATATCTTAATATGAGTAAATGATAAATATTAGAAGAAAGAAATCTTACTTATCATAAATTGTTATATTTATTTATTTGATATTTGTCAATGTATGAAGCCCATAATTGGGCAATTATTGCAACAATCAATTGTCTTTAATTTCTAAATTAAATAAGCTTATTTAGTGGCGCAGCTAATCAAAAGAATAATTAAATATACATGTTTTAATATATATTTAATTCAGATTTCGGAAAACATGGTATTAATATGATAAGATTGTAAATCCTATTGTATAGAGAATGGAAGAGTATCGTTGTAAAAGGTAATTTAAAGGTTAAAAAAAACAAGCATCAGGAAAAGAGAGACCAAATGGGATGTAAATAGATGAAAAATCCAAGACTTATCTCATGATTCCTAGTTGGCCTTTAGCGTTTATCTAGATATAAACTCTTGTAAGATAGGTTAAATTGGAAATAAAGTAAATACAAACTATAAGATCTAGATAACTATGAAAGGGATAGTTGAGAGGTGGTGGAAGACTTAAACTCATAAGACTCAGTGTGTTGTCTTGAGTTTAGCCATAACCTACTGTTGTCCACTCAAAATTCCCCTGCTTTTAAGAAGTTGAAAATTAAAAAATTTGAAGTTATGTGTCTTTGCTATTATCCTGGTAATGTGAAAAGTCGAGAAATTGAGAAAATCAACGTTTTATGGGTCATTTTGTGTGATTTTCGGGCCTCTCGGACATTTTTGTTCCACGTGTCCCAAGTTCGCCTGGACCCGTTGTTCCCTTTTTGTCTGATTCGGCTGAGTCTCGTATTCTGCGTACTTTTGTCCCACGTGTCCCAGGTTCTTTCGGGCTCTCCGTTCCCCGATCGGTCGGTTTACCTGAAGTTCATTCTTTTCGAGCCTGTCAGAACTTTTTGTCCCAAATGTCCCAAGTTCACCTAGACCCATTGTTCCCTTTTCATCTGATTCAGCTGAATCGCGTATTCCGCGTACTTTTTTCCCGCATGTCCTAAGAACATTTGTGCATCTTGTTCCCCGCATCACCCGAATCAGCTGAACCGTGTACTTTGCGCTTTCGCGTCCCTCGTGTCCCAAATGAACCAAGTGCCATTCGTGCTAATTTTTCCCACTCTACCTGAATATCTTGCTTTTCAATTTGGTAGATGTGAATTTAATGTGCATTTATTGTCGTTCTCTCTCCTAAACGGCTATATAACGAGCTTCCCCCTATGCGTTTTTGCACATCTGCTTTCATGCTATCTATTGCTTGAACCCTTACGACCAAAATTTCTGCACGCGTATCCATTCCCCCTACAATTTTATCCCAAGTCCAGCGTTGCAGACTTTGCTCTCCGAGTTACTATCAACATCGAAGATCAAATTCCAGGGGCAGGAACAAATTTCACCACTCAAGTCTTCCATTCCCAATATCGGGGACAGTGAAGTTCACCACCTTGATTTTGGGGATTTTTGGGCAAGGATGACCGATGCAAATCCTTCACCTTATGGCACAGATGATCCATGATAGTGGTTTGGCTTTCACCGGTGGCTTCCCTATCTCAGTGTAATGTGCAGATACAGTGCTCTCCTGCGGTGCTCATTTCAACCCCGACTCGAGTGTATTAGCCAATGTGCATGGGGAGCTCATCACCAAACTTGATGCTGCCGCCATTGGCACTACACTAATAATTTCAGAAATGGACAATTCCATAGTGATCTCTCAAAACAAGGCATAGGCCCTCTTCGACCAAGACAGTGAGAACTACAAAGCAAGGGTGGCAAAGTTGTGGCTTAAAAACCCTAAAAAGGGGGCATCCCATCTATCCAAGGTTCTGTTCCGTGCCAATTTCAATGAAGAACTATCAGATTTCATAATCCTATTAGCTCGGGTTATGGGCTTACCCTCTACCAATGAGTTCCATTTCTGGATGTGCCCGCTTATCAATATGGTGTGCTAAGGAACTCAGAATATCAACTGGGAAGAGATCATCAGTATGAACATAGCAAAGCAGCTGTCATAATGTACATCAAACAAATAAATTCTATATGATTTCATACCTAATGTATACTCTGGAAGCATCAAGGCAATGGTTTGGTTTCTTATACATTAATGCTCACAAGGATGACCTTGTGTATGCCTACTGCCCTGCAGTTCACCCTGGGAAACTAGCAATCACAATTTCTGAAGGGTGAATGATGCTTTCACCATGTACATTATCAGGCTCCTGGAAAGTGACATGGCGAGGAGATTTTCTGATGAAGCTATGATATATGATAGCGCATTACGGTGCCTATTTCATCCAATTTAGGAAATTTTCCTATATAAGGCTTGCAGGCTATGAGAGCACTCCTCTCAAGCTTCCTATGTTCTGCAATGACAAAATGGCCTTAATAGAAGTATGCAGGCAGCTGGATAAATTACACAAAACCTACAGAGATAAGAAAATTACTGGCTTGCACTTCCCTATCATCTTTGGGAAACTACACCTGCAAAACAACCCTGGATGCACAAAATATAGAAAGAACCCTAGCTCCCATTACTGTCCATTTCTTCAAGCCAAGAACTTGTTTTGACTTGAAGAAATTTATTGAGCACAACATCAAGATCACCTATCATCATAGGGAAGACATAGAGGACTATTGGGCTGACTGTGCTGATGATTTTGAAGCAAGAAGAAGGCATTACGGTAGGTTTTCTCTACAATTGATTCAAGAACTCAACTTGTACCAAGTTCCTGAAGGGCTTCAAGATGATAATTCTTACCTGTACTCGTATGAGTATGACAATGTGGTCAAACACACCCCCTTGGAAAACTTGGATTGGTTTAAAAAGGAGAAGGATGATTTGGCTGAAATCCTAGCCCCGGTCTTAGTCTAGGACCAAGGTCTGGTTTGATAAGAAAGTCCGTGAGTTTAGGAGGCACTCAGGGGAATCCTCCTCCAAGGATGCTTCAACACCAAGGAGGGAAGCTTTAACACCCAGATCGGAAGTACCTATACAGACCCCTCCTGCCTCGTCAACTCAGGGACCTACAGTCTCCACTCCTTCCTCATCCACTCAGGTATATCAAAAGAAGGTCAGAGATGTTAAGAAGGAACAGGTGGAGGAAGATCCCTTAAGGAAGCATGTTGAATTGCCCTCAGGCCCAGAGAACATCATTGTTCTCAGTGAAAGCGAAGAAAGTGAAATACCTGTATCTACAAATGCTCCAGAAGCCCCCATGGATAAAGAAAAAGAGGTCCAAAGTACTGAGCTTCCTGGTGCCAGTGACCCCTCTATGTCAGAAGCCACAAGCGTCCCACTTATATCTCAATTAGAGGAAACAGTAGTACAAACCTTGGGTGCCATGAGTTCTCTGTCTCTTGGCCCTCTTGCCCCACCTCCTTCTTCCTCTTCCTCTTTTTCCTGGGTGCAACCTCTCGTCGACAGTAGGAAGAGAAAGTCTTCCTCCCGAATCTCAGGACCAAATTTTGATGCTGTGGCAGCCTTGTTGGGCACTACTCCTCATTCTCACACTAAAAAAGCTAGAACTACCTCTAGGATAGTGTCTGATGCTCAAGGCCAATAATTCCTGGAGATAGCCAAAACTAAGTCGGACAAGCCAGAGCAAGATTTTGCAAGCATCAAACAATAATTCTGGAACTCTCAAGTGTGAATTCCACAATCTTCAGGAAACAGTCACCAGATTCATTGGGAGGGTAGAGAAAGGGCAACAAACCATTGAACAGTTGGAAGAACAAGCCCAGATTCTTACGAGTTTCATCAAGTCCCTACTTTCCAAGGATAAAGTTTTGGATCCTACCCCATTGACTACTCTTCCACCACCTGTAATTCTGAGTCAGGACGAAGTGCAGAGTATCAAAGACATGCACAAGTATTTCGTCTATGGAAGGGCTATGGAGGCCATGGTGGATGATATTCTGGTTGCAGGATTAAACTTCATTAATGAAGCATTTCAAACTCCACGAGAAGGTGAGTAATTTGCAACAGAAGTTCTCCTCCACTATTGGGAGCATTGATAAAGAACTTAAACTTTGGGGAAGTTGCATAGTAGACCTCTGTCTAATGGGAAAAACAGATGAAAATATTCTCATTGGCAAGTAAGGTATTCGAGGATGCCAAAGATAATTTGTCAAATTCCTGGATCTATAGCATGGAATGGAAAATCAAGGTGTTGGAGGAGGCTTTGGGAGAGTTAAAGAATAGCTGGCAGAAGGGTGAGGCCTTCAAAACACTAGTCATATCTGCATTCAAAGATATACACTTCCATCTTCATGATGAGACTTCTGGTGTGCCTCTCACTTTACAAGAAATCAAAGCTCAATTCAGAGCTTTTATCAAAGGTGATCTATCAAGGAAAGCTCCATTTCCAAGAAAAAAATGAAAGAGATCTGCTCCCTTCAATTTTCCATAGAAGAAGCAAATAAAGATTATCATACTCATATCGAGTTCGACAAGGAAATGGAGAAGTGCCTCGGATTTTGGACTCAATCTACTACCAATACATCAGTCCCATGAGGTAGAGACATAGCAGAGGCGTTGAAGAGATTCAGACATTGTGAATTTTAATCATAACATGGATCCCTCCCAGTAATGAGATACTTAGATCTTCAATTCTGGAGAAGAATGATCTTCCCAAAATTTTCCTCTCGGATTTTTTTGGGATTAGTTGGACCCATTGCGATTAATAGCCCTTAACTAAACCTCACTATAAAATGAGTAGTTACCGTAATAGTTATACTATTTTGTAGACTATATAATGGCCTCTCCTCGTAATTTATGATGTTAATAAAGAGACTTGGATTACCTCTGAAAGTGTAAATAATATCTCAATATGAGTAAATGATAAATACTAGAAGAAAGAAATCTTACTTCATTCATAAATTGTCTATCCAATTTATTTGTCAATGTATGAAGCCGATAATTGGGCAATTAATCTTGTAACAATAAATTGTCTTTAATTATGCTGAGAAGATTAAATAAGCTTGCAGATGTTAGTGGCATAGCTAATCGAAGGAATAATTCAAATATACATGTTATTAATATGATATTTAATTCAGATCTTATTCGGCAATTCATGGTACCTTAATATGCATAAGATTGTAATCACTCTTGTCATGTATAGAGAATGAAAGAGTATCGATGTAAAAGGTCAATCTTAAAGTTTAAAAAAACAAGCATCAGGTCCCTTTGAGACTAAATGGGATCCTGGTAGAAAAGACTTTGATAATATCCTAGTTGGCCTTTAGTAAATTTATGCTTGATATAAACTCTTGGAAGATAGGTTAAATTATGAAATAAAGTAAATACAAACTATAACATCTAGATAGACTGTGAAAGGGACTAGTCTGTGAGGTCCCCGGAATGACTTAAACTCATAAGACTCATGTGTTGTCCTTGATTTTATGACCATACACCTGCACAACCGAAAAATTTGGCCAAAGTAATGCATTAATGGTTGTGCATTGCCTGATCACCTAGTCCTCCAATTAAAATTAAAATTTCCAGTAACTTGATCATGGGAAGTTGAACACTGAACATGAGGTAGGCAATGGTCGGATACCAAAATACGAATTTGGAAAACTAGCTTCGTGGTAGACCCAAGGACTTTCACATGGTTCCAAAGACCTAAAAGAGGTTGAGCCAAAATGCTAATAAGCATTGTCACTCGAAGTAATGGCGAAGGGAGATTCGTGGAGATTTGGATACACCCTTCTCAGCCGCACATGGCTTAAACAATATGTTATCAGAGAGATCAAAAGAACAAACTTGATTTAAAGAATTTGATTAAACAAATTTGTATGATTGTAGCTGTGTAATCTATTTTTATGTATGTTTAAAATAAATAAATATATATATATATATATATATATATATATATATATATATATATATATATATATATATATATATATATATATATATATGTATACTCATTTTCCAGTTCTAGTAATTTTGAGTGTTACATTTTGGATCAGCTACTTTAGATGATACCAAAATGTAATGCTCAAAATTACTAGAACTGGAAAATGGGGAATTTTTTTTAAACATACATAAAAATAGATTATGCAGCTGCAATCATATATATTTATTTAATCAAATTCTTTAAATCAATTTTTTTCTTTTGATCTTTCTGAAAACATCCTTGTAAGCCATGTGCGGCTGAGAAGGGTGTATTCAGATCTCCATGATCTCCCTTTGCCACTACTTCGAGTGACAATGCTTACTAGCATTTTGGCTCAACATTTTTCAGGTCATGGGAACCATATGAATGTCCTTGGGTCTACCATGAAGCTAGTTTTCCGACTTTGTATTTCGGTATCTAACCATTGCCTACCTCATGTTCAGCGTTCAACTTCCCATGATCAGGTTACTGGCAATTTTAATTTCAATAGGAGGACTAGGTGATCAGACAATGCACAACCATCAATGCATTACTTTGGCCAAAGTTTTCTGTCATGTAGGTTACGGCTAAACTCAAGACAACACACTAGTCTTATGAGTTTAAGTTTTCCACCACCTCACAACTGTCCCTTTCACAGTTATCTAGATCTTATAGTTTGTATTTACTTTATTTCCAATTTAACCTATCTTGCAAGAGTTTATATTGGGATAAAATGCCAAAGGCCAACTAGGATCATCGTGAGATAAGTGTAGTGGATCTTTTCATCTATTTACCATCCCATTTAGTCTCTCTTTTCCATGATATTTTTTTTTAAACCTTAAATTACCTTTTACAACGATACTCTTCCATTCTCTATACAACATGATTTACAATCTTATCATATTAATACCAAGTTTACCGAAAAGATGAATTAAATATATATTAAAACATGTATATTTAATTATTCCGTCAATTAGCTATACCACTAAAATAGCTTATTTAATTTAGAAATTAAATAAAATTGATTGTTACAATAATTGCCCAATTATCGACTTAATACACTTACAAAAATCAAATAAATAAATTTAACAATTTATGATAAGCAAGATTTCTTACTTCTAGTATTTATCATTTACTCATATTGAGATATTATTACATACAAGGTAATCATCTTTTTATTAACATCATAAATTACATATGACTATTAAGGCAAAATATATAACTATTACGGTAACTCTCACATAGTGAGGTTTGATTATTAACAATGGGTCCAAGATCCCAATAAATTTAGTCAAAATTTTGGGATATCATCCTTCTACAAATTGAAATCCAAGTATCTCATTTATATCCATTCTTCGATAAAACTTCACAACACATGAGTTTCCGCATATCTGAACGTGATGACTAATTGTCCTACAAGACTGGAGTAGTGGTATGTTGTTAGTTCATAATGAACTGGCATGAATATTGCCTCCATTTTCTGATGCAATTATTTAATAAAATATGAAATGATATACATGTTATTTTATCAAAAAACGTATGGTAATATAGCGGAGGATGTATTATTACATGTTTTTCATCAAGATACAAATATGAATGTACACAAATAGAACAACCAATTTCTATTTCATCAATCATGTTTCACTCTAATCACAAGGATCAAGACATAATCAAACCATAATCATTCAACATCCAAATTCTGATTAAACCTACAAGCAAATCATGCTTCACATGGTACAAATTCAACTATTATTTTTCTTACCTTCCAATCAACAAACAACTTAACAAAACTATCTGAAATCATCATTTCCAAATACCAATTAGACATATTCCCTCTAGGTAATGAACAACTCTATAAAACACACAAAAAAAATTATTTCAAATAATCAAAATACATACATACATACATACATACATACATATTTAGTCGAACTTTATGTATATACATACATATATATATATATATATCTATATATATATATGTACATATATATACATATATGTATATATATATACATATATGTATATACATATATATATATATATATGTGTGTATATATATATACACATATATGTATATATATATACATATATGTATATACATATATATATGTATATATATATATATGTATATATATATAGGAACAGTCCGACTAAATAGTGTAAAAACACTTATATTAAATCATTTTAACATGTTCTTTCAAGTAACCGACAGATCAACAAAAAAAATTGACCCATATAACACACGATGATATTTTTGAAGTCTATTTGCATAGAATAACAACAATAAGTTTCTAACACTTCCAGTAACGAAATCCTTTTAAAAAAACTAAGTCATCTTACATAGAGTTTTAACACTAATTTATTTTTCATTCAGGTAATAAAATTATACCTACGGCTAAATCAACTTGTACATATCAAAATCAGTTTGTTCCAGCATTAATTTCTTTTCTGTTTAGAAATTTTTAGAATCCGGAAGCAAATATATCAGGCAAAATGATGAAATACCTGGTAAAAATATTTTTCGCACTACCCAGAAATCGCTTTGATCATACAAATAAATTATTGTTTGACTCTAATAAAACCCAGAGGCAGAAATTGATTTGGGTTTCCAGAAATCAAATTTAAATAGAAAATAAAATAAAATAAAAATTTATTAGGAACACCCATCTACATTTTTTTCTAGGTTTAGCTAAAACCACACAAAGGAAGCTTAAGAGAATACATAATCCATCAATTTCCTTTTTAAATTTCATTTCCAAGCAATTAAATCAGAAGTCTGTCAACAAATTCATTTAACTGCCATTTAAAATAGAATGTGTATTTCCTTATTATTTATAATAATTGCCCAACTATCGTCTTCATACATTGACAAATATCAAAAAAATAAATTTAACAATTTATGATAAGTAAGATTTGTTACTTCTTGTATTTAAAATTTACTCATATTGAGATATTATTACTTACAAGGTAATCATCTCTTTATTAAAATCATAAATTACATATGACATTAAGGTGAAATATATAACTATTACGGTAACTCTCACATATAGTGAGGTTTGAATATTAACAATGGGTCCAAGATCCCAATAAATTTAGTCAAAATTTTAGGATATCATCATTCTACAAATTGAAATCCAAGTATCTCATTTATATCCATTCTATGATTAAACTTCACAAGACATGAGTTTCCACATATCTGAACATGACGGCTAATTGTCCTGCAAGACTGGAGTAGTGGTATGTTGTCAGTTCAAAATGAACCAGCATGAATATTGCCTCAAATTTTTGATGCAATTATTTAATAAAATATGAAACAATATACATGTTATTTTATCAACAAATGTATGGTAATACAGCGGAGAATGTATTATTACATGTTTTTCATCAAGATACAAATATGAATGTACACAAATAGAACAACCAATTTCTTTTTCAGCAATCATGTTTCACTCTAATCACAAGGATCAAGACATAATCAAACCATAATCATTCATCATCCAAATTCTGATTAAACCTCAAGCAAATCATGTTTCACATAGTACAGATTCAACTACTATTTTTCTTACCTTCCAATCAATAAACAACTTAACAAAACTGTCTGAAATCTTCATTCCCAAATACCAATTAGACATATTCCCTTTATGTAATGAGCAGCTCTATAAAATGCACAATAAGTTTATTTCAAACAATCAAAATACATTTATATATTTATAGGAACAGTCCAACTAAATAGTGTAAAAACACCTCTATTAAATCATTTTAACATGTTCTTTCAGGTAACCAATAGATCGAAAAAAAAAATGACCCATATACCACATGATGATAATTTTGAAGTCTATTTGCATAGAATAACAACAATAAGTTTCTAACACTTCCAGTAACGAAATCCTTTTAAGAAAAACTAAGTCATCTTACATAGATTGTTAACACTAATTTATTTTTCAATCAGGTAATAAAATTATACCTATAGGAAAATCAACTTGTACATATCCAAATCAGTTTGTTCCAGCATTAATTTCTTTTCTGTTTAGAAATTATTAGAATCCGGAAGCAAATATATCAGGCAAAATGATGAAATACCTGGTAAAAACATTTTTCACACTACCCAGAAATCGCTTTGCTCATACAAATAAATTATTGTTTGACTGTAATAAAACCCAGAGGCAGAAATCGATTTGGGTTTCTAGAAATCAAATTTAAATAGAAAATAAAATAAAATAAAAATTGATTAGGAACACCCATCTACGTTTTTTTTCTAGGTTTAGCTAAAACCACACAAAGGAAGCTTAAGAGAATACATAATCCATCAATTTCCTTTTTAAATTTCATTTCCAAGCAATTAAATCAGAAGTTGTCCACAAATTCATTTAATTGCCATTTAAAATAGAATGTGTATTTCCTCATTATTTACAAATAATGTTGAAGAGAACGGGAGAAAATATTCATTCCTGAAGTAAAGCAAGAATCGACAACCTTCTTACTCTTGTAGCTCCTAACAAGTTGAGTCCTTTGTTCTTCCGAAAAGTCATGCAGGTATCCCAAAAGGGAAAAATTAAAATAAACAAAGGAGAAGTAAAAGAAATATATAATGAAGAAACTATACTATAATGGAGAACTTTTGGGCTTCTCTAAGGTTGCTTCATGTGTCAATGCATGCCACATACTTGGTGTCAAATGAAGGTGTCTCCCTTTCAAAACTCTCATATTTTAAATATTAAAATATTATTATTATTTTTCTTTTTAACTTTTGATTTACATGCCAAATCCTTTTAGGATTTAAATATATAATTTCATAAATTAATAATGCATTTTTTTTAATTTTTATTTTGATTGATACCTAACTTTAATTGTAAAATTAATCATCATAATATAATTCCACAAATTTCCAACAATATTTTATCAGTACTAATTATTCAAATTCCCATGTTCCATATAAAACATTCAAACAATTGAAAAATTACCCAGTCCATAAATTATAATTCGAATATTCTCATAAATCTGGTTGTATATAGCATTGTCAAATAAAACAGAGGCGGTATTCCTCACAGTCATAGAAAAATTCGAACAAAACAAAATATGACCAAACCGATTCACATAAAATAGCTCGGAATACAAATAACCGAAAGATTCACTATCATTTATGAACTGTTTTACCTATGATTAAGGCCTAATCATGTTTTAGTGAAGGATCATCAAGGTGGGCGTGGGAGTTATTCGTTCTATAATGTCATGCCCTGCACAGCAGAAGCTATGGGTAATGATACGATGAATCAAATGAATTTTACACCCAAGGATGATCTCGTCTAATCCTATTTAGACTTAACTATAGTTAATTTAACTTACAAGAAATTTTGGGATGTTACGTACTGCCACCCCTTAGAATAATCATCGTTTCAATGATTTTAGAATAAATAGACAAACTAAACCCATAATTTATTTGTGGCATTAATATATTTAAAATCAACTTAAAATGTGTATCAATATCATTTCAGTTGAATCATAAAGGTCACAACATCCCTTATATATATAGAAAATCAGTCACATAATCTGTAGACATAACACATTACTGCTTAAATGACATATTTCCCAGGTTCATTACAAAATCTTCAATAGTAACCATTCATAAAAAATTCCCTTAGTTCCAATATTCAGTTGTAAGTTTATCTACAGGATTTTCTTATCTACTTCTTTACAGAAAAAACTGATATTTAGCACTATAACAAAAATATATTCTTAAAAAATCAGTCAAATTGATGCAGAAAAGTAGTCTGGATATCTTCTACAATTCCCCTGAGTGGCACTTTCTTCAGAATATTGGTCCCACTGGACCTTACATTGTGAAACCTCATGGTTTTTCAAGTGTAATCTTGTAGGTTTCTAGTATCCTTATGGGCTCAACTATGATTAACCCGTGGATCCAGAACCTGCAATGAATCCCAATTAAGTACATGTGTTAAATTAGGTACATATTTCTTAAGCATAGGATACATGAAATACATTGTGAATCCTAGATAAAGCGGGAGGAAGTGATAGCTTGTAGGCTACTGATTCCAACAATCTCTAGGACATCTAAATGGTCCTAAAAACCTAGGAGATTGTTTGGCTAACCTGTCAAATGAAATGGAACTCTTTTTAGGTTTGACCCTATGAAAAACTTTATCTTCCATGTTAAATTTTCTATCAATTATTTTTAAATTTGCATAAATTTTTTGTCTATTTCCGGCCTCTTTCAATCTTTATTGGATTAATTTAACCTATTTTTCCATTTCTGACAGAATTCCAGGTCCAATTAGTTCTCTATCTTCAGTATTATCCCAACTTATAGGTGTTTTACACCTATGACCATATAAGGCCTTACAAGGAGCCATCTGAATGAAAGAATGGTAGGTGTTATTATAGGAAAATTCAACCAAGGGAAGATAATCTTCCCATTTGTATTGTTGATCCATGCAATACATTCTTAGTAAATCTTCTAGCACTTGATTTACTCTTTTGGTTTGATCATCAGTTTCAGGATAGTAGGAAAAACTTGTGTTTCAGTTTTGTTCCCTAAGGACAACATACAAATTCTACCAAAATATGGAAGTCATCCTTGAGTCCCTGTCTACGAAATTATTATTTCTAGAACTCCATGTAATCGAAAAACTTCTTGCACAAACCTTTTTGCTAGTATGGGTGAATTATCCCTTAAATTACTTGTTATTAAATGTGCCACTTTAGTTAACTTATCTGCAAATACAAGTATAACATCATGTTTATTTTGGGACATAGGTAGACCTTGGAAAAAATCCATACTTATAACTTGCCACTTATATTTTGGCACGTTGTGAGGATATAATAATCCTGCTAGATGTGAATCTTCAGCCTTTACTTGCTGACATTCCAGGCATTGCGAGACTTAAATAATCACATCACTTTTCATCTTTTTCCAGAAGTATTACTTTTTGATGTCCACCATAATATTCATTACTCCTAGATGTCCTGAGTAGGGAACATCATGAAATTCTCTCATGAATTTATTTCTTAGCTCTTTACCCTCTAGTACATATATTTTGTTGTTGTAACAAAGAATCCCATTTATTTCCATCTTGAAACCATCATACCTTTTTTCTCTCGAATATTTTTCTAGATCTATTTTAACATGATTGTCAGTAGGGGTCATTGGTTAACTCATTTTTGAATTCATCTTTGAACTGGGTTCTTAATGTAATTATAACAGCAATATACTTTTTGCAAATTAAGGCATCAACCACCCAATTCTCTTTTCCTTTAATGCAATTTATATTAAAGTCATAATTTTTTAGGAACTCCAACCATCTTCGTTGTCTTACATTTAGATTCGGATGTGTAAAGATGTATTTGAGCCCTAAGATGATCTATTTTGATTTTAAAAGGTTTCCCAAGCAAATAGTGCCTCCATACCTAGTAGCACATGAACAATTGCAAGCAAACTCAAGATCATGTGGTGCATAATTTACTTCATACACCATCAACTTCCTACTTATCAAAAGCTTCCACATACCTATCTTATAGTAGTACTCCACCCATACATTCCCCTAAAGCATCGATTACCACTAAGAAGTTCTCGTTTGGATCCAGAATCTTCAACACCAGAGCACTTGTGAGTCTACCTTTTAAATACTTAAAGGCTTCTTCACACTTGATGTCCCAAATGAATTTCTTACCGTTATTTTCCAAAGAAGTGATCAGTCCCGCTAACTTAGAAAGGTCCTTTACGAACTTCCGATAGTAGCCTGCTAGACCCATAAAACTTGCTCACTTCATTTACATCCTTCGGTGATGGCCATTCCATGATGGCACTGATCTTTGAAGGGTCCACCAAGATTCCCTCTTTATTTGGTATTTGGCCTAAGTATTGTACTTTGTATTGATAGAAAGCACAATTAGATAATTTTCCATATAATTTATGTTTTCTAAGAATTCCTAGCACAATAGTTAAATGTTCATCATGTTCTTCCTCATTCTTGGAGTATATTAATATATCAAGAAAGATAAGTACAAATTGGTCAAAGTATTCCCTAAAAATGTTGCTCATTAGGTTCATGAAAGCGGAGGGTGAATTTTTTATTCCAACCCGCAAAACTATAAACTTGTAATGCCCATACCCTTGTTTTATGGATATCTTCATTCTTGATTCGTAGTTAATGATAATTGGATCTGAGATCTATCTTGGAAAACACTTGTATGCCCCCTATTTGATCAAATAGATAATCAATTTAGAGGAAATGGGGTATGGATTCTTCACTGTTACCTTGTTGAGCATTCAGTATTCAATACAAAGTCTGAGGGTCCCATCCTTCTTTTATTACATGGGCTTGATGCACTTGTATAATTTTCCCTTTTTCCATGCAGGTTTACTTGTAATTGGTGTTTGAAAACTATCTATTTTTCCTTCTATTTTCCTCTTTAGAGGCATAAATACTTTGCATCTTTTGTTCAACCTTGCTTGATAGTCTTTTTCAAACATTGTTTCCATCGAGGTAGACTCCATGGAAACATCTACCTCACCACTCTTAATGCTAGGATTCAATCCCATTATAAATTTTCTCACTCTAAACTTCTCATCCTTTTGATACATAGGAAAATATTTCAGCAATCTTTTTCAGTGAAATGTTCTCAATATTCTGTAACTGAGTGACAAACTTTCCTTAAGTCAGATTTTGGAATTTCACCATCTTTTGGTTAATGATCATAGCTGAGGTAGCCATCTTTCCTACAGAAAGTAGGCCTTGAACTTCTTAACCACGTGATCATACAAGAATCCATTCCTAGTTCCATTTTCTAGATTATCCCACCAGGAATAATGCTTGATGTGACAATTGGTAGGCTCCCTATATTGCTTTTGTCTCCTCTACAAAAGTCACTCTAATCTCAAAATAATTTTCCATTTTAGAGAGCCAATTTTCCAGCACCCATCCCTAAGAGTTGTACCATCAAATTTAGGTGGGGATATTCTTTTAATCTCCATTGTCAAATAAACTCAGAAATAGGTTCTCCAACCTTTACTTTCTTATTTTCCCTTTCATTTAGGTGCTCAGGTTGATAATCATGTTGCTCATCATCCCTATGATCCTGTTGCCCATCTTCTTCACCACACTTGACCTTGTTGTTCTATGACATTGTCTACTCATTTTTGGGTAGTCATTAGCAAAAGGTTAAGGATTTATTGTAACTTACCCAGAGTTGTATTATCGACTCATTCATCATTATTTGCCCCACTTGTCACTCGCCATATTAGCTCTTGTTGCTCGGCAATAGCAAAAGCTTTCCTATTTTTATAAAAGAGGATAAACTTTTTATTAGAACATGTTTCCCATTAATGTTCAAGTGTTTGAGCCTTTGGCTCTGATACTCAAAATGTAATGCTCAAAATTACTAGAACTGGAAAATGGGGATATTTTTTTTTTAAACATAACATAAAAATAGATTACGCAGACTGCAATCATACAGATTTATTTAATCAAATTATTTAAATCAAATTTGTTCTTTTGATCTATCTGATAACATCCTTGTAAGCCATGTGTGGCTGAGAAGGGTGTATTCAGATCTCCATGATCTCCCTTCACCACTACTTCGAGTGACAATGCTTACTAGCATTTTGGCTCAACCTTTTTCAAGTCATGGGAACCATGTGAAAGTCCTTGGGTCTACCACAAAAGCTAGTTTTCTGACTTCGTATTCTGGTATCCGAGCATTGCCTACCTCATGTTCAGTGTTCAACTTCCCATGATCAGGTTACTGGAAATTTTAATTTTAATTGGAGGACTAGGTGATCATATAATGCACAACCATCAATGCATTACTTTGGCCAAAGTTTTCCCATTGTGCAGGTTACAACTAAACTCAAGACAAACATACTTAGTCTTATGAGTTTAAGTCTTCCACCACCTCACAACTATCCCTTTCACAGTTATCTAGATCTTATATTTTGTATTTACTTTATTTCCAATTTAACCTATCTTGCAAGAGTTTATATTGAGATAAATGCCAAAGGCCAACTAGGATCATCATGAGATAAGTCCATTCGTTACGCTGAAATGTATCTATTTCAACATTTCACATGTACTTATCCCTTAATATGCTCAATGGATCTTTTCATCTATTTATCTTCCCATTTAGTTTCTCTTTTCCTTTTGTTTGGTGTTTTAATCTTAAATTTACCTTTTACAATGATACTCTTCCATTCTCTATACAACAGGATTTACAATCTTATCATATTAATACCAAGTTTAACCTAAGGCCAAATTAAATATATATTAAAACATTTATATTTAATTATTCCTTAGACTAGCTACGCCACTAAAATAGCTTATTTAATTTAGAAATTAACCTATCTTGCAAGAGTTTATATTGATATAAATGCCAAAGGCCAACTAGGATCATCATGAGAAAAGTCTAATGGATCTTTTCATCTATTTACCATCCTATTTAGTCTCTCTTTTTCGCGATGCTTGTTTTTTTTTAAAACTTTAAATTACCTTTTACAACGATACTCTTCCATTCTCTATACAACAGGATTTAAAATCTTATCATATTAATACCAAGTTTACCGAAAAGCTGAATTAAATATATATTCAAACATGTATATTTAATTATTCCATCGATTATCTATGCCACTAAAAATACCTTATTTAATTTAGAAATTAAAGACAATTGATTGTTACAATAATTGTGTGATTATCGGCTTCATACATTGACAAGTATCAAATAAATAAATTTACCAATTTATGATACGTAAGATTTCTTACATCTAGTATTTATCATTTGGTCATATTGAGATATTATTACATACAAGGTAATCATCTCTTTATTAACATCATAAATTACATATGTCGTTAAGGAAAAATATATAACTATTACGGTAACTCTCACATAGTGAGGATTGAATATTAAAAATGGGTCCAAGATCCCAATAAATTTAGTCAAAATTATGGGATATCATCCTTCTAAAAATTGAAATCCAAGTATCTCATTTAGATCCATGCTACGATAAAACTTCACAAGACATGAGTTTCCATATAATCCGAACGTGATGGCTAATTGTCCTGCAAGACTGGAGTAGTGGTATGTTGTCAGCTCAAAATGAACTGGCATGAATATTGCCTCCATTTTCTGATGCAATTATTTAATAAAATATGAAACGATATACATGTTATTTTATCAACAACCATATGGTAATACAACGAAGGATGTATTATTACATAATTTTCATCAAGATACAACTATAAATGTTCACGAATAGAACAACCAATTTCTATTTCAGCAATCATGTTTCACTCTAATCACAAGGATCAAGACATAATCAAACCATAATCATTCAACATCCAAATTCTGATTAAACCACAAGCAAATCATGCTTCACATGCTAGAGATTCAACTATTATTTTTCTTACCTTCCAATCAACAAATAACTTAACAAAATTGTCTGAAATCATCATTTCCAAATACTAATTAGACATATTCCCTCTAGGTAATGAGAAGCTCTATAAAATGCACAATAACTTTATTTCAAATTATATATATATATATAGGAACAGTCCAACTAAATAGTGTAAAAGCACCTCTATTAAATAGTTTTAACATGTTCTTTCATGTAACCGACAGATCAACAAAACAAATTGATCCATATACCACAAGATGAAAATTTTGAAGTCTATTTACATAGAATAACAACAATAAATTTCTAACACTTCCAGGATTAAAATTTTGAAGTCTATTTGATTAGGAACACACATCTGCGTTTTTTTCTAGGTTTAGCTAAAACAACACAAAGGAAGCTTAAGAGAATACATAATCCATCAATTTTGTTTTTAAATTTTATTTCCAAGAAATTAAATCAGAAGCTATCAATAAATTCATTTAATTTCCATTAAAAATTGAATGTGTATTTCCTCATTATTTACAAATACTCTTGTAGAGAAGGAAGAAGATATTCATGCCTGAAATAAACCTAGAAGCAACAACCTCTTACTCTTCTAGCTCCAACAAGTTGAATCCTTCCTTCCTCTGAAAACTCATGCATGTATCCCAGAAGAGAAGAATGAAAACAGACATGAGAAATAAAAAAATATATAATGAAGAAACTATACTATAATGGAGATTGTTTGGGCTTCCCAATGTTGCTTCATGCGTCAATGCATGCCACATACTTGGTGTCAGATGAAGGTGTGTCCCTTTCAAAACTCTCATATTTTAAATATTAAAATATTATTATTATTTTTCTTTTTAGCTTTTGATTTACATGTCAAATCCTTCTAGGATTTAAACACATAATTTCACAAATTAATAATGCTATTTTTTTAATTTTTATTTTATTTGATACCTAACTTTAATGGTAAAATTAATCATCATAATATAAGTCCACATATTGCCAACAATATGTTATCGTAATAATTATTCGAATTCCTAACTTCTATATAAAACATTTAAACAAATAAAAATCACCAAGTCCATAAATAGTAATTTGAATATTCTCATAAAGCTAGTTTGATATAGCATTGTCAAATAAAACTGAGGCAATATGCATCACGGTCATTGTAAAACTCAAAAAAAAAAAGATGACCAAACCGATTAAAATAAAGTAACCAGAATACAAATAACCAAAATATTCACTATCATAAATGAATCGTTTTAGCTATGATTAAGGCCTAATCATGTTTTAGGAAGGATAATCAAGGTGGGTGCGGAGTTATTTGTTCCACAATGTCATGCCCCGCAATAGAAGTTGTGGGTCATGATACAATGAACCAATTGAATTTTATACCCAATGATGATCTCGTCTAATCCTATTTAGAATTAACTGTAGTAATTTAACTTATAAGAAATTTTGGGATGTTACATACTCCACCACTTAGAATAATCATTTTCTCGATGATTTTAGGATAAACAGATAAACTAAACCCATCATTCATTTGTTGCATTAATATATTTCAAATAAGCTTAAAATTTGTATCACTATCATTTCAGCTGAATCATAAAGGTCACAACATCCCTTATATATCTAGAAAATTAGTCACATAATCTGTAGACATAACACATTACTGCTTAAACGACATATTTTCCAAGTTCATTACAAAATCTTCAACAATAACTACTCATCAAAAAGTACCTTAGTTCCAATATTCAGTTGAAAGCTTATCTATAAGATATTCTTGTCTACCTCTTTATAGAAAAAATGAGGTTTAGCACTATAACAAAAATATATTCTTAAAAATTAGTCAAACGAATGTGAAAAAGTAGTCTGGATATCTTCCAGATTCTCCCAAGTGGCACTTTCTTCAGAATATTGGTCCCACTCGACCATACATTATGAAACCTCATGGTTTTTCAAGTGTAACTTGTGCGTTTCTAGTATCCTTATAGGCTCAACCATGACTACCCCTGGATCCAGAACCTGCAATGAATCCCAATTAAGTACATGTGTTTAATTAGGTACATATTTCTTAAGCAAGGACATATGAAATACATTGTGCATCCTGGATAGAGCGGGAGGCAGTGCTAGCTTCGAGGCTACTAGTCCAACAACATCTTACGAATTCAAATGGTCCTAAAAACCTAGGATATAGTTTGGCTGACCTGCCAAACGAAACTGAACTCTTTTTAGGTTTTACCCTAAGAAAAACTTTATCTCCCACATTAAATTTTCTGTCAATTCTTTTTAAATCTGCATAACTTTTCTTTCTTTTTACGTCCTCTTTCAATCTTTCTTGGATTAATTTAACTTGTTTTTCCATTTCTGACAGTATTTCAGGTCCAATTAGTACTCTATCTTCAATATTATCCCAACTAATTGGTTTTCTACACGTACGACTATATAAGGCCTCAAAAGGAGACATCTGAATGGTAGGTGTTATTATAGGTAAATTCAACCAAGGGAAGATATTCTTCCCATTTATATTGTTGATCCATGCAATACATTCTTAGTAAATCTTCTAGCACTTGATTTTCTCTT
Organism: Taxus chinensis; assembly: GCA_019776745.2. Lineage (NCBI taxonomy): Eukaryota > Viridiplantae > Streptophyta > Pinopsida > Cupressales > Taxaceae > Taxus > Taxus chinensis. Next base: position 897,824,687 of record CM034150.1, read on the forward strand.
TCATTTTGACCATCATTTTCAGGATAGTAGGTAGAACTTATGTTCACTTTTGTCCCTAAGGTAGCATACAAAGTCTACCAAAATCTAGAAGTCACCCTTGAGTCCCTGTCTGAAATTATTATTTCTGGAACTCCATGTAATCAGAAAACTTCTTGCACAAACCATTTTTCTAGTATGGGTGAATCACCCTCTAAATTAATTGCTATAAAATGTGCCACTTTAGTTAACTTGTCTACAACTACAACTATAACATCGTGTTTATTTTGGGACATAGGTAGACCTTGGAAAAAATCCATACTTATAACTTGCCACTTATATTCTGGCACATTGTGAGGATAAAATAATTGTGCTAGATGTAAATGTTCAGCCTTTACTTGTTGACATTCTTAGGTATTTTGAGACTTAAATAATCACATCACTTTTCATCTTTTTCCAAAAGTATTTTTTTTTTATATCCGCCTTCATTTTTGTTACTCCTGGATATCCCGAGTAGGGAACATCATGAAATTCTCTCATTACTTTATTTCTGAGCTCTTCACCCTCTAGTACATATATTCTGTTGTTATAATATAAAATCCCATCTATTTCTAGCTTGAACCATCATACCTTTTTTCTCTCAGATCTTTTTCTAGAACTGTTTTAACATGATTGTAGTCGGGGGTCATTGGTTAACTCATTTTTGACTTCATCTTTGAACTAGGTTCTTAATGTAATTATAGCAACAATATACTTTCTGTAACTTAAGGCATCAACCACCCAATTCTCTTTTCTTTTAATGCAATTTATATTAAAGTCATAATTTGTTAGGAACTCCAGCGATCTTCATTGTCTTACATTTAGATTCAAATGTGTAAAGATGTACTTGAGCCTAAGATGATCTATTTTGAGTTCAAAAGGTTTCCCAAGAAAATAGTGCCTCCATACCTGGAGCGCATGAACAATCGCAGCAAGCTCAAGATCATGTGGTGCATAATTTACTTCATACACCATCAACTTCATACTTATAAAAGCTTCGACATGCCCATATTATAATAGTACTCCACCTAAACCTTCCCCTAAAGCATTGGTTACCACCGAGAAGTTCCCGTTTGGGATCCAAAATCTTAAACACCAGAGCACTTGTGAGTCTACCTTTTAACTCCTTAAAGGCTTCTTCACACTTGATGTCCCAAATGAATTTCTTACCCTTCTTTTGAAAAGAAGTGATCGGTCCCATTAACTTAGAAAAGTCCTTTACAAACTTCTGATAGTAGCCTGCTAGACTCATAAAACTTCTCACTTCATGTACATCCTTCGGTGATGGCCATTCCATGATGGCACTGATCTTTGAAGGGTCCACCAAGATTCCCTCTTTATTTATTATGTGGCCTAAGTATTGTACTTTGTATTGATAGAAAGCACAATTAGATAATTTTCCATATAATTTATGTTTTCTAAGAATTCCTAGGACAATATTTTAAATGTTCATCATGTTCTTCCTCATTCTTGGAGTATATTAATATATCATCAAGAAAGATAAGTACAAATTGGTCAAAGTATTCCCTAAAAATGTTGCTCATTAGGTTCATGAAAGCGGCATGTGAATTTTTTATTCCAAAGGGCAAAACTATAAACTTGTAATGCCCATACCTTGTTTTAAAAGCAGTTTTATGGATATCTTCATCCTTGATTCGTAGTTGATGATAACTGGATCTGAGATCTATCTTGGAAAACACTTTTATGCCCCCCATTTGATCAAATAGATAATCAATTTAGGGAAATAGGTATGGATTCTTCACTGTTACCTTGTTGAGCATTCAGTAATCAATACAAAGTCTGAGGGTCCCATCCTTCTTTTTCACGAAGATTACTAATGCACCCCATGGTGATATAATTGGTCTAATCATACCCAAGAACAACAAATCATGTAATTGAGCTTTCAATTCAACTAATTCGGTTGTTGTCATTATGTATGGTTCCTTGGAAATTGGTTTCGTTGTTGGTTCAACCTTTATTGTAAAGTCAAATTCACGCTTAGGTGGAAGTCCGGGAAACTCATTTGGAAACATATCTCTAAATTCTCTTAGGATGGGAAATGCTTCAATTTCAGGCTCAATTTCCTATCCCAAATTTGTTATTTTTACAGCATATAGATGGCAGCTTTTTCACTTTTCCTTTTTCAGTTGCATGGTGGAAATCTGACTAATGACAAACTCTCTTTTAACACCCTGAACACTCACTATTTTCTGTTGATCATCACATCAGGTTACACATTTTCCTAAGCAATCCAAGGTTGCATTATGTTTACTTAACCAACTTATACCTATGACAATATCATAGGATCCAAGAGGTGCCACATACAAGTTTAATCTTGTTGTGAACTCAGGTAATTCTAGTGGTGCCTGAAACAAACATTGTTTCACTCTATGTACAACATTATTTCCATACTATACAGTCCAAGTGTGTTCCATGTACCCAGCTCTTATTTTGATTTTATCATCTTCTTTAGATGAAACAAAACTTTCTGTTGAACCAGAATCAAATAAAATAGAAATAGGTTCTCCAAAAAGCTTAACTGAGGTTTTAATGGGAGTCGCTTACTTATCTACTTGCTTATTATGGACTACAACATAAATATTATGTTGTTTCCCCTCTTTATTTACTACAGTAGATCCCTCCTGCTGGTTATTCCATTGTCCTCTTTGTGAATAGTTGTTAGCAAAATGATCACCACTGCACTTAAAACATCGACCCAAAGTTCCTTTTCTCTCAATTTTATTTTGGCTAAAACTTGTTCCTTTTTACCTATTATTTTTATTATTCACAACAGTTCTATCCACTATTCCTCTTTTATTGACAGGTCTAAACTTGTTGTTTCCCTTTTTCCATGCTGGTATACTTGCAGTTGGTGTTTGAAAACTGCTATTTTCCCTTCTATTTTCCTCTTTAGAGGCATAAATACTTCGCATATGTACTCGAACTGGAAAATGGGGATATTTTTTTTTTAAACAAACATAAAAATAGATTACACAGCTGCAATCATATAGATTTATTTAATCAAATTATTTAAATCATATTTGTTCTTTTGATCTATTTGATAACATCCATGTAAGCCATGTGCGGCTGAGCAAGGTGTATTTAGATCTCCATGATCTCTCTTCGCCACTACTTCGAGTGACAATGCTTACTAGCATTTTTGCTCTACCTTTTTTCAAGTCATGGGAACCATGTGAAAGTCCTTGGGTCTATCTCAAATCTAGTTTTCTAACTTCGTATTCCAATATCTGATCATTTCCTACCTCATGTTCAGTGTTCAACTTCCCATGATCAGGTTACTGGAAATTTTAATTTTAATTGGAGGACTAGGTGATTAGACAATGGATAGCCATCAATGCATTACTTTGGCCAAAGTTTTCCATTGTGCAGGTTATGGCTAAACTCATAACAACACACTAGTCTTATGAGTTTAAGTCTTCCACCACCTCACAACTATCCTTTTTACAGTTATCTAAATCTTATAGTTTGTATTTACTTTATTTCCAATTTAACCTATCTTGCAAGAGTTTACATCGAGATAAATGAAAAAGGCCAACTAGGATCATCATGAGATAATTCTAATGGATCTTTTCATCTATTTACCATCCCATTTAGTCTCTCTTTTCTTGATGCTTGTATTTTTTTAAAACCTTAAATTACCTTTTACAATGATACTCTTCCATTCTCTATACAACAGGATTTACAATCTTATCATATTAATACCATGTTTGTCGAAAATCTGAATTATCCCTTCGATTAGGTATGTAACTAAAATAGCTTATTTAATTTAGAAATTAAAGACATTTGATTGTTACAATAATTGCCCAATTATTGGCTTCATAATGTAACGCTAAAAATTACTAGAACGTGAAAATGGGGAAAAAATTTTAAACCAGAGTTGCAATCATACAGATTTATTTAATCAAATTCTTGAAATTGAATTTGTCTTTTGATCTATCTCATAACATCTATGTAAGCCATGTGCAGTTGAGAAGGGTGTATTTAGATCTCCACAATCCCCCTTCACCACTACTTCGAGTGACAATTCTTACTAACATTTTGGCTCAACCTTTTTTAGGTCATGGGAACCATGTGAAAGTCCTTGGGGTCTACCACGAAGCTAGTTTTCTGACTTCATATTCTGGTATCCAACCATTTCCTACCTCATGTTCAGTGTTCAACTTCTCATGATCAAGTTAGTGGTAATTATAATTTTAATTGGAGGACTAGGTGATCAGACAATGTGTAACGCCTGCTAAAATCTCCCACTCGAGACCCATAAACAACCTAGGTTTAGATTAGAAAATTATGGAATATTTTTTTTAAAGTTCTAACAACCAAAGTCTCAAGGACAATTAAATTCAATTGATAAATTTTCCCATTATAAGAATTACTAATTCCAAATTAAAAGCAACAAGTGTAATAAGTCAACACTTAGCTCAAATCTCTTTAGGGATTAATTTAATCACTGATTATATTGACATTTTAGCTAAATACTCCCTAATTAAAATTTTAGGGTTAAGGGAACAAACCAATTAAATACCAAAGGTATTTAATTCCGCAAGATCTGAGACAAGAGCAAGGTTTAATTATAGTGGGGGAAAAGAATACATATTTAAAATCATCAGAGTAAATTCTTAATTACCCACTCCTAGAACTCTCTTAGAAGATTCAACCTAATTTTTCTCAAAATTAACACATTCAAAATTTCCCTAAATCATTCCCATTAGATAGTGAATTTAATCACCTTTCCAATGATGTAAAGAATTCCTCATAACTCCTCATATTTCTCCAGTTATAGGCTGGCGGACCTTGGGAGGAAAATTTTCCCAAGAGCCAGCTTGCGGGTCTAGGGAAGAAAATTATCCCATGTGCGGCCGGAAGAGCGGAGGAGAAATTTGACACATTTTCCTTCCTTGGGGAAAAATTATGATTTTCCTCCACATGCCCATGATCCCGAAGAGGATACTTGTTGGCTTTACAACACCCCGTCGGAAGATCAGGTCGTCAGAGTGATTTAAGACATTATGTCTTTTCGGCCGAAAAGTGCTATGGCTCAAAATTGTCCGCATCTCCACTGATGCCTAAGGTGCCACATGTCAAGATCTAATTGGTTGTAGGCTAGAGGGGAGGAGGAGGAAACCTAGAAAATTTTCCAAAAATTTTCCGAAACGCTAAGTTAAAAGGGGATTTGCTCCTCCGGCAACGCCTCGTGTGCCACGTGGCAGCCTTTGATTGGTTTCAAGCCGGCGGGGAGGCGGAGGAAACTTAGAAAAATTTCCAAATTTTATTTTGAAAACCACTAAGGTAAAAATGATTCCACACATCCACTATTTCCTTATGAGGCCACGTGGTAGCATTTGATTGGCTGCAGGCTGGCTGGGTGGCGAGGAAAATTGGGAACATTTTCTGAAAACGCTAAAGGCAAAAAGCAACTCACTCCTCCACCGATGCCTCATGAAACCACATGGTATCTCTTGATTGGCTATGGGTAGGTGGGGAAAATTTAGAAAATTTTCCAAAAAAAAAAAATCTGAAGTGCTAACGGAAAATTCGGAACCGCGGGTCCGCCAAGGAAATTTTTCCCATTTTTTTTTTCACGCCAAATGAAGAAAAACTTTAGAAGGCCATAACTTTTGATAGAGAACTCAGTTTTGGGAAAACGAGGACTTTTTGGAAAGCTCTCGATGTCCCATTTCCATAGGAATTACTAAATTTTGATTTTGATTAAGTTTAAGGGGTCAATTTTATGAAAACGTTTTGCAGAATTTTACAGTGCAAACTAGTAAATTTTAACTTAAAAAATTTCGTTCAAATTTGTCATTCTTTCTCCTTCAACATGTCAAATAGACATGGAGGTTTCCATTAGGGAAGTGCTAGGATAGATTTCTAGTGTAAAATTTTTGGATGGATTCACATTTCAAAATTACAATTTTCTTTTTTACAACAAAAAGCCTGCAAATTTGCCTCAACTCGATAGGAAGGTTTTCAAGACGTTTTCTTAAGTGTTTTACATGGGTTTGGGATCATTTTTGCCTCATTAAGTCCAATTTATTATTTCATTTACCTCTTATCTATTTACAGGGTTATTTGAACATTTGATAAAGGAATTTTACAAGGTATACTATGAATTAAAAGAAGTGTATACATGTCTAGAATAGAGATTAAAATATCTCTTTTGCCATGAAACAAAACATTGAATCCATTCCATGCTAGTCTTAGGTAGTTTTCTTTCCTTCAATCAAACATTAAAAACAAGAATGTAACTTTTATTCTTTTCAAGTCATGCACTTCACAAAATAGAGTATTACATTTGCTTCATACGCATTTCTTTCTTTCAATCAGATATTTCAATTACATTTAAAAGATCATATTCAATACCAAAACGTAATTTGAGAAAGGTAATACATCATTTATTGATTTTAGAATGCAACTTCACAAAATACGCATCCTTCTTTGACATTCTTTCCAAAAAAAAAATAGAGTAGAACTCTTTTACATTTCGAATTTCAACTTTCCTTGTCAATAAAAAGTTTCTTTCCATTAAAAATAATGTACATATCTTCCACTTCAAAGTGGGAAAGGGCTACAATAAAATTTCATTTCACAAGGGACTGTCAAACTGTCTTTTTCTCAGCTCCAGAACAACAACATGCAGATTTCTCATTCTTCTAATCTGATCACCACAAGAGTAGTGGAAAGGAAACACTCTCCACCCAACCAAGACATCCAATGAAAAGGAGAAGCCATCCTTATTCATTGTCCCCCGAACCCCAACCACAAAGAAATAAGAGATGTGATCCAACTCATGGCAACAATAGGCATCCATAACACAAAGACAAATTTCTCATTCAAAACACATTCCAAAACAAAACTACAATTTTCCACCACAGAACAAAACAACAAACAACACTCAGGCTTCATCATGCAAGCCAAAGGAGAAAGAAAACTATGAGGGATGTTGCTTATTCCTCCCAAAGGGGAAATGGGTATCACCACCTGAGAATAAACCACCAAAATATATATCATATCAAATCCCTGACATGCCCTTATGCCTCCCCCAAGTACCCCTTATTCCTCACATTTCCTTATGCCTCCCCAACCTCTTATGGCACCCCCATAACAAGTAAATAAATGTAAGATATTTCTTTATAAGGTGGAACCAAAATCCCAATGCCCTCCACACTTATACCTCTGCAAAACACTTGTTTCTACCACAAAATGAACCCCATTGTCTTCTCCTACACCATACCTAGGCCATCTACCCAACAGCAAACAAACATGCCAAAAAATTCACACAATAATATTTATATTCATAAAAGAAGATCATTTCAAGAGCCAAGCTCTTACCTCTCTATGATGGAGTTTCCCAAGTTTCAAAATAGCAGTTGTTTCCAAGAAAACAATCCAAAAATCCACACAACAAATATCCTGCAACAATCTTCAAACTTCTCCAACAACAAGAGCTCCTAAAAAGGCAAGGAATTCACCCAAGAATGAAGTCTAAAAAAATTAAACAACCCAAAACAAGGCAAGGAATTCAAATTTTATAGAAGAGGGAAGGAAAGAGGATGAGGTGGATCCATGTAGGATGCCACATCACACATCCTCAACCCCAACCCCAAAAGTCAACTTCATTCTCCAATGCATAATAAATGGGTGGGTGAATAATATGACATACTACTTACACACTCCAAAACAAGCCCACACCCCAAAGGGCTGAAATTAAAAGCATATAAGAAAGTGCAATTAAAACGTACGATTTGACTTACAAAAATGTGTAAAAAAGGTCTAAATTCCACTCTCCAACCATAGGTATGGTTGGTAAATAAATATAAGAAGTATGGGACAAGTTTAACTTGTCCCATGAGCCTCCAAAATCCACCTCCAAGGAAAAATTCGAATTTCCAAGAAGGTGGAGTGTTTCACACTATAAAGTTAACTTACACATCACTTACACATCTCTTACAACACTTTAATTCAAGGCCAACAACTTTATTAATTACTTTCTTATGATATATTTTAGTTAATTAACTTAACAACATGATCACTCACAATATTACACACCATTTTATAAATAATGAAAGGGTCAATGCACCAAAAATAAACACACGCAAACATCAATAAAAAGGAACCAAATAAATAAATACACATAACCCTTGGTCACATTTAAAGGTGACCCCCCATGGGAATCCCTAACAATCAAACACACATACATGAACAATACAAGTTGCCATGGTGACCATGTTGAATTCATCTAGAATTCCAACGTGGTTGGTCTCCAATCCCTCGATGTTTTTTATGATATTTTTTTCAACCTGCACATTACAAATACCCCTTCGGCCTCATGGCCATATCAGAACATCCAAATGAATATAATATAATTTCAAAATCATCAATATATATATATATATATATGAATCACAACAACATCCAGAAAATTAACAATATCACTTATAATTTCATTAGCAACTATATAATCATCAATTTTAAATTCAATTTTCTCTGTCTACTCAATATATCCAAATATCACATGTCCTAACAACATCCATAAATATATATATAACCATGTCCAACATCATGTTAACATCTATATAAAAATGTCTCTTAACAATCATCATGCATCATATATGAATCAGAGTCAACAATAATCTATGATCACCATACTAAATCAAAACTATAATAATGTCCAAAATATAGTCATCAATATCATCATCAATATCAAAAGTGTCCAAGGGAAGTGGGCACTACACAATGCACAGTCATCAATGCATTACTTTGGCCAAGGTTTTCCACCATGTAGGTTATGGCTAAACTCGAGACATCACACTAGTCTTATGAGTTTAAGTCTTCCACCACCTCATAACTATCTCTTTCACAGTTATCTAGATCTTATATTTTGTATTTACTTTACTTCCAATTTAACCTATCTTGCAAGAGTTTATATCGAGATAAATTCCAAAGGCCAACTAGGATCATCATGAGATAAGTCTGATGGATCTTTTCATCTATTTACCATCCCATTTATTCTCTCTTTTCCTGATGCTTGTGTTTTTTTTAAACCTTAAATTACCTTTTGCAATGAGACTCTTTCATTCTCTATACAACAGGATTTACAATCTTATCATATTATAACCAAGTTTTCCGAAAAGCCGAATTAAATATATATTAGGTATGTAACATCTGAAAATTTCTTGTAAGTTAAATTAACTACAGTTAAGTCTAAACAGGATTAGACGAGATCATCATCGAGTATAAAATTCAATTGGTTCGTCGTATCATGACCCACAGCTTCTTCTTCGGGGCATGACGTTGCGAAACAAATAACTCTGCACCCACCTTGATGATCCTTCCTAAAACATGATTATGCGTTAATCATAGGTAAAATGATTCATTAATGATAGTGAATCTTTCGGTTATTTGTATTATGGTTACTTTATTTTAATCGGTTTGGTCGTCTTTTGCAATGACCGTGATGAATATTGCCTCAATTTTATTTGACAATGTTATATACAACAAACTTTATGAGAATATTCAACTTATTATTTACAGACTTGGTGATTTTCATTTGTTTGAATTTTTTATATGGAACATGGGAATTCGAATAATTATTATGATAACATATTGTTGGCAATATGTGGACTTATATTATGATGATTAATTGTACCATTAAAGTTAGGTATCAATTAAAATAAAAATTAAAAAAAATGAATTATATATTTAAATCCTAAAAGGATTTGGCATGTAAATCAAAAGTTAAAAGAATAATAATAATAATTTTTTAATATTTAAAATCTGAGAGTTTTGAAAGGGGCACACCTTCATCTCACATCAAGTATGTGGCATGCATTGATGCATGAAGCAACATTGGGAAGCCCAAAAATTCTCCATTATCGTATAATTTCTTCATTATATTTTCTTTTATTTCTCTTGTCTCATTTCATTCTTCTCTTATGGGATACCTGCATGAATTTTTGGAGGAAGGAAGGATTCAACTTGTTGGGGCTAGAAGAGTAAGAGGTTGCTGCTTCTGGGTTTACTTCAGGTATGAATATCTTCTCCCTTCTCTGTAGCATTATTTTTAAATAATGAGGAAATACACATTCTGTTTTAAATGGCAATTAAATGAATTTGTGGACAACTTCTAATTTAATTGCTTGGAAATGAAATTTAAAAATGAAATTGATTGATTATGTATTCTCTTAAGCTTCCTTTGTGTGGTTTTAGCTAAACCTAGAAAAAAAACGCAAATGGGTGTTCCTAATCAATTTTTATTTTATTTTATTTTCTATTCAAATTTGATTTCTAGAAACCCAAATCACTTTCTGCCTATGGGTTTTAGTACATTCAAACAATAATTAATTTATATGAGAAAAATGATGTCTGGGTAGTGTGAAAAATATTTTTGCCAGGTATTTCATCATTTTGCATGATATATTTGCTTCTGGATTCTAATAATTTCTAAACAGAAAAGAAATTAATGCGGGAATGAACTGATTTGGATATGTACAAGTTTATTTGCTTATAGTTATAATCTTATTACCTGAATGAAAAATAAATTAGTGTTAACAGTCTATGTAAGATGACTTATTTTTTCTTAAAGGATTTCATTACTGGAAGTGTTAGAAACTTATAGTTGTTATTCTATGCAAATATACTTCAAAATTATCATCCTACAGTATATGGGTCAATTTTTTTTGTTGATCTGTGAGTTACCTAAAAGAACATGTTAAAATGATTTAATAGAGGTGTTTTTACACTATTTAGTTGGATTGTTCCTATAAATATATATGTATAAATGTATTTTGATTGTTTGAAATAAAGTTACTGTGCATTTTATAGAGCTTCTCATTACCTAAAGGGAATATGTATAATTGGTATTTGGAAATGATGATTTCAGACAATTTTGTTAAGTTATTTGTTGATTGGAATGTAAGAACAATAATAGTTGAATATGTACCATGTGAAGCATGATTTTCTTGTGGTTTAATTAGAATTTGGATGTTGCATGATTATGGTTTGATTATGTCTTGATCCTTGTGAATAGAGTGAAACATGATTGCTGAAATAGAAATTGGTTGTTCTATTTGTGTACATTCATAGTTGTATCTTGATGAAAAACATGTAATAATACATCCTCCACTGTATTACCATATGTTTGTTGATAAAATAACATGTATATCATTTAATTATTCCTTCGATTAGCTATGCCACTAAAATATAATATTTAATTTAGAAATTAAAGACAATTGATTGTTACAATAATTGCCCAATTATCAGCTTCATACATTGACAAATATCAAATAAATAAATTCAACAATTTATGGTAAGTAAGATTTCTTACTTCTATTATTTATCATTTACTCATATTGAGATATTATTACATACAAGGTAATCATCTCTTTATTAAAATCATAGATTACATATCTCGTTAAGGAAAAATATATAACTATTACGGTAACTTTCACATAGTGAGGTTTGAATATTAACAATGGGTCCAAGATCCCAATAAATTTAATCAAAATTCTGGGATATCATCCTTCTACAAATTGAAATCCAAGTATCTCATTTAGATCCATGCTACGATAAAACTTCACAAGACATGAGTTTCCGCATATTCCGACATGTGACAGCTAATTGTCCTGCAAGACTGGAGTAGTGGTATGTTGTCAGTTCAAAATGAACTGGCATGAATATTGCCTCCATTTTCTGATGCAATTATTTAATAAAATATGAAACAGATATACATGTTATTTTATCAACAAACGTATGGTAATACAACAAAGAATGTATTATTACATGTCTTTCATCAAGATACAACTATGGATGTACACAAATAGAACAACCAATTTCTATTTTAGCAATCATGTTGTACTCTAATCACAAGGATCAAGACATAATCAAACCATAATCATTCAACATCCAAATTCTAATTAAACCACAAGCAAATCATGCTTCACATGCTACAGATTCAACTATTATTTTTCTTACCTTCCAATCAATAAACAACCTTAACAATACTGTCTGAAATCATCATTTCCAAATACCAATTAGACATATTCCCTCTAGGTAATGAGAAGCTCTATAATACGCACAGTAAATTTATTTCAAACAATCAAAAAATATCATATACACATATATATAGAGAGAGAGAGAGAGAGAAGGAATAGTCTGACTAAATAGTGTAAAAACACCTCTATTAAATCATTTGAACATGTTCTTTCAAGTAACTGAACAAATCAACAAAACGAATTGACCCATATACCGCTGGATAATAATTTTGAAGTCTATTTGCATAGAATAACTACAATAAGTTCCTAACACTTCCGGTAACGAAATCTTTTAAGAAAAACTATCTTACATAGACTGTTAACACTAATTTATTTTTCATTCAGGTAATAAAATTATACCGACATGCAAATCTACTTGTACATATCCAAATCAGTTCATTCCAGCATTAATTTCATTTTCTGTTTAGAAATTATTAGAATCCAGAAGCAAATATATCAGGAAAAATGATGAAATACCTGGTAGAAAAAAATTTTTCACACAACCCAAAAATTGATTTGCTCATACAAATAAATTAGTGTTTGACTGTAATAAAACGTAGAGGTAAAAATCGATTTGAGTTTCGATAAATCAAATTTATATAGAAAATAAAATAAAATCAAAAACTTGATTAGGAACACCCATCTGTGTTTTTTTCTAGGTTTAGGTAAAACCACACAAAGGAAGCTTAAGAGAATACATAATCCATCAATTTCCTTTGTAAATTTCATTTCCAAGCAATTAAATCAGAAGTTATCCACAAATATCATTTAATTTCCATTTAAAACAAAATGTGTATTTCCTTATTATTTACAAATAAGGCTGCAAAGAATGGAGAAGATATTCATGCATGAAGTAAACCCAAAATCAACAACCTCTTACTCTTCTAGCTCTAACAAGTTGAATCCTTCCTTCTCCCAAAAATCACGCAGGTATCCCAGAAGAGAATAATGAAAACAGACGGGAGAAATAAAACAAAATATAATGAAGAAACTATACTATAATGGAGAATTCTCAGTCTTCCCAATGTTGCTTCATGTGTCAATGCATGCCACATACTTGGTGTCAGATGAAGGTGTGTCCCTTTCAAAAATATCATTTTTTAAATATTAAAATATTATTATTATTATTCTATTTAACTTTTGATTTACATGTCAAATCCTTTTAGAATTTAAATATATTAATTTCACAAATTAATAATGCATTTTTTTAATTTTTATTTTAACTGATACCTAACTTTAATGGAAAAATTAATCATCATAATATAAGTCCACATATTGCCAACAATATGTTATTGTAATAATTATTCGAATTCCCATGTTCCATATAAAACATTCAAACAAATGAAAATCACCAAGCCCGTAAATAATAATAATTGTATATTCTCATAAAGCTGGTTTGTTATAGCATTTTCAAATAAAATTGAGAAAGTATTCATCACATGGTCATTACAAAATTCGAACAAAACAAAAGATGACCAAAATGATTAAAATAAAGTAACCGGAATAAAAATAACTAAAATATTCACTATCACTAATGAATTGTTTTACCTATGATTAAGGCCTAATCATGTTTTAGGAAGGATCATCAAGGTGGGTGCAGAGTTATTTGTTTCACAATGTCATACCCCCACAATAGAAGCTGTGGGTCATGATAATATGAACCAATTGACTTTTATACCCAATTCATGATCTTGTCTAATCCTGTTTAGACTTAACTGTAGTTAATTTAACTTACAAGAAATTTGGGGATGTTACATACTCGACCCCTTAGAATAATCAGCGTCTCAATGATTTCAGGATAAATAGATAAACTAAAACCATCATTCATTTGTTGCATTAATATATTTCAAATCTGCTTACAATTTGTATCAATATCATTTCAACTGAAACATAAAGGTCACAACATCCCTTATATATCTAGAAAATCAGTCACATAATCTGTAAACATAACACATTACTGTTTAAATGACATATTTTCCAAGTTCATTACAAAATCTTCAACAGTAACTACTCATCAAAAAGTACCTTAGTTCCAATATTCAGTTGTAAGATTATCTACAGGATTTTCTTATCTACCTCTTTATAGAAAAACTGAATTTAGTACTATAACAAAAATATATTCTTAAAAATCAGTCCAACAGATGCGGAAAAGTAGTATGGATATCTTCCAGATTCTCCCAAGTGGCACTTTCTTTAGAATATTGGTCCCACTGGACCTTACATTGTGAAACCTCATGGTTTTTCAAGTGTAACTTATGGGTTTCTAGTATTCTTATAGGCTCAACCGCAATTACCCCTAGATCCAGAACCTGCAATGAATCCCAATTAAGTACATGTGTTAAATTAGATAAATATTTCTTAAGCAAGGAAACATGAAATACATTATGCATCCTAGATAGAGCGGGAGGTAGTACTAGCTTCTAGGCCACTGGTCTAATGACCTCTAGGAATTCAAATGGTCCTCCAAACCTAGGAGATAGTTTGGCTGACCTGCCAAACTAAATGGAACTCTTTTTAGGTTTGACCCTAAGAAAAACTTTATCTCCCACGTTATATTTTATTTCAATTCTTTTTAAATCTGCATAACTTTTCTTTCTATTTATGGCCTCTTTCAATATTTCTTGGATAAAATTTAACGTGTTTTTCCATTTCTGACAGCATTTTAGGTCCAATTAGTACTCTATCTTCAATATTATCCCAACTTATTGGTGTTCTACACCTACGACCATATAAAGCCTTAAAAGGATCCATCTGAATGGAAGAATGGTAGGTGTTATTATAGGCAAATTCAACCAAGGGAAGATACTCTTCCCACTTGTATTGCCGATCTATGCAATACATTCTTAGTAAATGTTCTAGCACTTGATTTACTCTATCAGTTTGACCATCAGTTTCAAGATGGTAGGAAGAACTTATGCTTTGTTTTTTCCCTAAGGCAACATACAAAGTCTGCCAAAATCTAGAAGTCATCCTTGAGTCCCTGTCTAAAATTATTATTTCTGGAACTCCATGTAATCAGAAAACTTCTTGCAAAAACCTTTTTGCCAGTATGGGTGAATTATCCTTTAAATTACTTGCTATAAAAAGTGCCACTTTAGTTAACTTGTCTACAACTACAAGTATAACATCATGTTTATTTTGGGACATAGGTAGACCTTGGACAAAATCCATACTTATAACTTACCACTTATATTCTGGCACGTTGTGAGGATATAATAATCCTGCTGGATATGAATGTTCAACCTTTACTTGTTGACATTCTAGGAATTGTGAGACATAAAGAATCACATCACTTTTCATCTTTTTCCAGAAGTGTTACTTTTTTATGTCCGCCATCATTTTAGTTACTCCTGGATGACCCGAGTAGGGAACATCATGAAATTATCTCATATATTTTGTTTTAAGCTCTTTACCCTCTGTTAACACTTCCAGTAATGAAATCCTTTAAGAAAAACTAAGTCATCTTAAATAGACTGTTAACACTAATTTATTTTTTGTTCAAGTAATAAAATTATACCTACATGCAAATCAACTTGTACATATCCAAATCAGTTCATTCCAGCATTAATTTCTTTTTGTTTAGAAATTATTAGAATCCATAATCAAATATATCAGGCAAAATGATGAAATACCTAGTAAAAACATTTTTCACACTACCCAGAAATCACTTTGCTCATACAAATAAATTATTGTTTAACTGTAATAAAACCTAGAGGTAGAAATCAATTTGAGTTTCCAGAAATCAAATTTAAATAGAAAATAAAATAAAATAAAATTTCATTAGGAACACCCATCTACATTTTTTTCTAGGTTTAGGTAAAACCACACAAAGGAAGCTTAAGAGAATACATAATCCATCAATTTCCTTTTTAAATTTCATTTCCAAGCAATTAAATCAGAAGCTTTCCACAAATTCATTTAATTACCATTTAAAACAGAATGTGTATTTCCTCATTATTTACAAATAATGTTGCAGAGAAGGGAGAAGATATTCATGCTTGAAGTAAACCCAGAATAAACAACCTCTTACTCTTCCAGTTCCAACAAGTTGAATCCTTCCTTCCTAAAACTTGTGCAGGTATCCCAGAAGAGAAGAATGATAACAGACATGAGAAATAAAAGAAAATATAATGAAGAAACTCTACTATAATGGAGAATTTTCGGTCTTCCCAATGTAGCTTCATGTGTCAATGCATGCCACATACTTGGTGTCAGATGAAGGCGTGTCCCTTTCAAAACACTCAGATTTTAAATATTAAAATATTATTATTATTATTCTTTTTAACTTTTGATTTATATGCCAAATCCTTTTAGGATTTAAATATATAATTTCACAAATTAATAATGCATTTTTTTAATTTCTATTTTAATTGATACCTAACTTTAATGAAAAAATTAATCATCATAATATAAGTCCACATATTGCCAACAATATGTTATCGTAATAATTATT
This sequence comes from Taxus chinensis, assembly GCA_019776745.2. Taxonomy (NCBI): domain Eukaryota; kingdom Viridiplantae; phylum Streptophyta; class Pinopsida; order Cupressales; family Taxaceae; genus Taxus; species Taxus chinensis. The sequence continues at coordinate 897,841,205 of CM034150.1, forward strand.
TGAATTCCCATGTTCCATATAAAACATTCAAACAAATGAAAATCACCAAGTCTATAAATAATAATTTAAATATTTTCATAAAGCTGATTTGATATAACATTGTCAAATAAAACCGAGGCCGTATTCGTCACGGTCATTGCAAAAGTCGAAAAAAATAAAAGACGACCAAACCAATTAAAATAAAGTAACTAGAAGATAAATAACCAAAAGATTCACTATCATTAATGAATCATTTTAGCTATGATTAAGGCCTAATCATGTTTTAGGAAGGATCATCAAGGTGGGTGTAGAATTATTTGTTCCACAATGTCATGCCCCGTAGCAAAAGTTGTGGGTCATGATACAACAAACCAATTGAATTTTATACCCAACGATGATCTCGTCTAATCTTGTTTAGACTTAACTGTAGTTAATTTAACTTACAAGAAAGTTTGGGATGTTACAAACTTCGCCCCTTAGAATAATCAGTGTCTTGATGATTTTAGGATAAATAGATAAACTAAACCCATCATTCATTTGTTGCATTAATATATTTCAAATCAGCTTAAATTTTGTATCAATATCATTTCAGTTGAAACATAAAGGTCACAACATCCCTTATATATCTAGAAAATCAGTCACATAATCTGTAAACATAACACATTACTGTTTAAATGACATATTTTCCAAGTTCATTACAAAATCTTCAACAGTAACTACTCATCAAAAAGTACCTTAGTTCCAATATTCAGTTGTAAGATTATCTATAGGATTTTCTTATCTACCTCTTTATAGAAAAACTGAATTTAGTACTATAACAAAAATATATTCTTAAAAATCAGTCCAACAGATGCAGAAAAGTAGTATGGATATCTTCCAGATTCTCCCAAGTGGCACTTTCTTTAGAATATTGGTCCCACTGGACCTTACATTGTGAAACCTCATGATTTTTCAAGTGTAAGTTATGGGTTTCTAGTATTCTTATAGGCTCAACCGCAATTACCCCTAGATCCAGAACCTGCAATGAATCCCAATTAAGTACATGTGTTAAATTAGATAAATATTTCTTAAGACAAGGAAACATGAAATACATTATGCATCCTAGATAGAGCGGGAGGTAGTACTAGCTTCTAAGCTACTGGTCTAATGACCTCTAGGAATTCAAATGTTCCTCCAAACCTAGGAGATAGTTTGGCTGACCTACCAAACTAAATGGAACTCTTTTTAGGTTTGACCCTAAGAAAAACTTTATCTCCCACGTTATATTTTATTTCAATTCTTTTTAAATATGCATAACTTTTCTTTCTATTTATGGCCTCTTTCAATATTTCTTGGATTAATTTAACCTGTTTTTCCATTTCCGACAGCATTTCAGGTCCAATTAGTACTCTATCTTCAATATGATCCCAACTTATTGGTGTTCTACACCTACGACCATATAAAGCCTCAAAAGGAGCCATCTGAATGGAAGAATGGTAGGTGTTATTATAGGCAAATTCTACCAAGGGAAGATACTCTTCCCATTTGTATTGATGATCCATGCAATACATTCTTAGTAAATCTTCTAGCACTTGATTTACTCTATCAATTTGACCATTAGTTTCAGGATGGTAGGAAGAACTTATGTTTTGTTTTTTCTCTAAGGCAACATACAAAGTCTGCCAAAATCTAGAAGTCATCCTTGAGTCCCTGTCTGAAATTATTATTTCTGGAACTCCATGTAATCAGAAAACTTCTTGTAACAAACCTTTTTTCCAGTATGGGTGAATTATCCTTTAAATTACTTGCTATAAAATGTGCCACTTTAGTTAACTTGTCTACAACTACAAGTATAACATCATGTTTATTTTGGGACATAGGTAGACCTTGGACAAAATCCATACTTATAACTTACCACTTATATTCTGGCACGTTGTGAGGATATAATAATCCTGTTGGATATGAATGTTCAACCTTTACTTGTTTGACATTCTAGGAATTGTGAGACATAAAGAATCACATCACTTTTCATCTTTTTCCAGAAGTGTTACTTTTTGATGTCCGCCATCATTTTAGTTACTCCTGGGTGACCCAAGTAGGGAACATCATGAAATTATCTCATAAATTTTGTTCTGAGCTCTTTACCCTCTGGTAACACTTCCAGTAATGAAATCCTTTAAGAAAAACTAAGTCATCTTAAATAGACTGTTAACACTAATTTATTTTTTGTTCAAGTAATAAAATTATACCTACATGCAAATCAACTTGTACATATCCAAATCAGTTCATTCCAGCATTAATTTCTTTTCTGTTTAGAAATTATTAGAATCCAGAAGCAAATATATCAGGCAAAATGATGAAATACCTGGTAAAAACATTTTTCACACTACCCAGAAATCGACTTTGCTCATACAAATAAATTATTGTTTGACTGTAATAAAACCCAGAGGCAGAAATCGATTTGGGTTTCCAGAAATAAAATTTAAATAGAAAATAAAATAAAATAAAATTTCATTAGGAACACCCATCTGAATTTTTTTCTAGGTTTAGGTAAAACCACACAAAGGAAGCTTAAGAGAATACATAATCCATCAATTTCCTTTTTAAATTTCATTTCCAAGCAATTAAATCAGAAGCTTTCCACAAATTCATTTAATTACCATTTAAAACAGAATGTGTATTTCCTCATTATTTACAAATAATGTTACAGAGAAGGGAGAAGATATTCATGCCTGAAGTAAACCCAGAATAAACAACCTCTTACTCTTCCAGTTCCAACAAGTTGAATCCTTCCTCCTAAAACTCGCGCAGGTATCCCAGAAGAGAAGAATGATAACAGACAGGAGAAATAAAAGAAAATATAATGAAGAAACTATACTATAATGGAGAATTTTTGGTCTTCCCAATGTAGCTTCATGCATCAATGCATGCCACATACTTGGTGTCAGATGAATTGTGTCCCTTTCAAAACACTCAGATTTTAAATATTAAAATATTATTATTATTATTCTTTTTAACTTTTGATTTATATGCCAAATCCTTTTAGGATTTTAAATATATAATTTCACAAATTAATAATGCATTTTTTTAATTTCTATTTTAATTGATACCTAACTTTAATGGAAAAATTAATCATCATAATATAAGTCCACATATTGCCAACAATATGTTATCGTAATAATTATTTGAATTCCCATGTTCCATATAAAACATTCAAACAAATGAAAATCACCAAGTCTATAAATAATAATTTGAATATTTTCATAAAGCTGATTTGATATAACATTGTCAAATAAAACCGAGGCCGTATTCATCATGGTCATTGCAAAAGTTGAAAAAAACAAAAGACGACCAAACCAATTAAAATAAAGTAACTGGAAGATAAATAACCAAAAGATTCACTATCATTAATGAATCATTTTAGCTATGATTAAGGCCTAATCATGTTTTAGGAAGGATCATCAAGGTGGGTGCAGAATTATTTGTTCCACAATGTCATGCCCCGTAGCAGAAGTTGTGGGTCATGATACAACAAACCAATTGAATTTTATACCCAATGATGATATCGTCTAATCCTGTTTAGAATTAACTGTAGTTAATTTAACTTACAAGAAATTTAGGGATGTTACATACTTCACCCCTTAGAATAATCATCGTCTCGATGATTTTAGGATAAATAGATAAACTAAACCCATCATTCATTTGTTGCATTAATATATTTCAAATCACCTTAAAATTTGTATCAATATCATTTCAGCTAAATCATAAAGGTCACAACATCCCTTATATATCTAGAAAATCAGTCACATAATCTGTAGACATAACACATTACTACTTAAATGACATAACACATTACTACTTAAATGACATATTTTCCAAGTTCTTTACAAAATCTTCAACAGTAACTACTCATCAAAAAGTACCTTAGTTCCAATACTCAGTTGTAAGCTTATCTACAGGATTTTCTTATCTACCTCTTTACAGAAAAACAAAATTTAGCACTATAACAAAAATATATTCTTAAAAATCAGTCAAACAGGTGTGGAAAAGTAGTCTGGATATCTTCCATATTCTCCCAAATGGCACTTTCTTCAAAATATTGGTCCCACTAGACCTTACATTGTGAAACCTCATAGTTTTTCAAGTGCAACTTTTGGGTTTCTAGTATCCTTATAGGCTCAACCACGATTACCCCTGGATCCAGAACCTAAAATGAATCCAAATTAAGTACATGTGCTTAATTAGGTACATATTTCTTAAGCAAGGAAACATGAAATACATTGTGCATCCTAGATAGAGCAGGAGGCAGTGCTAGCTTGTAGGCTACTGGTCCAACGACCTCTAGGACATCAGATGGTCATACAAACCTAGGAGATAGTTTGGCTGACCTGCCAAATGAAAGTGAACGCCTTTTAGGTTTTACCCTAAGAAAAAAATTATCTCCCACATTAAATTCTCTGTCAATTCTTTTTAAATCTGCATAACTCTTCTTTCTATTTACGTCCTCTTTCAATCTTTCTTGGATTAATTGAACCTATTTTTCCATTTCTGACAGCATTTCAGGTCCAATTAGTACTCTATCTTCAGTATTATCCCAACTTATTGGTGTTCTACACCTACGACCATATAAGGCCTCAAAAGGAGCCATCTGAATCAAAGAATGGTAGGTGTTATTATAAGAAAATTCAACCAAGGGAAGATACTCTTCCCATTTGTATTTTTGATCCATGCAATACATTCTTAGTAAATCTTCTAGCACTTGATTTACTCTTTCAGTTTGACCATCAGTTTCAGGATGCTAGGTAGAACTAATGTTCAGTTCTGTCCCTAAGGCAGCATACAAAGTCTGCCAAAATCTGGAAGTCATCCTTGAGTCCCTGTCTGAAATTATTATTTCTGAAACTCAATGTAATCTGAAAATTTCTTAAACAAACCTTTTTGCTAGTATGGGTGAATTATCCTTTAAAATACTTGCTATAAAATGTGCCACTTTAGTTAACTTGTCTACAACTACTAGTATAACTTCATGTTTATTTTGGGACATATGTAGACCTTGGACAAAATCCATACTTATAACTTTCCACTTATATTCTGGCACGTTGTGACGAATATAATAATCTTACTGGATGTGAATTTTGAGCCTTTACTTACTGACATTCTAGGCATTGTGTGACGTAAATAATCACATCACTTTTCATCTTTTTCTAGAAGTATTACTTTTTTATGTCTACTATCATTTTTGTTACTCCTAGATGTCCCAAGTAGGGAACATCATGAAATTCTCTCATAACTTTATTTCTGAGATTTTTAACCTTTGGTACACATACTTTTTTGTTATAATGCAGAATCTCATTTGTTTCCAACTTGAAACCATCTTACCTTTTGTCCCTCAGATCTTTTTCTAAAGTTGTTTTAACATGATTGTAGTAGGGGTCATTGGTTAACTCATTTTTTACTTCATTTTTGAACTAGGTTCTTAATGTAATTATAGCAGCAATATACTTTATGTGACTTTAGTCATCAGCCACCCTATTTTGTTTTCCTTTAATGTAATTTATATCAAATTCATAATTGGCTACCTTGCATTTAGATTCAGTTGTGTAAAGATGTACTTGAGCCCTAGATGATTTGTTTTGAGTTCAAAAGGCTTCCCAAGAAAATAGTGCCTCCATACCTGCATCACATGAACAATCGCAGCAAGCTCAAGATCATGTGGTGCATAATTTACTTCATGCACCCTCAACTTCCTACTTTCAAAAGCTTCCACATGCCCATCTTTTAGTAGTAATCTGCCTAAACCTTCCCCTGAAGCATCAGTTACCACCGAGAAGTTTCTCGTTTGGATCCGGAATCTTTAACACTAGAGAACTTGTGAGTCTACCTTTTAACTCCTTAAAGTCTTATTCACACTTGATGTCCCAAACAATTTTTCTTACCCTTCTTTTGCGAAGAAGTGATAGGTCCTGCTAACTTAGAAAAGTCCTTTACAAACTTCTGATAGTAGCCTGTTAGACCCATAAAACTTCTCACTTCATGTACATCCTTCGGTGCTAGCCATTCCATGATGGCACTGATCTTTGAAGGGTCCACCCAAATTCCCTCTTTATTTATTATGTGGCCTAAGTATTGTACTTCGTATTGATACAAAGTACACTTAGATAATTTTCCATATAATTTATGTTTTCTTAGAATTCCTAGCACAATCTTTAAATGCTCATTATGTTCTTCCTCATTCTTGGAGTATATTAATATATCATCGAGAAAGATAAGTAAAAATTGGTCTAAGTATTCCCTAAACATGTTGTTCATCAAGTTCATGAAAGCGGCAGGTGCATTTGTTAGTCCGAAGGGCAAAAATGTAAACTCGTAATGCCCATACCTTGTTCTACAAGAGGTTTTATAGATATCTTCATCCTCTATTCTCAGTTGATGATAACCGGATCTGATATCTATCTTGGAAAAACACTTTTGCCCCCCCCATTTGATCAAATAGATCATCAATTCGGGGATATAATTGGTCTAATTAGACCCAAGGACAACAACTCATGTAATTGAGCTTTCAATTCAACTAATTTGGTTGGTGTCATTCTGTATGGTGCCTTGGAAATATGTTCCATTGTTTGTTTGACCTCTATTATGAAGTCAAATTCACGCTTAGGTGGAATTCTGGGCAACTCATTTGGAAACACATCTCTAAATTCCCTTAGGATGGGAAATGCTTCAATTTCAGGCTCAATTTCGTATCCTAAATTTATTATTTTCACAGAATATAGATGGCACTTTTCCTTTTTCAACTACATGGTGGATATCTGCATAGTGACACTCTCTTTTAACACCCTGAACACTCACTATTTTCTATTGATCATCACAGGAGGTTACACATTTTCCTAAGAAATCCAAGGTTGCATTATGTTGACTTAACCAATTTATACCTATGGCAATATCATAGGATCCAAGAGGTGCTACATACAAGTTTAATCTTGTTGTGAACTCAGGTAATTCTAGTGGTGCCTCAAACAAACACTGCTTCACTCTATGTACAACATTATTTCCATATTGTACAGTCCAAGTGTGTTTCATGTACCCAACTCTTATTTTGAGTTTATCAACTACTTTAGATGAAACAAAACATTCTATTGAACCAAAATCAAATAAAACAGAAATAGGTTCTCCAAAAAGCTCACCTGAGTTTTCAATGGAAGTCGCTTGATTTTCTGCTTGTTTATTATGGACTGCAGCATAAATCTTATGTTGTTTCCCCTCTTTATTTACCATAGTAGATCCCTTATATTGGTTATTCCATTGTCCTCTTTACTGAAAGTTGTTAGAAAAATGATCGCCACCGTACTTAAGACATCCACCTAGAGTTCCTTTTCTCTCAATTTTATTTTGGCTGAAACTTGTTCCTTGTTGCCCATTATTTTTATTATTCACAACATTTCTACCCACTATTCCTATTTTATTGAAAGGATTGAACTTGTTTTCCATTTTTCCATGTTGGTTACTTGTGGTTGGTGTTTGAAAACTACAATTTTTCCATCTATTTTCCTCTTTAGAGGCATAAATACTTCACAACTTTTGTTTTTACTTGATAGTTTTTTCAAACACTGTTTCCATCGAGGTAGGTCCATGAACATCTACCTCACCACCAATGCTAGGATTCAATCCCATTATAAATTTTCTCACTCTAAACTTTTCATCCTTTTGATACATAGGAACATATTTTAGCAATCGAGTGAAATGTTCCCAATATTCTGTAACTGAGTATCTTCTTTTAGTCATAATTTGGAATTCTGCCATCTTTTGGTCAAAGTATAGTTGAGGTAGCCATCTTTGACAGAATTAGGCCTTAAACTACTCCCACGTGATCATACAAGAATCAATTCCTTGTTCCATTTTTCAATTATCCCACTAGGAAAATGTTTCAAAGAACAATTGGTAAGCTCCCCATAGTGCTTTTGTCTCCTCTGAAAAGTCCCTAATCTCAAAATACTTTTCCATTTTCAGATAGCCAATTTTTAGCGCCATCCCCAAGATTTGTACCATTAAATTTAGGTAGGGATATTCTTTTAATGTCCCTTGCTAACTTAGCAGCTAGCCTTGCTTTCTTATTTTCCCTTTCATTCAGGTGCTCGGGTTGATCATCATGTTGCTCATCATCCCTATGATCCTCATCTTCTTCACAACCCTGACCTTTTTGTTCTATGGCAAGCAACTCGATTTTGGGTGTCATTCAAAAGGTTGAGAATTTCTTCTAACTTAGCAGTCGTATTATCCAACATGTCATCATTATTTACCCCACTGTCACTCGCCATATTAGCTCTTGTTGTCAGCCTAGCCAAAGTTTCATGTTTTTATAAAAGAGGATACTTTTTATTAGAACGTGTGTCCCATTAATGTCCATGTGTCTAAGCCTCTAGCTCTGATACCAAAATGTAACGCTCAAAATTACTAGAACTGGAAAATGGGGATTTATTTTTTAAAAAATACATAAAAATAGATTACGCAGCTGCAATCATACAGATTTATTTAATCAAATTCTTTAAATAAAATTTCTTCTTTTGATCTATCTGATAACATCCATGTAAGCCATGTGCGGCTGAGAAGGGTGTATTCAGATCTCCACGATCTCCCTTTGCCACTACTTCGAGTGAAAATGCTTACTAGCATTTTGGCTCAACCTTTTTTAGGTCATGGGAACCATATGAAAGTCATTAGGTCTACCACAAAGCTATTTTTCCGACTTCGTATTCCAGTGTCTAACCATTGCCTACCTCATTTTAAGTGTTCAACTTCCCATGATCAAGTTACTGGAAATTTTTAATTTAATTGGAGGATTAGGTGATCAAACAATGCACAACCATCAATGCATTACTTTTGCCAAAGTTTTCCTCCATGCAAGTTATGGCTAAACTCAAGACAACACACTAGTCTTATGAGTTTAAGTCTTCTGCCACCTCACAACTATCCCTTTCCCAGTTATCTAGATCTCATAGTTTGTATTTACTTTATTTCCAATTAAACCTATCTTGCAAGAGTTTATATCGAGATAAATTCCAAAGGCCAACTAGGATAATCATGAGATAAGACTAATGGATCTTTTCATCTATTTATTATCCCATTTAGTCTCTCTTTCCCTGATGCTAGTTTTTTTCTTAAACCTTAAATTACCTTTTACAATGATACTCTTTCATTCTCTATACAACAGGATTTACAATCTTATCATATTAATACCAAGTTTACCAAAAATATGAATTAAATATATATATTAAAACATGTATATTTAATTATTCCTTTGATTAGCTATGCCACTAAAATAGCTTATTTAATTTATAAATTAAAGACAATTGATTGTTACAATAATTTCCCAATTATCATCTTCATACATTAACAAATATCAAATAAATAAATTTAACAATTTATGATAAGTAATATTTCTTACTTCTAGTATTTATCATTTACTCATATTGAGATATTATTTCATACAAGGTAATCATCTCATTATTAACATCATAAATTACTTATGTTGTTAAGGCAAAATATATAACTATTACGGTAACTCTCACTATGAGTGAGATTTGAATATTAACAATGGGTCCAAGATCCCAATAAATTTAGTCAAAATTCTGGGATATCATCCTTCTACAAATTGAAATCCAAGTATTTCACTTAGATCCATGCTACGATAAAACTTCACAAGACATGAGTTTCCACATATCCGAATGTGATAGCTAATTGTCCTACAAGACTGGAGTAGTGGTATGTTTTCAGCTCAAAATTAACTAGCATGAATATTACCTCTATTTTCAGATGCAATTATTTAATAAAATATGAAATGATAGACATGTTATTTTATCAACAAACGTATGGTAATAAATTGGAGGATGTATTATTACATGTTTTTCATCAAGATACAACTATGAATGTACACAAATAGAACAACCAATTTCTGTTTCAGAAATCATGTTTCACTCTAATCACAAGGATCAAGACATAATCAAACCATAATCATTCAACATCCAAATTATGACTAAACCACAAGAAAATCATGCTTCACATGGTACAGATTCAACTATTATTTCTCTTACCTTCCAATAAACAAACATCTTAACAAAAATGTCTAAAATCATCATTTCCAAATACCAATTAGACATATTCCCTCTAGGTAATGAGAATCTCTATAAAACGCATAGTAACTGTGTTTAAAACAATCAAAATACACACACACACACATACATACACACACACACACACATACACACACACACACACACATATATACACACACACACAGGAAGAGTACAACTAAATAGTGTAAAAACACCTCTATTAAATCATTTTAACATGTTCTTTCGAGTAACCGACAGATCAATAAAACAAATTGACCCATATATCATAGAATGATAATTTTGAATTCTATTTACTTAGAATACCAACAATAAGTTTCTAACACTTCCAGTAACGAAATCCTTTAAGAAAAAATAAGTCATCTTACATAGACTGTTAACACTAATTTATTTTTCATTCAGGTAGTAAAATTATACCTATAGGCCAATCAACTTGTACATATCCAAATTAGTTCGTTCCAGCATTAATTTCTTTTCTATTTAGAAATTATTAGAATCCATAAGCAAATATATCAGGCAAAATGATGAAATACCTGGTAAAAACATTTTTCACACTACCCAGAAATCGCTTTGCTCATACAAATAAATTATTGTTTGACAGTAGTAAAACCCAGAGGAAAAAATCGATTTGGGTTTCCAGAAATTAAATGTAAATAGAAAATAAAATAAAATAAAAATTGATTAGGAACACCCATATGTGTTTTTTTCTAGGTTTAGCTAAAACCACACAAAGGAAGCTTAAGAGAATACATAATCCATCAATTTCCTTTGTAAATTTCATTTCCAAGTAATTAAATCAAAAGCTATCCACAAATTCATTTAATTTCCACTTAAAACATAATGTGCATTTCCTCATTATTTACAAATAATGCTACAGAGAAGGGAGAAGATATCCATGCCTAAAGTAAACCCAGAATCAGCAACATCTTACTCTTCCAGCTTCAAAAAGTTGAATCCTTCCTTCCTCCTAAAACTCACACAGGTATCCCAGAAGAGAAGAATGAAAACAGACATGAGAAATAAAAGAAAATATAATGAAGAAACTATACTATAATGGAGAAGTTTTGGGCTTCCTAATGTTGCGTTATGCGTCAATGTATGCCACATACTTGGTGTCAAATGAAGGTGTGTCCCTTTTAAAACTCTTAGATTTTAAAGGTTAAAATATTATTATTATTATTATTATTAACTTTTGATTTACATGCCAAATCCTTTTAGGATTTAAATATATAATTTCACAAATTAATAATGAATTTTTTTAATTTTTAATTTTGATTGATACCTAACTTTAATGGTAAAATTAATCATCATAATATAAGTCCACATATTGCCAACAATATGTTATCGTAATAATTATTCGAATTCCCATGTTCCATATAAAACATTCAAACAAATGAAAATCACCAAGTCCGTAAATAATAATTCGAATATTCTCATAAAGCTAGTTTGATATAGCATTGTCAAATAAAATTGAGGCAATATTCATCACGGTCATTGCAAAAGTTGAACAAAACAAAAGATGACCAAACCAATTAAAATAAAGTAATCGGAATACAAATAACTGAAAGATTCACCATCATTAATGTATTTTTTTACCTATGATTAAGGCCTAATCATGTTTTAGGAAGGATCATCAAGGTGGGTGTGGAGTTATTTATTCTGTAATGTCATGCCCCGCTGCAAAAGCTATCGGTCATGATACGATGAACCAATTGAATTTTTATACCCAATGATGATCTCGTCTAATCATGTTTAGATGTAAATGTAGTTAATTTAACTTACAAGAATTTTTGGTATGTTACAGGGTATCAAAGTTACACATACAACCACATCATTAAAAAAACAAAAAATTACTTCCTCTCAATGGATATTCAATCCATTTAAACTATTGTAACTTCCTTCCATGTTATTTTAAAAATATGCATTCAAACATCATTATGAATATTCTATCACTTAATGGCCTCTCTTGCAATTATAAATAATGGATCATATCCTTTACAAACATCCTCTGGAAATCCATGTAAGCTTTATGCAAATTACAACCATCCTCTGCCAAATTTTCCATTCAAATTTGCATCCTTTTGTCCAAATTTTCTCGTAGGATTGTCACTTCTTCATTTGGAGATTATTTAGAGAATCCACAATCCAAAGACCATAATAAATTCAACAAATGTGTGTGTGCATTTCAACAATTTCATCATCGATGTTGTAAGAGGACCTTGGAGAAAGGTTTGTTGCTGTATTATTTGCTTATCTTTCACTTCTGCAAGTTTTTACTGTATATAGGTTGACATTTACAATACATGGCCACACTTATCAATTGGAATTTTTTTTAATGTTAGAATCCTTATGATGAAAACCCATTTGATTTTAGAATATTTGTGGAATTTGGTGGAAGATGGACTTTCTAAACTAGCAAATCAACTGGCCTATAATGTCCTTCAACAATGTGAAAATAATTGTTAAAAGAAAACAAAAAGAGGGATGTTCAAACATTGTTTATCATCCAAAAATCCATAGATGAGTTGATTTTTCTTGTGGCTGTAGAAACAAAGTATAAAGAAACATGAAATATTCTACATAAGTCATATCAATGTTGAATATGTTGTAGATTGGGCAAAAACGTTGAAATGAAAACAACCATGGTGAAAAAAAAATGTGTGATTGAAGATGAGTTCCTCATTTTTCAAGATGATAGAGAAGTGGGATAAGACCAATCCAATTTGAAAGAAAAGAGCAACAACCAATCCATAGAAACTATAGAGGATGCAATAAAATGCCCAATTTTTTATGAAGAGAAGGATAAATTTATAGATGAGGTGGTGGAAGACAACAATTTGACCTCAAAAAGGAAATTAGAAGGACGTTTGGTTTCATCCATAAAAATTGATCAAAATATCGCCACAACGAGCATTACTTTAATGATATTGGTCGCTCTACAAAGTCCTTACAAACTCAGCAAAGTTCACTAGAACAACAAGTAAAAGCTATCAACCTACTCAAACAATCATGGAAGCCACATATATGGAGACTCCCACTTCAAGTAAAATCAATCTCATAATCTCTTCTATTTTCTCCTCATGGAAAATAGTTATAGTGTGAATGTAAACTCATTAAGAGGCTTCACTAAAGCAATTTCTCTTATGTGTTTTTTACTAACCCTTATACACGTTTGTGGGGGATCAATATGGTGAATGGATGGCTAAATTTATCAAAATATTGCATGCAGTACACTGGTGGGGACATAAAATAGGATCTTCTAATCTTATGTCCCCTCTTCAGTAAACAATGATTCAGCATATTATCCATCAATAGTCAGAAAATTCTCATATTCCACCTATTCACTCATGTTTTAAAATTCTCACAGTGCACCTAAAGAGGTCACGGTGGCGACAACTCTAAAAGGCATGTTTTCACATACAATATTTTGCTAAATTCACCAAGTTCTCTTTATTCAAATGCTTTGCCAATTTTAAATAACTTTTGGTTATATTCAACGTCTTCCTCTCAGAGGGTTGCTGAAGTGACACCTCTACCTATGGCCAAAAGAACATTCAAATATGTCATGTTTACCTAAATAGTCGTTTCAAAGACATGTCAAGACAATTCAAAACATGATGCAGTCACAACAGTAACTTCTACAAAAGCTTAAATGTCAAAATGATTCCCAAAAATGGTTACATCAGGCATAACCAATTGCAATGTTTTGCCACAAATGTAAATGGCATTACTGACGGTTTCATGGAATTGAAAGACTGATCCTTTGCTAAAGTGAAGGATAAGTCATTTCATATGCTAAAGTGAAAACTTTTAGGATTGAAATACAAATGAGCAATAAAAAAAGGAATTAAAACATAAATAAAAGAAGCATGCAATCACAAGATAAACCCAAGATTTAACATGGTTCACACGATTTGGGCTACATCCATAAGAAACAAGCCATATTTCTCCTATATTCCATCATAAGGAATATAATACAATTCTCTCTTTTTCATACTACAAAGAGTAAATCCTTGCACATATATATAACTTGTACACCTCTTTGTACATTTTTTCTTCAACGACAAGAAACCTAAATATCACATACTTATAAAAATAAAAACTTTAGTCTATTAATAGCGAATCCAATCTATTAATAAGACAATATTATTTTTATCCATGACCATGATTTCCTTCCAAAAAATAGGAAAAAGAAAACCAAAATGCCACTTTAACTTGTAATCAGGCTCCATAACTTCAACAATCTCCCACTTGGAGACTGACTACTACAACCCCCTATTACAGCTCATCCTCATACTCTTCTTTGACTTGTTTCACTTGTTCAAGATCAATCTTGAAGACCTACCGAAGTCGAAAAACCTTCCAACTTCTCTTTTGTCACCGCCTTTGTCAACATATCAACAGGATTTTGACTTGTATGGAGCTTATCCAACTTCAGTTGTCCATCCTCTAAAAATGATATAATAAAGTGATACCTGAGTTATATATGTTTGGTTCATGAATGGAATGTTGAGTTATTTTCAAGACAAATTGAACTTTGGCTATCACTGAATAACATGTAATCCTCTTGCTTCTTTCCCAATTCTTCCATCAACCGTTGCATCCATATCATCTCCTTGCTTGCTTCTGTAGCAGAAACATACTCTACCTCTATAGTATACAAGGAAACAATCTTCTGTAGTTTAGAAATCCAAATAACTGACATACCACCAAAAATGAAGACATAACCTATGGTGCTCCTCCTACCATCCAAATCTCCAACCATGTCTACATTAACATATCTGTGTAAGGAAACCTCTAACCCTCCATAGCATAACTATCTACTATTGGTCCCTCTCAAGTATATGAGAATCCACTGGACTGCATTCTACTGCTCCTTTCCTGGATTACTCATGTATCTGTTGACAACTCTCACTACATGGGAAATGTCTAGTCTTGTGCAAACCATAGCATACATCAAACTTCAAACTACTAAAGCATATGGAACTTTGGACATATATTCAATCTCTTCATGTATTTTAGAACACTATTATTTAATCAACTTGAAATGCCTTTCCAATGGTGTACTCACTAGTTTTGCATCTTGCATCCTAAAACTGTCTAGCACCTTATTCACATACTCTTCTTGATACAAAGTCAATATTCTACTCTTTATGTCTCTATTGATTCTCATGCCAAGAATTTTCTTTGTTGCACCTAAGTCCTTCATGGAAAATGTATTGGCTAACTATCTCTTTAGCTCATTTATATCCTGTATGTTTGACCCTACCACAGTATGTCATTCACATACAATAACAAGATAATATAGTTGTCATTATTTAGTCTCTTAAAAGAAACACAATGATAAAAGTAACATCTAGAGTAACCTTGTTCTATCATGAACCTGTCAAATCTCAAATACCACTATCGTGGAGCTTTCTTAAGACCATACAAGCTCTTCTTCAATCTGCACACTAATTTCTCCTTCCCTTGACTTCATATCCCTGTGGATGCTCCATATAAATTTATTCCTCCAAATCACCATGAATAAAAGTAATTTTTACATCTTATTGTTCAAGATGCAAATCTTCCACACCTACCAAATGTAAGTTCTAATGGAAGTCATTTTAACAACAGGTTTGAAAATTTCAACAAAGTATACACCTTTTTCCTGTGCAAATCCCTTCACAACAAGTCTTTCCTTGTACCTCTTTTTGTCACCTTCTTATTCCTTCAACCTGTAAACCCAATTTTTTTTCAATTCTCTCTTTCCTGCAAGAAACTAAACCAAATCCCAAGTTTGGTTGCGTTCCAATGATTCCATCTTCTCATCCATTTTGTGCTCCCACTTTTCCGTGTTTCTACCTACATTTCTTCTTCAAAGCTTTCTGGTTCTCCACCATCCATCAATAAACAATAATAAAGCTCATATGAAAAATAATCTTATAGGAGGTCTAATTACCCTAGTAGAATGTCTCACAAGATTATCTAGATTTTGAGGATCTTGTTATTCTTGCTGATTTTAATCTACAGAATCAACACTGGTTGTGTTAAGATTGATGCCAACTTGTTTATTTTCCAGCACTTTGTGAAATTCTCTATCTTTTATCTCATCAAGTGCTACATACTCAAACTTTTCCAGCTTATTTTCTTGTAGTTGATCCTTTTACATATCCCTTTCATTGAAAATAACATCCCTACTCCTAATGACTTTCTTCTCATCCAAACTCCACAACCGGAATCCAAAATCATTAGTGCCATATCCAATGAAATTACATTTATTTGACTTAGCTTCTAGCTTGGTCCTATCCTTTTTATCAAAGTGAGCAAAAGTTTCACAACGAAAAAAATTTAGAAAAAAATAGTTTACCTTCTTACCGGCCTCCTCTGGTACTCCACCTTCTAAAACACTTGAAGGTCCTTTTTTTATCAAGTAAATAGTAGTATCTACAACACCCACCCAAAATTGTAAGGGTAATCTAGCGTGTAATCTCATGCTCCTTGCACGCTCCATGATAGTCATGTTCATCTTTTCTGACACACTATTATGTTGTGGTGTTCTAGGGACTGTCTTCATGCTACGGATTCCATTATGTGAACAATAATTCTTAAATTCATTGGAACATTATTCTCCACCATTATCAGACCTGAGACACTTCAATTTCAAACTTGTTTCATTCTCAACCAGAACTTTTCACTTCTTGAAAGTATTAAATACATCAGATTTCTTCTTTATACAATAAACACAAACCTTCCTAGTAACATCATCAATAAAATTAATATAATAATGTGAACCACCAAGAGAAGATACCTAAGCTGGCCCCCACACATCTGTATGAAAAAATTCTAACCCATGCTCCTTCTTGGTTGTTCCAACCCTAAGAAATCTCACATGCTTTTATTTCTCATACACACAATGGTCACAAAAGTCCATGTTTATGTTTTTTAAATCTAACAACTTTCCATATGAATGTAAAATCGTCATTCCCTTCTCACTCATATGGTCAAGTTTGTGATGCCATAGAGTTGTGTCTATACATGTAGTAGCCAAAATAGAAGAGGGATCAGTACTAACAGTGGATAAATACAAAGTACCTAATTTATTATCTCTCGCAACCACAAGAGCACCCTTGGTAACTTTCCAATAATCTGTTGTATGTGTAACCATACAACCTTCATCTCCTAATTGCCTTACAAAAATTAGATTCCTCCTTAGGCTAGGAACGTACATGTCATTCTTCAATACCCAAGTGTTACCACTCTACAATTTAACTTGAACACTGCCTTTTTCAACAATGTTACATGGCTCATCATCACCAAGATATACATGCCAAAAATTCCCTTGAACATAATCTTGAAAATATTGTCTATGAGGAGTTGCATGAAATGAAGCACCAGAATATAAAACCCAAGATTCTAATTTAATATCCAAAGAAATAATAAGAGCATCTTATAACACATCACTTACTATTTTTTCCTCTTTTTTCCCTTCTTGTTGATCTTTCCTTGATTTTAAAGACCAACAATCTTTCTTTGCATGTCTTTTTTTTCCACAATTTCAGCATACCATCCTGCTTCTAGATTTAGATCTTCCTTTCTTAGACCTTCCACGGTGTCTAGGAATTTTTTCTTTTTTCCTTTTTTCTTCCCTTATTTTCTACACTCAAATCATTACTAGATAACTCACCTACTCTTTTTCTTCTCATCTCTTCACTAAGAATCACACCAGTAATATTAACAAACTTTAAAGTGTTTGAACATGAAACAAAATTACTCACATTCATAACCAAAGTATTCCAACTTTCAGGCAATGAGCACAAAATCAAAATAGCCCTAACTTCATCATCAAAATTTACTCCTACATAGCTTAATTAATTAGTAACCGTGTTGAATTCATTCAAATGATAATTTACTGAATCACTTTCTGACATCTTCATATTAAACAAACTTTTCATGTGAAATATCTTATTGGAGGATGAGGGTTTTTCATATAATTTACTGAATTTTTCCATCAATTCTACCATTGTCTTTTCCTTAGAAATATTGAAAGCTACCGTTTCTTCCTAGAATAACCATATGGTTCCCAGTTCCTTTTGATCAAGAACATCCCATTCTTCATCTTTCATAGCTAACAACTTCAAAGTTTTCCCTTTCAATGGTAGATAAAGATCCTTCTTATATAGGTAGTCCTCCAATTGCATCTTCCATTGCCAAAATATCTGGCCATTAAACTTCTTAACCCTTAACTTACTATCTTCTTCCATTGCTCCCACTCAAAAAATAAACCCTCCTATGAGATTTTTCTGACCAAACAAAATCCTGATCTGATACCAGTTGTTAGGGTCGAAATACAAATGAAAAATAAATACGAAATTAGAACAGAAATAAAAGAAGCATGCAATCACAAGATAAACCCAAGATTTAACATGGTTCACCCAATTTGGGCTACATCCACCATAAACAAGCCAAATTTCTCCTTTATTCAGACATAAGGAATACAATACAATTCTCTCTCTTTTTCATACTGCAAAGAGTAAATCTTTGCACATATATATAACTTGTGCACCTCTTTATAAAAGTTTGCTTCTACTACAAGAAACATAAATATCACATGCTTATAAAAATAACAACTCCATTCTATTAATAAGACAATGCTATTTTTATCCATGACCATGATTTCCTCCCAAAAAATAGAAAAAAGAAAACCAAAAATGCCACTTTAACTTGCAATCAAGCTCCACAACTTCAATAAAAACAATGCTAGCTAGATGTGAGACTATGTGTCTCAACTTCTTCTCTTACTCTGTATTTGCAATCATTAATTCTACTTGTCATTTTGTTTTATAATTGTTAAACCTGCAGGAGTCATTTGATGGCTAACCGTTCTTCATTATCTTGGATTCTTTTGATTTAAAGGAAGATTTTTTTGTCTATTTAATGGCCAACCCTTATTATAGTGGTTGCTATCTAGTTACTGTTATTGTGTTTCTAGTGATGTTGACGTTGTTAATTACGCAAACACGTTGAAGATGCCTTGAAAAATCCACAAATGATTTGCCAAATTTTCTCGAAACGTCACAAATGCAACAATTTCAAGGGCACTATGTAGTTCCCACTTCCCTTCAACACCTTTTTTACTATTATTTTTCGATACTGCCGACTGCACTTATGGATCTATTATATCTTCTTTGATTTAGCATGTTAGTAGATATTAGAGATATTGAATTGTAATTTATTTGATTCACATATGATGCATATGGACCATTAGAGACATTTGATGTTGATATTGATATACTATTGACATGGTTATTTATCTATAGTTCTAACATGTGATATAGTTAGTCTTATTGAGTAGACCTTTGATAATTGGATTAATGTTGTGATCGTTTTGACATGAATGAAATGCGGAATAGAAATTTGCTAGAAATTGTAACTCATATCGTATTTGTATAAGATGATGTTAATTCATACATAGTTGATCTTAGATTTATATCATATATTTTGGCATGGATGTTTTAATGCATGGCCACGAGGCCGAAGGAGGTATTCTATGTTTTGCAGGTATATTATATTCACAACAACATTGGGGGATTGGAGGACCAACCACATCAGGAATTCGAGAAGAATTCAACTAGGGTCACCATGGCAACATGTAATTGTGTGTGTGGTAGAATTATTTGGTTAGGGGAAAAATTGTGACCAAGGGGTCATGTGTTGTTTTGTTTTAATTTCTTTCTTTTTAATAATGTTAGTATGTGTTTTCTTTTAGTAATGACATCTACTTGTTTTACTATTTAGATTTTTGGATATGTGTTTACCCCTTTATTACTCATGGGTTGAAGTGTCCTAATTAAGCTAATTTAAATTTGTCCTAAGACTTATTAAAGATGTGACCAAAAAGGGGTTCATTTATTAGACTTGATTTACTCTTGTATTTTGTGTTGAGTGTTGTATGCTTGAGTCTTGAGTGTAATACACCCTACCCTTCATGGGAAACTCGAATTTGGCCTTAGAGGCCAAATTTTGGAAGCTTGTGGGATAAGTCAAACTTGTCCCAGACCTCTTAAATGCCTACGCCAACCCTACCTATGGGTTGGGGGGTCAAATTTAGGCCCTATTAGGTGTTTTGGGAAGATAAAAAGGTGAAATGTCAATTGTAATTTCTTTCAAACTATTTAATTTTGTCCTTTGGGGGAGTGGGCTTAGATGGAGTGTGTAAGTCTCCTTGTAATTCCTTCAACCACATATTAATTGTGCATTAGAATATGAGGTTGACCAAGTGATGTGGAGTGGAGAAGATATGAGGTGGCATCCTACTTGGAGCCACATCATCCCTCCTCTCTCCTTTCCCTATTTATTGAAATCATTTTTACTTGGGTTGGGGGTTACTTGATCATTTGAGTCTCTTGAATTTTTGGAGAAGTGAGAGGATTTTTGAGAGAGTTTGTGGATTGTTGGAGCTTTGTGGATGCTTGCTTGGTTTTTTTGGAGGATCTTGGAACTTCATACTTGGAACAAGCTCTATCATGGGAGAGGTAGGAGCTTCACCTTGTTAAATTTTGTTGTTTATTTTTGTGCTTATAGGTTTGTGTTGAATGTTATTTCCCTTTTGGAATGTTTATTTGGGTATGGGTAGATTGCCTAAGTTTGGAGTAGGAGGAGACTATGGGGAGGTTATCTTGTAGGGAGGCATAAGAGCTTACTTTTGAGGAGGGAGTTTGGGTTGGGTGGCCCCACCTTGTTTTGAGGAATGCTTGCATTCTTCTTGTTCTTGTTTTGAGGGAGGTATAAGAGTATATGGAGCTATAAGGGGTACTTGCGGGAGGCATAAGAGTTTGTAGGGGATTTGATATTTACATTGGAGGTTTTTGGGTGGGCACCCATTCCCATTAGGAGGCATAAGTGGCCTCCTCATAGGTATTACTCTTTTGGATTTCTTGACAAGCCTTGTGATCTTGTTTATTTTTTTATTTCTTCTTGTTGAGTTGTTGTTGTGTTTGTATGTAAATGGAATGAATGTGAAATTATATGTTAAGTATTGTGCAAGCTAGTAGTTTCCATGAGTTGAAATCTTCTCCCATTGTAATGTGGTTGGGGCTCGGGGACCAATGGAGAGGATGGCTTCTCCTCTCCATTGGATATCTTGGTTGGGTAAATATCATTGCATCTCCCCCTATTTTGTTGTGAATCAAGAAAATTCTTGAAGGAGCTATCTTGTTGGTGTTTGAAGATTGGAGTCTTGTTGATGACCATGTGAAACTTCCTTAGTATTTTACCCACCTAGAGTGGAAGAAATTGTAACAATGTATTTCATTCTTGTATTTACATTTTGTATGGTTTCCCACATCAAGTGGAGGACATTGTAATGACTTTTTACAAGAAATTTGTATTCAAATAGTTGTATTGATATTGCATTGTATGTGGAAAGAAACAAATAAGAAAAGAAAAGAAGAAAGAATGTTATTGTGGAGTTAGTTTTGCAAATAGAAAATAAAGTATTTTCTCCTTGTTGAAATCTTGGATGTATTGTGACAAAAGTAGTGCTTGTGTTAAAGGATTTAAGTTATATCGATGGAAAATAAAGTACTTTCATTGTAGAGTTGTTTTATTGTAAATACACAATAAGAAAAAAAGTAAGTTGAAAGAAGTTGAGCTTGTTGTGTAACAAAATTGAATGGAAAAATAAATTTATTTTAACTTTTTTGAATTTATGTACATTGTACTAAAATGAAAGAGAGAAAAAACTAGATTATAATGTATTTAGAAATGTGGATTTTGTAGCAAGGAAATGACAAAGAAATTAAATAGGTTTAGATTCCCTTTTGCTCTTGTAATGGAAAGAAGAATCTAGTTAAAAAAATGGAAATTATTCTTGTAAGTAGATGGATTTTTATTAGAGTTGAAAACACTTTAAAATGAATAGATTTAGCTAAGAAATGAATAAAAGAGCAATAAATCTCAAATCTGGAACTTGAAATGAACAAAAACAAACTAAGAATGCATTTTTACATCTTCTAGTAACTTTAAGTTTTTGTGAAAAATATTGGCACTAAGGTTTTGTTTTTTCAGAAACAAGACTGCCACCCTATGCAGAGAGGCGGTCCCGTAGCCACCGCTCAAGCTAAGGCGGCGGTCTCAAAACCGCCGCGCAGTAGGGCGGTAGTCTGTGGTTTTGTCACCTAGGCAGGGGCGGCGGTCCTAGGACCGCCAGTTTGCTCTGGGTAGCAATTCTGTCACTTATGAAAAAATTCCTGATCTCGATGTCGATGTAAAATCCATGGTTCTAGTCTTCATCCTTTCTTCAGTTGTACTTGCATAATGGACCAAACATATTAGAAGAAAACACTTCTTCTCCATGCTCTTTACTCCATTCCTTTACATAGTTCATCTCTTTTGCAATCTCATAAGATTCATTATCGTTTTCCTTCATTCATTTGATTCACTCCTCCTTCCTCTTTGATTTCATTCAAAACACCATTTACATCTCTCTTTATCCATGCCAAGACCAATTATTGAATTCTTTCCATTTTCAAGCATCTCCATCCTAAGAACATATGGTTTTCATTCTTCATGCTAAGGTTTTCCTTTGTCTCCTCAATTTTCCCTTGTTCTTGATTTGTTATCTCTAGGAAATGTAAAATTTCTTTTTTTTGTATGCCCTCACTCAAAGGTCTGAATAGAATTTCATAAGTATTTGAGGGCTTAGTTTGGAACTTCCTTTATGCTTATCTATTTGTTTCTAAGATGGAAAGGAAATAAGTTCCATTGATTGTCCTTTAATCCATGCTTCTCTTTGGTCCTAAGAACTTCATTCTTAAAACTGAAAGTTGTAAAATCTTCTTAACGGTATGTTTTGATGAGTGAGTGGGTCACATTTGATCACCTAGGGGTGTAATTGTTCTTATATTCCTTTGCTATCTTATAGAATTTCTTCAAGATTCCTTCTTCCTACATACCTTCTTAAATCAAATATGTCACCCATTTTCTTTCTTTAGTTTAGTTTACCTGCCTTAACATATTGAAGAGACTGAAATCATCATCACAACCCAATAATTCTTCCTCATGTTACCTTTAGTACATTTGAATCCATGGACCTCATTAGATCATTTTTTATAGGTTTTGTTCTCTATTCCTTGGTTACTTCATTATACTAGTTTTTCTACATTAGTGAAGGTAAGTTAATGAACCTTTTACCTTTCCCATATTGGTTCTCATGACCTCTTGAGGTATGTACCTACAATTTTATTTCATACTTAAACTAGAAATATTGTCTTCTTTCTTCTTAAGACTCATCAATTTGTCATATATCTTGAATGAACATTATTTTAAGATTCTCTTTGCTTCATCAATCTACTTGATTCCCATAAAGTTGTGGTAATTAATATTGTATGATAGCATGGTCTTACCTTCAAATTGAAGTTACTTAATTCCAAGTACTTTTGGGCTCCAATCCATCATGGACTATCATACAACATGAAGAAAAAATAAAAATTGGCTCCTTACCAATAGATCATCAATTGTTCCACTTGGTTCATCAGTACATGCTTAGACGGTTCTATCACTATTCCTTCTTACTATCTAAGTCTAAACTGAGATAAAATCTTCTTGTTTTGGAATGTCAGACTTATGTTTACGATCAATGCACCCTACTCGAGGATTAGTCTTCAATTCAGGAATACCTGAAAGAATTCATGGATTGTCGTGGCATGTTCCATTTAAATGGAAAACCACTTGTAGTTTTGATAGCATCCTAAATGAAATTTTTGCTTTCTTTCTTTAAGTGTTTATCATCCTTCTTCTGGTAAAAGATCTTTATTTACTCATTTCCTTTCCCTGTCAAGATATTATTCATGTTAAATGATGGTCCATTGAAAGGATATCTATGTATCTTGAGAAAACTTCCTTCAAAACTTTCCACATGTTAACCTTCATTAATTAAAACTTCTAGGACTTATCCTTGATCCTTGTTATTTTTACCTTTATCCCTTGTATGTCAAAGTTTTAACTCATCAAGAAACCCACTCATATTATTGCCAATAGCCTAAAATCATTTATGCTTACCCTTGCTAGGACTGAATACCTTCATCACCTTCATTTAAATATTCATATCGGTCTTCCATGCATACTTCTATCAATTACTTCATTGCTTATAATTAGCAATCGTACGTGAAATTACAATTGAGTTTACATACCTCTTCTGTGGAATGTATTTCCTTCCTTTGAGACTTTTGCTCCTTCAGGAGACCTGACAATTTTACATTCTTGAAGGTAATGACCATAAGCCATAGGGGTTGAGATTCTTCATTTAGTGAGACCTTGTAGAAGTAAGAGGGTGAAAAAAATGGAAAGGGGAAATAATCTTGGGAAACTTTATCATCCTCAAGTTTCCTATCAAGAAAAATTTTTCGTGATCTTGGAACCTTTCTTAGTGTTATTCCTCATGTATGCTTTTTTAAGGTTATGGTTATTCACTTGCCTTGCATATGTCTTCATGAGACAAATTACATGGTTCTTAATTCCTTTCATATCATCTTCCTCTATTAGTTCATTTTCAAGAACTGGTCAAAAAAATGGTTTCCAAATAACAATGATAGATGTGTAAAAATCAGAGGCTCATTTTCCTCTCTTGATGCCTGGCAAGGATTTGATGTTTCAGAAGCGGAGATAGCGATGTCATAAGATTTCATTAAGTCCTCTCATGATACCTTCATCTTATCTATAATCCACATTCTTAGCAGTGTCACCATGAGCCATTTTTCCTTCTTATGGTTCACAAATGAAGACTTCTTCCTCTGTCATAAAAATAAGAAATATGATTCATTCAATATTCATTTTCTACAATCTAACCTCTTCTTTTTCCATGTCTATCTGAGAATCTAAAGTTTCTTGGCTTCTGTCCTTTAATACTTTTTGAAGGAAGTTCTTAGCTAATATAAATGTCTCACAAATTCTTACAATAAACTAATCTATAAGCCAATTGACTCTGATTTCTCTTAGATGAGATCCAACCTAGGATTACCTTGCATTTCTTAGCAACTTCATTAGCATAGTCTATACCTCTCTGGTTAAATAATATCAATACTTCATTCCTTAAACAACATCACTAGTTGAATAAGATCAGGGATATCAATCCTTAAATATGTTATAAATTTCTACCCAGAAAAAACCAATCTCCCTTCATCTTACTATCCAATGTCTACCTTTATGACTCTCACACTGGTCCTTTGAGCTCAATGTACTACTTACCTCTATGAATTTTATCTCTCATATGGGCTAAAACTTAGTAATAATCAAATATGATTTGGTTACTTTTTCTACAGGTGACTGCATTCTTACTTTGTTAGAACACTTTCACCTAGAAAAATCTTGACTTTGAACCTTATTCTCTCGGTGATTTTGTAACCATGTATCTGTACCCAAGCATTAGGTCTCCTGATTCATTGGTCTATCGACAATCTCATATCTTCACATATGTCTATTGCACCCTAGATAGAAGTTGATCTTTCTTGTTGAATGCATTAATGGGATTTACATGCAATCATTGGCTATTTACTATTCAATAATTTTCATCTCAATAGCGATACATTAAATTCTTACCTGTATACCTTGCATATGGCTAATATCTTCCACTGAATTATCTCATATCGTTTAGAGAAAAAAACACTCTGCTCCTCTGATCGATCTCTGGCAAACCATCCAATTATATGAATAAGGCTTTGCTTGTCAGCTAGATCCTCTTTATGTGTAACACATCCTCTATAGCAGTTGATCTTTTTCTATCCTTTGTTTATTATCTCCATTCGTGGAGTGCTACCTACACTCAATACAACTATATACTTATTATAGAAAATATATCATTTATGCTCTAATACCACATATGATGCTCTCTTAGTTTAGCTAAAATAGAATACATTGTACTTCTAGGATGTTATGACTCCTCCTTCATACGGGAACTTGTAATTTTCATAGAATTCTATAAGTTCTAGTCATAGAGATCAAAACATAATTGTATATACAAATGAAGTTGTACCATGCTTATTTTAACACCTAGGAAACATTAGCTTCATTCATGCTCCCATAAATTTTATTGGATGAAAACAATCAGAAAAGGTTTTATCCATGTTTATAAACCATATTTCTCATCTTTCGTAGCTATATGACTTGTATCCCTTCACAAGTTGTGAATGGTAGGTCAAGCATAAATTTCCTGTTAGATATACGATATTGACATAGGCTAAGACCTGATCTAGATACCCATTTGTGCTTCTCAGAGGAAGCATGTGTAAAAATTAAGTACTACTCCATTTTGTACACTAAGTCATCCAAGAAATTCTATGTCAAGAGTCTTAGCCTAATTAGGCTGCTATTATAGTATGACTACCTTATTGTGAGCAAGGTTCTATTGAGATTGACAACTCGCTTTTGGAATCAACATGTCAACACCTCATATGTGTCCCTTCAACAAGCTATCATTCCAATATTCCCCTATAGATCATTGTACACACCTAAATATTACATGTGCTACATTGTCGAAAAATGGTTACAAAAGTACCCAATGATGATCCATGTTCCTTTCAGAAGATATTCGAGCTCCTAAACCAATTCACAATGTATATTTGTATCCTAAACACTCCTTACTTAGCTTTTTCACTCTTTCTTCCAACTTCCCGCTTCATTCCATGCACATGTTTTGGCCTTTACTGCCAGAAACACCACCTTGCCTGGGCGGCTGTTCTAAAACTGCCACCCAATAAGGGCAGCAATCCTGTGACTGCCACCCCTGCGTAGAGTGGCTGTCTTGAGTCCGCTTTTTCCAAAATCC
Organism: Taxus chinensis; assembly: GCA_019776745.2. NCBI lineage: Eukaryota > Viridiplantae > Streptophyta > Pinopsida > Cupressales > Taxaceae > Taxus > Taxus chinensis. The sequence continues at coordinate 897,868,091 of CM034150.1, forward strand.
ATCATGTGTGTTTTTGACATGTGACAGGTTCACTTAATTTCACTTTTAGGATATGCACCTGTGAACTCAAATTGCCTAAAAATAGTCTTCGATTGCTTAGTTTTCCTTCCCTCTTCTATTTTTAAATAGATTTAATTAGTTTGAACTACCTCTTCTTGCCTTGTGCATGAAGGCACCATCTGATCCTCAATTTCTATATATTCCATGCTTGTATTCAAGAAAAAGGTCTGAGAATTTTTGTGTATCTTACATAGTATTGCTGCCATACGATCCTGCTAGGAAATTGTATAGCCAAGCTCTGTTCACTTGTGTTATCTCTCTTCCACCTGCATTACAACCAGACTTCCTTCAAGTTGCCATTTCTCAAGCACCTATCCTCCTGTAGCTGCCTCTTACATTCCCAATTTCTTGGATTCATATGGACACACAGAAGAAAGAAAGGATAAACTGAGGGGACAAACTACTACACAGCTGGATTTACCTTTGTTTTGTGAATTCCAAGTTGTGATTTGTTGTTTGATTTCCTTCATTCTTGTACGATTTATCACTGTTACATCATATCAAATAGGGTAGAAATCAATTTCCTTTCATTTGCAAGTAATTAGTTAATTTCCAAGAGGGTTTAAATCATTAATAGCAGCTCCCGGTGACGGATCCTCTTCTTCCCATCCCTGTGGATCTGAAGGACAGAATATCTGTAGGAGGTTGTCTACACATCATAAATCATATGGAATAGTATCTTGTTTTAAGTTAGTTTAGATTTCAATACACTCAGCACAGGTGAATAACCACACCAGGATATCTCGCTTGTTTATTTTTAGTGTACAAGCATAGATTTAATTATTTATAATAGAAGCAAATTTTTGTTTTTGATTGTAATATTTTAGTCTTTGTGATTTATTTATATTAGTATCCCTTTCAAAAGTAGCATAGATTATAAGTTTCAACTTAGTTAATTTGGATGCTTCGAACTAGATCAACACTTAGATCCAAGTTAGGAAAACAAACCATAGGGAATTTACACTACCCGTTTAGAGCCTCTAAATCTCTCCCTTTGCCAACTCAAATACCAGGAGATCACACTACCAGACCTTAGTCATCGATCCTCCTATAGTTAGCCACACACAATCAACATCAGCTTCTCTAGGACAGACCTTGGGGGGTCGAGTGCGGTTGAAGGTTGCATGTCAATTTTCATCCATACAGTCCCTCCGAGCTACACATAACAATGCAAAAATATTATGAAATTCCAAATGAGCAGTGCTGCAAATCCTTTGAAAAAAAATGGGAACTGTGCAGCTACATAGAAACACAAATAAAATTTGAAATTATAATAGTACTAACCTATGATGAGTAATAATTAGTAATGAGTACTTAGGAAACTTTGAAAACACAAGTATCCAAAGAAGGGACAATTAGGTGGGGAAATGGTTGAAAATTTGGGATAAACTTTTGAAAATGGTGGAAAATGCTAATTAGCAAGAAACAGCAATGAAAACAAAAAAAAAAGCTTCAGAAAAATCTTGAAAATGGTATCAAAATATTTCAATTACTCTTGGAAAATGCCATTGAAAATTTAACTAATATTTTGAGAAAATAATTTTCAACACAAGAAATTGTGATAACCTTCTAGAAAATGGATGGAAAGTGTCGAGTGGCTTCTTTCCAAGAGTTTTCTGAATCTATGGGATAGTAAACCTATAATTGCATAGTCTTGAGGGAATAGTCTGCAGGATTCAAAGGTGTGTGTACGCACCCAAAATTGCATGTGCTACATTGGTGGGAAAATGGTTATAAAGGTCCCTAGTGATGATTAAAATTCATTTTGAGAAGGTGTTTGAGCTCTGAAAACCCATTTGCAGTATATATTTGTGGCCTAGATATCCTTACTTATCTTTTCCTTGCATTTTTCCTTTTCTCCCCTTTCATTATGTGCTTGTTTGGCCTTCAGTGCTATGACCACCGCCCTGCCTGGGTGGCATTTCACAAACTGTCGTCCTGACTGGGGTGACAGTCCTGATTGATTTTTCTATAATATTAACATGAGAAATTGCATGCGATGATTTACTTAAGTTTATCTTTTGAATGTGTCTGTGAGTTGAATTTGCTAAAAATAGCTTCGTTTGCTTAGTTCTCCTAGTTCCTTCTATTTTTAAATAGATTTAATGAGTGGAACTGCCTCTTTAATTCCTTGTGCATGAAGTAACCTTCTAGCCTCCATTACTATATATTCCATGCTTGTATTCAAGCAAAATGCCTAAGAATTTTGTGCATCTTGCATTGTTGTGATGCAATAATCTTGGTAGGAACTGCATAGCCAAGTTCAGATCTCTTATGCTATCTTTCTTCTACTTGCATTACGTATAGATTGCTTCCAAGCTGTCCATCACTCAAGTGCCATCCTCTTGTTGATGTTATTTTCATTCCCATCCTTGGACTCACATGAATGCTCAGAGAAAGAAAGGAAAGAACTGAGGGGACAGATACTCATACTTCCGGATTTTCAAAAGCTGCTACTCTTCAGGTTGGAGTTTTGTATCTGTTTGCTTTGTTTTGTCAAATTGCATATCAAATAGAATAGAGAAATAATTCATTTCAATTAATAAGATAGTTACAATTATATCAATTCAATAAGAAGTTTTCTCTTCAATATTGCCAAGGAAATAGTGGGTGAATGATAGCTCTGTTACAATCATGATTTATTCTTCACTTTTGAGGTAGAGTTGGAGAGATTTTATTTAAATTAGAGCAGATCTTAGATTTAGATTCACACATTTACATAGATAGCTAGCTACATCCAGCTAGCTATTTGTTTTCTTTAAATTTTTAGTTAGATTAGATGCATTTTCTGAAAAGTTAGAAAATCACAAAAAATATTTATTTCCATAGATTAGCTTGTTTTGTTGTTTTGTTCTTATACATTGAGAAAACACCAAAAATATAGTTTAGATTTCATTTGATAGATAGTTTATTCACCGAAAATGAATCAAATTCATCTTTTTTGACCAACAACAATTTGCAACAGGAAAATACCTATGGTTGTGATCCTCTTGTCCTACAACCCAACGGGCCAGAGTTAGTAACTAACATTGACAAAAGTATGTGCTTAACAATCTTACGCACACCCGCCACATACACAGAGAAAATAAAACAGTTAGAGACTTTAAACATAGCTGCTAACAAGGCCTACGAATTTTGGAATGCTCTTGGGAATAGGATTTGACTGCATCTATGACCATTCTAGGACCTCATCCTCAACGAGACTTTTATTGTGACCCACAAATCCCGCAACCCAACGAGACCTACTATTTAGTTAGATATTGACACTAGCCTATGCACATAGGTATTCATATCCTCACCATTTCCACTAGATACTATCACACAGCTTTCATTGTTGAACATAGCATCCGATCAGGCTAAGACTTTCTGGATGAGGCTATAGAATCGCCCTTAGTCCTTGCAGCTCCGCTACATCTTTTGTCTCAATTTCCATGACCTTGTATGGAAACCCATACAAGACACTTTGCATGTTATTTTCCATGTATTACACAACCCACCAAAGGAATCTTGGCTGAGCTAGACATCAATTGGAGTCTCCGAGTAGCTATCATATTAGACCCCGCCATTATACCCCTTTAGGTTAGGAGAGAATTATTTTCCTTAGATTTGTAGATTCTGTTATTGTGTATCGAAGACATAAGCTTTCCCAATTAGTTTTGTCATCGCCATCATTTTCACTCCCATTTAAAATTCCACACCAGTTGTCTTGGCATGACCTCAGGAGGTTGGGTGTGTAGAAGGTCACATGTTGATTTTCTATCATACAAATTGGTGAACCCAACGTGAAGAGCTAGTCTCTAAACGTTGCCTTTTTCATCCATCCTTTATTCTATGGGTATTCTTATAGCCCCCGAATATGTCGAGATATGATGAGTATGGTCGACCCATCTTGGGTTTCAATTTGTACCAGCACCATTCAAACATACCATAACAGTCACCTTCACTTTCAACATGGGCATAAAACCACTCATCCACTCAAAACCCTCTGCTTTAAGGGAACCAATGTTGGTTCTTCTGTGTGCATCGAAAAACTAGATCAGATCACTCAGACTTACCCCCCTTGAATAATCAAGTTCAAATAACATGATGTTTACTGGAGAAACTAGTTCATCTCCTCAGGTATTGTTTCGATAGCCCATCACTGTGCAATCCGATCCACTCCCCCCATCCTGATGAGGAGTTTCTAGCACGATATGCTAGGAGTGAGCAGAAATTCCAACAAATGAACCAATCTTTTGATAGGTTGCAAGGGAAAGGTAGCGTTCCACTTCAAAATAATAACTCTACCCCCCACCACTAACTGACAATACAACCAATGAGGGATCGCAACATTGTGAACAATTCATAACACGACACCATATTCCTCAACAACCTTCAAGGGTTCAACCAGAGGAGTCTAAGCAGGGAACTACCCCCATCAATAGGCGATGTCATTTCAGCTTTGGTTAATAAGGTCAAGGAATTAGAGCTTACACATAATACACATAATTCATACGTAGGGCAAGTGTGGGCTTCTTCTTACCCATAGAACCATGGGCAAATACCGATTACCTAGAACCCGCCAGTCTACATGACTATTCCAAATCATGTAGACTTGTTAACTAGGATGGGTACCTTGGGTATGCCTCCTCAAGCCACATATGGTCATCTAAAACAGGCACCAGCCAGAAGTGCATTCTTAAATGTTATACCATCCATAAATGTGACATTCCCTAGCTTCACGTCTTTAACTCCATATCAAGGAAGTCAACCCCCATATATACACATGTATTCCAAATCTCCATAGGAGGATATGTACACTTACCTAGGTCTATATGGAAAAATGCGAGGGATGTCATACACCCCCACCAAATATTTATGTTGTCCTATTTCAACAGCCAACAGCAGCCCCCACCTCCCTAACAAGGGTCTTTAATGGTGGAATCATATGCAATGGGAACTTATTCGGAATATCTTAAAGAACCCCTAGATTTCTCCATTCAGGCAGTCATGCTCCTGAGACCCTTACCTGATCTCCCGAAGTTCAAGGGGGAGGGTGATCCAAAATCCGACATCAAAGCTTATGCAATGGCCATTCGAGAGTTGCTCCCATGGGATGTAGTCGTTGCAAAGATTTTCCCTAAGACACTCAAAGGTATTGCTCTCGATTGGTATTATAGGATACCGAAGGCTTCGATACACTCGTTCAAGCAAGTAGTGTCCTATTCTATCAAAGCCTTTGATATGAACAAGATCTTTTGCAAATAGGAATAAGATAATTTCTTCATATCAAACAAGAACATAATGAGTCTATAGCTCACTTCATTCAGAGGTGGCGACATGTTCTCATACTCTTCCGTAAGTGCTCCAAACATGGACCAAATGGAAATTTGTGATTTTTTCCTCCACTCCCCTCAATAGAGAGATGAAGGAAGATGTTCAAAATTTCCTGCTAAGGAGCTATGAAGAGGTGCTAGAGGGTGCTCTTTGGATCGACCAAGAAGCCATCGACAGTGGTCGTAAGACCTATGGAGAAAATGGAAATTTAGTTACCCCTTCTCAAAACACTCCCAACTACTCCAATAATACAAATAAAAATCAAGGACCAAATATCCTTAACAAGAATTGTGGAGTCACGAACGATGGTGTAACTGACTAGCCCAAAAATCCTAATGTCGTTAGTCCCGTCGGTACAGGTACAACGAATAACAACAACAATGGGAATAACAATGGCAACAATCAGAGGAGAAACAATTTCTCACCTTCAGTAAACGCTATGGATTTTAATCATCCCCAACAATAGCAAAAACCTCAGCCACAAAGACAAATGTTGACCCCAAGCCCTAGGAAATACCCCAACCAATTCCAGAACCACGGGTAAGGGTTCCAAAGTGCTAACTATAATAGTCAAAAACCAATAAATAACCGTGGTTTTAGACCAAAACAAGGAACCAACCAAAGGCCTCGGGATTATGATCTTGACTTATACTGTGGTTTCCATAGGGTCTGTGGGCATGATGCAAGAACTTGCAGCAATTGTAATAAGTTTTTACAACATTTTCCAGAAAACCAAAGACAATTGTTTGTTGACATGTTTCTGGCCAACCCAACTGCACCTAATCAAAACACCTATATGGGACTAGTGTCTCCACATAACATGCCATTGGGAATCTTCAATGATCCTCTCCCCACGCATCTGGAGGGTAGAAGACTGGATCCTAATGTTTTGAATAAAGGCATTGTAATAGGGACTCATGATCATGAATCCAAAACTTTGTCAAACCCACTGGTGGCACCTCCTTTGGATGGTCACCAACAAACAAAGATCATAGGTTTGGTTGAGTTGGACGCTGAACTCCATATTAATGCTATAACAAGAGCTAAAGACTATTCATCGCAGCCAATCCTGATTTACCCAGTTGTCTCAAATAATGCTCATGACATGTTAAGGAAGCCAGTAGGGGCTTATGACTTGATCAATGATCTAACCAAGAAATTTTCACACATTTCCTTCTTAGATCTACTGAAAAATTCTCCCGCTCATCGAGCTGCTCTCTTGGAAGCGCTTGGTCTCGGCCATTTGGCTAACATTACCCCGCCGCTAGAGGCGCAGATAAACCATATAGACTTTGATGTTTTCCCTTCAGGACAGCCTAAAAGGGATATTGGGATTGTATTTGACATAAACAAGATGCCTATGGATGCGTAAATAGCTCGTAGAGGTGATCCATCCTTGTTTTTACAAGTTTGGATCTATAACAACTATGTGAAGCATACGATGATTGATGATGGGGCAATAATTAGCATCATCCCCTTCTCTTTTCTTCAGAAGTTAGGATATGGGGAGAGTAATTTATCCTCGATGCAAAACACATTAAGAGGTTATGATAGTCTCAAGGTGACCTCGATCGAGACCATAGTATTACCAGTCACTCTTGGACCCAAGACGGTGCTTACTGAGTTTTATATTATAGATTGGGAAACCAACTATAATATGATTATTGGTCACCCTTGGATGCACTGCATGAAAGTAATCCCATCCACCCTATTCCAAGAAGTCAGATTCGTGCATTTAGGGAAAGTCTTTGTCACTCAGGGTTATCCAAAGCCCTTTGACATAGACCTGGCTAACTTGAAGAAAAGACCAGGGGTCCACTCTAAATTTCAGCTTCCCACCAACCAGTTAAACAAACCGGTAAGCATGTTACCAGAAGAAAAGCTGGTTCCCACGACAGAATTAGAGGTTATAGGTTTGATCGAGGGTATTTCAGTCTTCAAGGATGAAAGCGTTGTTGCAGAGACAATTTCTCTAGGAACTACAACAAAGATTATTGAACTATTATAAAATGATTTACCTATTCAATTCGATTCCATGGGTATGGGACATGCTTTGGGACCTGGTTCCCTTCCAGCAAATGAGGTTTGCATGGTAGATGTAACTGAAATAAAAGAAGAACTTACAAAGGATGACTCAACATCTGTCTTTCCGAGTAATTGTTGGACGCTCCACTTTAATGGGGCCAAGTATCACTTTGGTGTTGGGGTAGGTGCAATCCTTACCTTTCCCGAAGGAAGGGTTTTACCTTTTGCTTTCGAATTGAATTTTGAATTCAAAAATAATGGGGGTGAGTATGAAGCTCTTCTATTAGGTCTCATTATAGCCAAGAGAATGGGAATCCTCAATATTAGGGTGTCGGGTGATTCACAGCTAGTCACAAATCAGTTATCCAAGGTATATGAGATTAGGGTTGAACACTTACAGATCTATAAAACTGTCATGTTGGACCTAACTAAGGGGTTTAATTTCATATCAATCGAGGTAGTTCCACATGAACATAACCTTCTGGTAGAATCTATAGTGACTTCCGCCTCATGCTTCACCCCAAGTAATGATTTAGAGGACACCAACTTCATGATTTCACTCCATGTTGAATCCTTCATTCGCAAAGCACCAGTGGCATCAATGTTGACATACGTGGAAGATGAGGGCTATTTTGACTCTTTGGACACTATTGATGGGGATGAGTCAACTTTAGCTTATTTAAATGCTTTGGCAGAATTGAATATTACTTATCAAGAGGTATACTTTTCCTTAATTCCATATTCCTCCTCTTATTTTGGGAATCCAATTATTGAGTCATCTCCGGGAAGAGATCTTGAAGTTTACGAGGTAGAAGAGGAAGATGACTTGGAGTTGCCGCCAGCCCTGCCTGAGTTTGAGGAGGGTAATACCTCCTTAATTGAGGAAATGATTGATATAAACATCAGAATGGGGGAGGAACCAAAAATCTTAAAGCTAGGGTCCACTTTAACTCCAGAGGAAGTAGAAATTCATACCCAAGTCCTTAAAGAACATCGGAAAGCCTTCACATTTAGTTATAAGGAAATTACGGGAATTACACCACACATCGCAGTTCACAATATTGTTACTAAGTCAAACACCAAACCAATTAAGTAGAAATCAAGACCCATGAAGCCAAAGGTAGCCCTTATGGTAAAAAAGAAGTAATGAAGCTTCTCCAAGTAAGATTTATTAAGCCAGTTGATTATTCACAATGGGTATCTAACATTGTCCCCGTTCTAAAAAAAAATGGAAAGATCCGTATTTGTATAGACTTCCGGGACATCAACAAGGCTTGTCCCAAGGATGATTTCCCACTACCATCCATTTATGTATCATCGATGCAATGGATAGATTTGAGTTGTTGTCTCTCATGGATGGGTTTTCGGGATACAATCAAATCAAAATCTCTACCAAGGATCAATCTAAAACTATGTTTATAACTCCTTGGGGAACTTATTGTTATGTTGTCATGCCATTTGGTCTTATGAATGTTGGTGCTACATACCAATAAGCAATGACCTACATATTCTATGTTCTTATTCATAAGATTTACAAATAAATAATGTGGAGTGCATCTTAAGATGGCCAAGGCCAATCTAGCACTACAAATTACCTAGAGGTACTTTGCAACATTCTCTCGTGCTTGATTGAGTACTCTAGTCAAATAAGAGGATCAAAAGTAATGTATATACAAGCCTAGGTAACAGTTAGAAATCTCATGAAGCTAAATGTGATATGTACACTAGGACACCCACTGTTAAGACCCAAATAAAATAAGCGAGTTGAAAAATATCGAATATGGGTCCACGAACGGACTATGTCAAGTGTTAGGTACTTTCCAATTGGGACAACTAAGTACAAACAACATATTGCTCATGAAATAATACTAGAGATAGTGTAATAGTGTACAATAACCAATCACCACTAATAAGTAGTATAAATGTGCAAGGATATTATATCTTGGATTGGGTGGAGGAATATGATGAGGCTTAACTACTAGAAGGTGAGGATTTGTGTACTCTAGAAGGTGAGGATTTTAGTGAATTCGTGAACTCCCTTCACCTAAAGAGATACTACACATGATCCATCAACATTCTCATATGTACATTATTGCATCTGCATTGCATTTTCATTTTTCCATTTATTTTGTTAAAAAAAAGTGTGATCACGGAGCTTATCCTTATATAAATTCCCAAGAACTTATGAAAATATTGGCAAAAGATTAAAATCATGTCTCTTCAAATCTTTATTATATCATCAACTATTTCTGCATCATTTCATCAGTTCCATCAGGATAAGATGAAGTTTTGACAGTAACCATAGCAAGGCCTGCATATTTGGTTCTACTTTTGGTTTCTTCTTAGGATAGGTGTCTTTTGTTCATGGTCTGTTCTAGAAGCTTCATGGTGTCACATCCATCCCACATACATCTCCTTGGAAATAAGAACATTCTAAATATTTTTCCCAAATAAGTAAGTAAAGTACAAATCAACAGAAAATTTTATTTTACACATTTCTTTCCCCTACCAACCTTTGGTGTTGAGCCTGCATCTCTTACTAGTGATGTAGGGTTGGGAAAGGAAGGAAATGCCCTTACTTGCCTATGCTTTGTCCATGGTGATGAGCCCATAATTCCTACTGGTAGTATGGGGCAAGGTATAGGGGGTCTCTTTGACAAACCTGAAAGTCATAAATAATTAGACCAATTACTGGGAAATCTTAAGTCAAAGCAAAGTAGATGAGATGTTCAAAATTCCAAGAAGAATTCAAAACCTTAAAACCAGATTTTTTCAAACAAGTGGCCATCTACGGATCCAAGTCTAGATAAACTGCAAAGCAATTCGCATTCTAAACTATGAGGTAGCATTAGTGGGGTAAGTTTGTAGCATCCCAATTTGGCTCTACCAAACCTCTGTCTTCGTCTCATCACTACCATTCAACAAATTTCATGGCTTGTGCCCTTCCTAGCTCTTAGTGTTGAGCCCTCTCATATTACTAGTTGTGTGGGGTTAGGAGTGGGGCAAGCATATCTATTCATCATATCATTATGTCATCACGCTTTTTCAAGACAAATACAAAGTACCAAAAATTGCAAAAGAAACTAAGTTTTAAGATCACATTATGTTTGCATCATCATATATCAGCATCATGAAATACAAAAAAATAAATCATTCTATTATCCTTTCACACCCATTGTATACATTCTGAAAAGCATAGGAAAGTAGAAATTCTAAACATCTAGATTACACATGAGAGATAAGCCAAAGAGATTAAACTCGGATGCAATGGAATGCCGAACCAAAAATAGAGTCTGTATGTCATAATGGATCAAGTTTGTATACAATGTCATCATGCACTAGGCATGGTCAAAAACGCTCATAACGAGCCCGAAACACACAACAAAAAATTGTATAGCGTCAAAAAACAGTGTCAAAGCAATAAAGGCTCAGCGGCCTAATGATCCCTATGGGATCCCTCACATGGTGCGTGGTCACGCCTAGGGCTCCTACTGCAACTACGATGGCACTCAGAATAGACTTAATGGTTTGAGTGCTCATGGTGGTGCCCACTACCCGTAGCCTCGCTATGAGAATGGCTTCATCTCATTAGGTTCTCGGTGGTCTCATACCTAGCTACTATGGCATGAAGGGAGGTCACCATCTCCATAATCTTCGAGACAGAAGCAAATACATCAAAATGTCAGCCAATGGCTAAGGGCTGCCCTGAATCAGAAGCCAACTCGGCCTGAGTCTTCCTTGAGAGGATCAATAGGGTGTCCATGCATTACCACCAAATGAGTTCTCACCACTCGTGTATGGATGCTACAAAAGGAAAAAGAAGAGATAGTGTGCAAAGAGAAAATCACAGAACGCAATTAAAAAGAGAATGCTAAACTAAACCTACAAAAATCAATAAGCAAAATAGAGAGAGGAGTATTGAACATACTCGGGTCTTCGGGCATCCATGTGGGATCAGTGGCTACTGCGGTAGGTGTTGTTAGTGGTTGTGGATCCTCCCCGAATCTAAAGGCATGGTGTTGTCCCATCATGGACTCATCATCTCCTCCAAGATTCTCCTCTAAGACTAGAGTCTCTCTCTCCACGCTTACCTCCTCATGCACTTCTATGAGGATCTTATGGGTATCTTACCACTGAGGGTCACTGTCATCTCCCTCTGAAGGTCCTGCCCCTTCATCCTCCTCTCTGCCTGACACCCCCTCCGTGTCATCTCCTGCCTCCTCAGAATCAGATTCCAAGTCAATTGGCTCATCCTCTTCCCCACTGTGAGTAGGAGCCGCCCCGGTTTGAATTAAAGGTGCTTGAGGAGTACTAGCTGCTTGTCAAGCCTGAACTATGTGCCTAAATACAATAGACACACCAGGAGTAACAAGTGTCCAGAAAAGATCCCCTCTAAGACCTCTTTGTGCCTCCTAAATAGTCCTATAAATAGGTGTCACTAGAGGAAGCACTATAGGGTATGGAAGACCAAATTGTTGAGGTACCCAGTTAAAGGAATGAATCTCTAGTCTCTGGACCTTGTTAACTAGCTTGCTCATGGAAGAGCAAGCTACCATTGTCGCAGTCTCCTCACCCCATATCCATGCCATATCCAGATAGGGTGTGGGGGTCATGTCGGCCATATTCAGATAGGCCACCAACTGATGTGGAGTCTAGGGCACTGACATGTCTATCCATCTAGCTTCTCAGATAGCCCCTAGATTTAACACCTCCACCGCCTACCATACGGGATGAAACGCTCATAGACCCAACTCATAACTAGAGTAGGGTGGCTCAACGACTACCCCTGCAATCTCACGACTATGTATAAATCATGGTATGTGGTCCCTAGGATATCTGTTCCCTAGGCATACCAAAGGCCATGAGCCTTGATCTACTCAATGATGGGGCCCCAACAGTACAAAAGTGTATCTCCCCCCTTGTCCCCGATCATTCTCAAGGATAGGATACCCATGATGGCTTTTTGGAGGGTAGGAATGGGAGCAGTAGCAATAGACCAAACCTTTATTCCCTTCTTCGAGCCAGAAGAGACAATAACATCTCCCATGTATGTAGCATGTTGTCTCATCACGGCTCTAGATCCCATTGTCTCTAATGTCATTTTCCAACCAAGTATTAGGAGACCAAGAATGTGATAGACATCCTCTAAAGTGATGGTCCACTCCCCCCTGACACCTAGGAACTAGAAATTGTTCCAGTCTGCATCCCAGTAAGAAAATAAGTCACACAGAATATGACTAGTAGGAGCAACATGGGGCGCCTGTGCTATCCACCAAATGTCCTTCCTACTATAGAATATCCGTCTCAGCTTGGGTCAACCGATCTAAAATCCCCGGGAGCCAATCTCACTCTCTCTCTTTGGTCTAGCGTATGTACTCCACCTTTTTCTGCATCCACCAAAACATGATAAATTAGCAAGTTAGTAAAGCACACCACATAATAAGCTCATCAAAAACATAGTAAACTTTCAAAAATCTAAAAAGGTCAAGTTTTGAGCATGTTTTGATGTTCTGTCTGGAACCACCACCTAGTGTAGGGCAGCGGTTCTCGGACTACTGACCTGAGTTGGGCGGCAATCCTGAACTGAATTTCAAAACATGCTGTGAACCCTAAGGGACCAAAAAAGATAAAATTGACCATTTTTTCTAGAAAAAAATCATGACCTATGGGTGCCCCCCCTAAAGACTTATTTAAGACCGTTTTTTTTTAAATCTCCCCCCCAAGTAAAGTTTTCAACATTTAAACTTTTAGGGTACAAAAAGACAAAAAAGGAAATAACTAACCTGAGAGCATGCTGATCGATCTCCCACACGTAGAGGCATGATAAAAATGGTATAGCTTTGATTCCAAATGATAGAATAGAATTATATTGCAATGACCAAAGAGGGACGGAAGCCTCACAAATATTATTGATCATGAAATCAAATTACATAACAATGGAAGAGCTGTAATATTTATAGATATTAGACAACCTCATATGGATAGACATGACACCCTACCAGGCACCAACTACGAGATGATAAGACCCATCTCACATGCACATGTAATTACTACCAATACCAATATTGAATTTTATCCAACATAAAAATATTGAATGCAAGTCACTAGACTAGAGTGCACATGTTGCACATTATTAAATAAAAGATAATGCAATAAAATGTAATAAATATGCCTATGCTAAATTATGCTAACATTCCCCCCCTTAATTTTTCATAGTTTCCAATGAAGTGGAGAGGAACTCTTTGAACAGTGTGAATTTGTCACGTGCAAGTGACTTAGTGAAAACATATGCCTTTTGTTCAGCTGTAGGACAGAACAGGAGCTGTATGTTATGCTTCAAGACATGCTCACGTATGAAATGAACCTGTACTTCAATATGTTTGGTTCTCTCATGAAATACTGGATTGTGAACAATCTTCAAAACTCCTTCATTATCAACATGTACTGGAGTAGATTTATATTGTGGTAGATCAATTCCTTCTAGTATTCAGCGTAGCCATATTGCTTCACAAACAACTTCACCTACAGCTTGATACTCTGCTTCTGTAGAAGAGTGAGAAACAAAGTTCTGTTTCTTGCTTCCCCATGATATCAGTCCAGATCCCATAAAGAAGACAAATTCTGATGTTGACTTCCTATCATCCATGTTTCCTGCACGATCTGAATCTGAATATCCTGTTAAGAAGAAGTTGTCATTCTTCTTATACTCTAGACCAAGGTCAACTGTACCCTTTAGATATCTTAGTATTATCTTTGCTACTTTCCAATGACATATTTTCAGTGCTTGTATGAAGCGTGATAAATAACTTACTGCAAAGTTGATATCTAGTCTAGTATATGTTAGGTAAATGAGACTCCCGATCAACTGCCAATAGAGAGTTGCATTCACTAGTGGTGATGGATTGGAATGAGATAACTGAAGTCTCACTTCCATAGGTGTAGCAATAGGAGTGCAATCCATCATCCTAAATTTCTCAAGGGTTGTCTTGGTGTATTTCAACTATGACAAAAAGATATGATTCTCTTTTTTCCATACTTCCAACCCAAGACAATAGTGCATGAGCCCGAGATCTGTCATGTCGAACGATCAATTAAAATCCTTCTTTGTTGCATTTATCATCTTCACAGAACTACTTGTAATGACTAGATCATCAACATAAACAACCAAAATGACAATCTCCCCCCTTACTTTTTGAAGTAGAGATTGGGGTCATAAGGATTCCTTTCGAATGCATGACTTATGAGATGCTCATCAATTTTGATGTACCATGCCCAGGGTGCCTGTTTGAGGCCATATAGAGATTTTATGAGTCTAATAACCATCATCTCTTTTCCTGGTATTACATAACCCTCTGGCTGAGTCATATAGACTTCTTCTTGCAAATCTCCATTAAGAAAGGCACTTTTCACATCCATTTGGTGGATTTTCCAACCAAATTGTGTAGCTAGAGAAAAGATCATCCTGATTGTCTTGATCTTGGCTGTGGGAGCAAATGTCTCCTCATAATCAATGCCTTTTTGTTGTGCATACCTCTTTGCTACACGCCTTGCTTTATACTTGTCAATAGTCCCATCTGCATCCAATGGGTTTCTTCCCTGGTGGAAGGTCGACAAGTTACCATGTGTTGTTCTTCATCACTGACTGATACTCTAAATCCATGACATCTTTCAAAGATTTTGATTATAGGGCTTCCTAAACTGTAGATGGCTCAACTATTTCAACAACTCTACTCATTAGGGCACAATTGACCTCTTCACGAGCTTGATTGCGCGTTCTAGGTCCAGGATTGGATGATGTGCTAGGTGCTTCATCCAAATTTACATCTCTTATTAATTGAGCATACCATTTAGGTAACTTCTTAGCTATTCCATTGGCTTGTGGTGGATCCAAGTTTTCACCATGATCCAATTCATCACTATCATCTTCAATGGGAACATCAAATTATGTCTTCACAAGAGGTGTATTCTACATGTTTGTTGAGTCATTGAGTGGAGCATCTGTTTGTTTCTTCTCAAAGAACTCAACATCCCTACTTTTGTATACTTTCTTTGCTTTCGGATCCCATAATCTATACCCAAGTGCTTCTTCATTGTATCCAATGAATATTAGTTTCTCATCTTTCATATCCAACTTGTTCTTGATATTCTTGGGTATGTGCATGCTAGCTTTACACCCAAATACTCTTAGGTGTGTAATTGATGGTTTTTGATTTGACCATGCTTCTTGAGGTGTCACTCCTTCAAGAGCTACTATGGGCACTCTGTTCAACAAATAGATTGCATTTCTTGCAACTTCTACCCAAAATGTCTTTGTTAAACCTGAGTCGTCAATCATACATCGCACCATTTTCATGATAGTACGATTCCTTCTCTCAACTATACCATTCTACTGTGGTGTGTGAGTAGGAGGCATTTGTCGATGAATCCCATGAGCTTCCAGGTAAGTATTAAACTCATTGCTCTTTAATTCCCCCCTTGATCTGAGCAGAGAGTTTTGATCTTGCGACCAACTTCATTCTCAACAAGTGCTTTGAACTTCTGAAATGTCTCAAAGGCTTGACTCTTGTTTCTTAGAAAATATATCCACATCTTTCTTGAGTAGTCACCAACACAAAGCATGAATTATTGACATCCAGAATGACTTGGTTGCATGGGCCCGCGAAGATCGGTGTGCACCAAATCAAACTTTCCCTTAGCTCTATATGTGTTCTTCTAGAAGGGTACTCTGCATTACTTTCTAGCTAGGCAATTGTGACACTTGTCAGTGTTGTGCTTGAGTGTAGGCAATCCTTTCACCATGTTTCCCTTTTGAAGTGTTTAGAGATAGCCAAAACTAATGTGACCATATCTGCGATGTCATAGTTCTGTAGATTGTGTGTCTTTGGCCACTAGAGCTTGATCATCCTTGTGGACAAAATCAAGTTGGAACATGCGTCCCACATTGGAGGCTCTTGCTACAATCTTGGATCCTCTTGACTTATCTCTTATCAAGCACACGTTTTCTCCATTATTACTATCAAAATCCAACTTCAAGTTGTGATCAAGGAGTTGACTAACTAATAGCAAATTCTTGGTGGTGAACTCAGGTACACACAATACATCTATGATTTTGCAGTCATGCTTTCCAAGAGGTAGTGAAATGTTTCCAATCCCCTTGACACTATATGATGAGTCATCACCTAATGACACATGGTTCTTGTTAGGTGAGTCATGTAGTGTGTAGAACCAATCGTTGCATCCAGTCATGTGGCGAGTTGCACCCGAGTCAACATACCAGATATTTTGTGTGGACGTGGTTTCTTCATCGAATTGAGTAGATTACATGTGGTGTCCTTTATCTAAATCATCCTCATGTTCGGCAATGTACCCTTGTTGTTTGGGTTTTCTTTGCCAATTACCATTTTTCTGCCCTTGATTGTTGTTGTTGTTGGACTTCCCTTGATTTGAATTTTTGTTACCCTGTTGGTTATTGGGTTTTGAATTACTTGAAGAACCCTTTTTGTAGGAATTATACTAACAATCTTTGATGTCATGTCCCCCTCTATTGTAAATGGGACACTTCTTGGTGTTGTCTCGTTGACTTTGGTCCCTTTGTTAACTTTGATTTTGTTGGGACTTCTTTTGATTGGACTGAAATTTCCCCTTGCCTTTATGATTGGAAGATAGTGCTTGCTCATCTTCATGATCTTTGTTGTTCATTGCCTCTTCTTGTTGGAGTAGATTGACCAACTTCTCAAAGGTGACTGTGTGTTCACTCATATTGATAGTTTTCACAAAGATTCTATAGGAAGGAGGAAGTGCTCACAACACAGTTGGTATGAGGTCCTCATCACTTATCTCTTTTTCCAATGCCAATAGAGATGCCCTCAAAGTGGCAACTCATCTCAAAAAAACTTCAACCTTCTCATTGTGCTTGAACTTGAGAGTATGTAGTTGTGATAGTAGGTTGAGGATGGCATTCTTGTTCTTTACCTCATAGACTATGTTCAACTTATCCTATGCATCCTTGGAAGATGTGGCATTTCTAATGTGGGGTTGCACATCATCCGTTACGCCAAACAAGATGATCAACTTGGCCTTTTGATTGGACCTGTCAAATTTAACTTGTTGTCTTCTATCATCAAGTGATCTTGTTGTTGTTCCATCTCCAACTTTCCATAAGTATTCAAACTCAAGTAACATCTTGATCTTCGGTTTCCATGCAACATAGTTGTCTCCTCTAAGTAGTTGTGAATTTGGCTTGAGAAGAATTTTGGTGCTTGTGTACCCATTTCTGCAATCTGAATTTCTGAAACTCTAAATTTCTGACAAAGGGTAAGGCTCTTATCACTCCAAGTTTATGGTGTCCCTCTCAATATACCGTCAGGCCAATATACCAAACCTTTCTATATACGCTCCCTTCCGATATACCTGTCGGTACGTGGAAGAAGATCACCCTTTCAATATACTCATCAGTATGGAAAGAGGTGTTAACGCACGTGAAATAATTTAGTACGTGGTACATAGACAGTACGGAGAGGGGTTTGGGCAAGCACAAACGGATGGGAGGGCTCAAATGTGTGTGTATTCTGTCCTTATTACTCCCCATAAATTTTATAGGGTCAATACCCATACGACATTTAAGAAGTTGTGTTAGGTGTTAAGTGTAGTAGTAGTCGTGACAACATCACCCGTAAGCGCTTCCCAGAGGCACCGTATATACCGAACACTGTTATGAGATCAAAGATCTTATGTGATAGAACCAAACATAAACTAAAAAAATTGCACCTTTTTTTTTTGCACTTTATGCACCAAGATTAGTAAAAAATGCTCTAAAATTACATAAAAATAAAGTTTTTGTGTCCCCCCTCTTTAGAAAAAAGGGTCTAGAATCACAAAATACACAATTTAAGCCAAAAATATTTTTTTACCCCCCAATAGGTGTTTTTCCGCTAAATTTAGCAGTGGCTCTAAATGTGTTTGGTGAGCTACTAAATTTAGAAATCTCCCAAATTTAGTAATTTCTCTAAATTTTAAAAAAAAAAAAATTAATTAAAAATATGGAGAGAGTGGGAATTGAACCGCTGACCTGTTTGTTCCCAAGATCCAAACAAACAATCTGAATATTGTTTTCACCTTTTCTCACAAACCGTGATCTAGGTTTTTTATAAAATTTTGACATCAAGCATCATAAAATATTTTTCTTGAAACCCACAAAATTTTAGAAGAATCAGAATCTTGGTTTTTGAGATCTTACCAATTTACTAGCTAGATTTGATTTTTTTCCAGAAAAAATGACCCGACTTGCACAGACTTTTCGTCATATGTAGAGGCCGAATCTGAAGATGATGTAAACTAAAAAGTTGTGCACCTCCTTCTTATCTTTCTAGAAAAAAAATGTAACATCAATCTGAGCTTGTATGAAAAAATTATGTTCTTTTTTCTGAGAGCTATCTGCTAGAATTTTGTTGACGGGACTGCTTCAACCTTTGCACTTGAATTCTTCACACCTCCACTTTCAGATCTGATTTTTTTTTTTAGATCTGATATTTTTTTTCACTCTTTTTTTAGATTTGCAATTTTTTTCCAAGATCTTTCTCCTTTTTTTTTAAGATCTCATTTTTTTCACAAATCTTTTTTTTTTTCAAGATCTTTTTTTTTTTAAAGATCTCCAAATATGAAATATTCCGCCAATATGTTGGATCAATTGGCTATGCCAATGACTAATCAAAAAAAAAATTACCTTCCAAATAAGTGGATATGTCAAATTTTAGTTGAGGGATGCTTGGAAGGAATGGAGGCTGCGGGATGCTTCAATCGCTCTCCTTTGATGCAGATCTTCTTCTCCAATGGATCCTCTCCAATAGTGCTCCTCTTCAACCTTGCTTGGATAGAACCTTCTTTGATACCAAATGATAGAATAGAATTAGATTGCAATGACCAAAGAGGGATAGAAGGCTCACAAATATTATTGATCATGAAATCAGATTATATAACAATGCAAGAGCTGTAATATTTATAGATATTAGACAGCCTCATATGGATAGACATGACACCCTATTAGGAACCAACTACGAGATGATAAGACCCATCTCACATGCACATGTAATTACTACCAATACCAATATTGAATGTTATCCAACATAACAATATTGAATGCAAGTCACTAGACTAGAGTGCACATGTTGCACATTATTAAATAAAAGACAATGCAATAAAATGCAATAAATATGCTTATGTTAAATTATGCTAACAGCATGTTGATTGATCTCCCACACATAGAGACATGATCATGATCACGAAACAAATGTATTGACTGTATTCTTGTCAAAAACAGTCACCGTAAATCCAGAGCTCCAAATCAGTCAAACAATCCAAATCAACAATGCACAAATGAATTAGAAAATGAATTGATATTTATATATATATTGTCTTTCTAACCTCATCATGAGTATATGTGTTCATAGGGCTAGAGCATTAGTGCAGGTATATTTCTACATCCCCGCGCAAATGGTAAGTCCTCTTGTCATTTTAATTTAGTGTTTATTTTTTGGTATTTTATTTATCTGCACTTGAGTCTTCTTTTTCTCTTGTAGGTAGCAGGAGCTTGGTCGGCAGATTGCGACACATGGGCATGTCAGGTATAGCCTCTAACTCCTTTTTTCGGGAATTCCATACTCAGACTTTACGTTTTATGCCTCTTTCATGGCTAAGACGCTTCTTCAAGGGGGAAATATGTACGCACCCAAAGTTGCATGTGCTACATTGGTGGGAAAATGGTTATAAAAGTCCCAAGTGATGATTCAAAATCCTTTCGAGAAGGTGTCTCGAGCTCCAAAAACCCATTTGCAATATATATTTGTGGCCTAAATAGCCTTACTTATATTTTCTTTGCATTTTTCCCTTTTTTCCTTTCATTATGTGATTGTTTTGGCCTTCAGTGCTAGGACCGCCACCCTACCTAATGACAGTTCACAAACCATCGCCCTGCACAGGGTGGCAGTCCTAATCAATTTTTCCAGAAGCTTCATGCAAGAAATTGCGTGCGACGATTCACTTAATTTTATCTTTTGAACATGTCCGTGAGTTAAATTTGCTAAAAATAGCTTGGTTTTCTTGGTTCTCCTAGTTCCTTCTATTTTTAAATAGATTTAATGAGTGGAACTACCTCTTCAATTCCTTGAGCATGAAGTAACCTTCTAGCCTCCATTACTATATATTCCATGCTTGTTTTCAATCAAAAGGCCTGAGAATTTTGTGTATCTTGCATTGTTGTGCTGTAATAATCTTGCTAGGATTTGCATAGCCAAGTTCAGATCTCTTGTGCTATCTTTCTTCTACCTGCATTATGCCTAGATTGCTTCCAAGCTACCATCAATCAAGCATCATCCTCTTGTTGTTGTTCTTTACATTCCCATCCTTGGACTCACATGAACGCTTCAGAGAAAGAAAGGAAAGAACTGAGGGGACAGATACTCATACTTCTGGATTTGCAAAAGCTCCTGCTCTTCAAGTTAGAGTTATGTATCAAATGTTTGCTTTGTTTTGTCAAATTTCATATCAAATAGAATAGAGAAACAATTCATTTCAATTAATCAGATAGTTACAAGTAGATCGATTCAATAGGAATTTTTCTCTTCAATATTGTCCAGGGAAATAGTGGGTGAATGATAGCTCTGGTCATGATTTATTCTTCACTTTTGAGGTAGATTTGGAGAGATTTTATTTGAATTAGAGTAGATCTTAAATTTAGATTCACACATTTACATAGATAGCTAGCTACATCTTGCTAGCTATTTGTTTTCTTTAAATTGTTAGTTAGATTAGATGCATTGTCTGAAAAGTTAGAAAAGCATAAAAATATTTATTTCCATAGATTAGCTTGTTTTATTGTTTTGTTCTTATACATTGAGAAAACACCAAAAATATAGTTTAGATTTCATTTGATAGATAGTTTATTCACCGAAAATGAATCAAATTCATGTTTTATGACCATCAACGGTCTGCAGCATTTAAAGACCTACGGTTGTGATCCTCTGGTCCCATAACCCAACAGGCCAGAGTTAGTAACTGAAATTGATACAAGTATGCACTTAACAATCTTAAGCACACCTGCCACATACATAGAGAAAATAAGATCAGTTAAACACTTTAAACATAGCTACTAACAAGGCCTATGAATTTTGGACTGCTCTTGGGAATAGGATTTGACTGTATGTATGACCATTCCAGGACCTCAACCTCAACGATTCTTTGGTTATGACCCACAAATCCCACAACCCAACGGACCTACTATTCAGTTAAATATCGACACTAGCCTATGTATGCAGGTATTCATATCCTCACTGCTTCCACCAGATATTATCACACAGGCATTATTGTTGAACATAGCAGTCGATCAGGCTAAGACTTTCTAGACGGACCAGAGAATCACCCTTAGTCCCTGCAGCTCCACTACATATTTTGCCTCAATTTCCATGACCTTGTCTAGAAACCCATACAAGAAACCTGCAGGCTACTTTCCATGTATTCCACAACCCACCAATAGAATCTTGGCTGAGCTAGACATTAATTAGAGTATCTGAGTAGCTATCATATCAGACCCCACCATTACACCCCTTTAGGTTAGGAGAGCATTCTTTTCCTTAGATTCGCAGATTCCATTATTGTGTATCAAAGACATAAGGTTTCCCAATTAGTTTGGTCATCACCATCATTTTCACTCCCATTTCAAATTCCACACCAATTGTCTCGGCATGACCTCGGGAGGTCAAGTGCACATAAAGTCACGTGTTGATTTTTTTTGTACAGTGTGACTAAGTCGCCAAAGTAGCTCAAAAGAATTTCATTCTATGTTGTGAAGTAAAAACCCACAAAATGAGCATCTCATAATCATAATGTACAAAACAATGCTACTATTACTTTAACAAAATAACCCACAAATGTATAACCACGTCATTTGTTAATGAACAAGGAATGATGTTTAAACTATATACAATATTGAATGAACCCCAAAAAAGACCCTAAAAATGCATAAAAGAAAAGCAAATGGAGGGTGATTGAGGCTTCAAATCTTACAACATTGAATGTTCTGCCATCCACACCAAGCTATTTTAGATTTCTAATACCCAATTCCTATGAAGTTAACAATTAAAGGTGGTTTCAACTTTCAGATTAGCCGCCCCCACTACTCTTTTTATGGAAGATTTGAAATTAAAAAATTGAAGGGGAAAAAAATAAAAGGCATCTTGATTTATAGATGTGAATGAAATTTAAATAACACACCAGAAAATGAATGAGAATGCACCAAGAAATGGATGAATTAATGGTCTTGTAAGAGAAACCCAGCTGCTGGATTTCTTCCGCCCAACCAATATATTTCCTCCAAATAAACAATCTGGGCACCTTATTGAAGGCTTCCTTAACAAATCCTGTAACTCTTGCCTAATGCTTGAAATGCATTGAAATAACTCTCTCATCCACCCAAACTCGAAAAACATTGAGATTCATTTTCACTACAGCGCAATCCTTAAAAGTCTTCCTAATTCCTATAAGACTGGTGAAATACAAAACCACCTTACCCTCTGTGTGCATGTATATTTTTCTTAATACTAAATCAAATAAAGCAAGAACTACCACCTAAAATAGTTCTACAATTTAGCTAAAATAAAACATAAACACCATCAAGATAGAGAACTAAGCAAGATCTAAACTAACATTATAACTTTGAAAACATGAGATCAAAACTATGCATGCTATTTTAACATCTCTACTCTATCTAGATTACCAACAAGAATGAATGGACCTATTTAGCTCCAATGGCAATCAAAAATTGCTTTGTTTGATCCTTAAAGAATGCAAGAATAGGAACACCCTTTAGCTCTTAACAATGGTGACCTCTCAAGAAAACAAAAGGCAAGCTCTTAGTCTCTTTGCTATATGCTTTGCATTTTCTCTTTTAAGAAGTTTTAGGTGTGTGTATAAAGGTAGAAGGAGGGCTCCTTATATAGCCCAATGGATAAAGGAAACACTTCATCCCTTTGCATGTGGGATAAAGGTAAAACATGATTAGGAATGGATAAGGTTGCTTTATTAAAGGTAACCTTACTTTAGAAGGGTTTAATTTATGCTTAGCAAGTCATGGGAGTTGGGGGGTGTTTTAATTAATCAAAGGTGATTAACTAATAGGTAGATGTAAGCTTATAGAAGATAATTAGAGGAATATTAGTATGATTTAGGATATTATAAGGGGATTAAATCAATTAAATATTGATTTATTGGTTAAATGGAAGGGAAAGCTAATTAATTAATAATAATTAATTAGTCTAGGTAGAAGGGGTGATTTATTAACAGAAGGTCGTTAATTAGGGTATTTGTTGGATAGGAAACTTAATTAATTATCTTAGTGTAATTAATTAATGATGATATGAGGGAAAATGAGTACTTTTGACGATATGTCATCGATTTGCGAGAAAGACGATAATTAATGCAATTTAAGTATTTAAATTGCTTGGGCGTAATTATGGGTGTCTACATTTGCCCCTCTTTGGGGTGGCGTAAGTGACGCCACTTCAAAGATAGTAGACAGGTGGAATTTTGAAGAGGTAGAAGAAAAATTAGTAGAAGTGAGAGATGCCCCCTCGAGTGTCGATGGGGTGATGAAAGAAGACGATCGACGATCGAAAAAGGTGAGAGATAGATAGAAGAATGGGAAGAGGAAAGATGCCCCAGTAAGATGGAAGAATAGGGGTGAAAGGAAAGTGATGTAGAATGAATATGGAGGAGGGGAGAGAAGAGTTTAGCCTCTAGCTACTGTGTATTGGAACAATTTCAGTGTCATCATATGGCCATAAGAGCTACGTCATCGGTCCTTATGAAAAATATAAGCATACGACAAAGGTAGAATGACATGAAAAGCCATACTACGAACGATTGTCCATTGTTGAAAACACCAACTCCATGCAACATACAAAATGCAATGCAATACAAGAAATTGAAAGATGCCTAACTCCATGCAACATACAAAATGTAATGCAATACGAGAAAGTAAACAAGCTAAATTAATAGAGAAACATAATATAATGTTTTTATTATCAAGCTTCAGTTATGACCTGTGCAAATTAATGACAAGGGTTGATGATGGTGCCCCAAGCAAGGATACATGTAAGGGGAATAATGGAGGACACTCGGGTCTGATGGAAAAGCAATGTGCACTATGAAACAGTACCAGGAAACTCGTTGTGCCCCAGAGTACAGATGAAGTAAGCAGCCTAGCTTTTGTTGATGGAGGTAGATCAAGATGATCCGCAAGTCGCACACATGAACAAGTGAGAACCAAAGAGTGATGTTTTGTAGGATGATTTTCAATTTTTAGAATTTTTTTGAAACATATTTGAATGTTTTGGTTGATTTTGAAAGTTTTATGAAACTATGTACAGGAAGACGAGAAAGTGTGGATGCCCCCAGTGATAGATGGGATGTACAAGGACATAAGGCCACGTGCGTACCAGAAAGGTGAAGATGTAAAAAAATTCCCCAATGATTAGGTGGGAGTATTCAAAGGTAAACTCTTCACAGGTAGAAGTGGGACCCAAGGCCATTATGGATAGGTTAAACATGATGGTGAACGTAAACCAATGAACTGCTGGGAAGAAGCAAGGATGCCCCCAGCGTAAGTTGGCCTACAAGCACATGATAAAAAGGAAGGAGAAGATTGTTTTTGTGAAAGGGGACAAAGGTGTCTAAAAACATGACAAAAAAATTAATCTTATACACATGGATGTTCTAAACGAAGTAGAAGAATGATGTGAATGATATGAATGTAGCTTAGAAGCCTCGCGAGGAAAAATTGATTAGCCAAAGGCACAAATCGTGAGACAAGATATGGACTAGAGTAAGAGTCTAAACAAGGTCCAAAAAAGACACTTGGTAACATACTAATCCTGTTTACTCATAGAGATCCGATGTGTGCACGTGGAATTTATTACCTCTTGAAGGAAAGATTTAAAAGACAACAAGATGATCCCTAGCAAATGTGTAGGAATGATTTATTATGAAAGGTGATTTTGTGAATGGATGGTGAAAGGATAGCCGTACATTGCTCCATTGTCAGCCAGATGTTCATAGCCCCGACGGAGATGTATTTAATTCTAATCACAACATTGCTCTACTGTCAGTCAAATGTCCATAGCCCCGATAGAGATTATTGGAAATAACCCAAGAGAGAGTTATATATTAATTTTCTTTTGCTTTGTAGCTTTTAGCTTTTGAGTTTTGAGTGATTTTGATTCTTTTGCTTTCTAAAAACTTATTTCAGCTCTCTTGTTTGACAAGGGGTTAAGAACCACTGATGGCTTGATGGAAGGAGGTGGAAGTGATTGTGATGACGACATTGGCTAGCATCAAAAAATATGTCCAAAATTTCTTCGCAACAAGTTTATTAGATGTTTGAATGTGATAGGATCTTCATGAGGTTAGTCATTCTTTAATTTACCAAGGTGATAAAAAACCAGGGGAAAACAGATACCATAGAGATAAATGTCGTAATAATGCATGCGAATAAGCTAACCAAAATATCATCGAAGGGATGAAAATGGTAGGAAGACTTGCAGAAGAATAGCAAGGAAGGGAAGAAAGAAATATCCATGTGTACGCAACACCTAATTGCAATGTTTGATCTTTGTACCTTTGATTTTTGTTGTTTTTTTTTCTCATGTTTTTTTGTATTTTTGTATTTTTGCATTGTTTTTTATTTTTATATTATTGATATTTTCTTTTTTTTTTGAACCATTATTACTAACAAAGTCACTCTGTGTGATAGGATCCAACAACGATGTTTGCGACTTCCTTGATAAGAGAGACTAAGCTTGTTTGTTTATCAAGAGTCATGTTTTCTCCCAATCTCGATGATCGTGGTGAGTTCACACTCAACAAAGGACTGTGATTTATCCTGAAACATGGATTTTGTATGCGGGAGCTTGAGTTCCCTATCTAGAGGTTTATGCACTTTGCACCATACTTGATGGTTATGTTGATGTGCGTTCTTGAATCATGCTTGATTTACATCTTTGAGATTGTTCTAGTTGTTGGGGGATTTTGAGCTCTTGGAATGTTTTGACCTGAGCTTGATAATGAACATGTTTGGGTTTCTTATAAGCTGATGCTTGAATTTTATGACCTCGAGAAGGAGAAGAATGTGAACATTTACAATTGATGATAGGAATGATAGAAATGGTAGTGGGCTTGCCACAACCATTGATAGAAGAAATATGTGATAGATGAAAAGGATACGGTCCAAGAATTGAAAAGGATGGGCTACCGGGAGCCACAGATAGAAGGTGAAAGGCTACTAGGATGTGGCCCAAGAATAGAAGAAGAAGGGCTACTAGGACGTGACCCATAAATAGAAGATGAAGGGCTACTAGGATGTGGCCCAAGAATATAAGAAGAAGGGCTACTAGGACGTGACCCATAGATGTAAGATGATGATCCATGATGTGGCCCAAGAATAGAAGATGATGGACTACCTAGGGGTGATCCATACATAGAAGATAAGGGGCTAGTTGGACATCCCCCAATAATCAAAGATAGTGGGCTACTCGAAAATGTCCCACAAATAGAAGAGAGAGGGATACTAGAAGGTGACCCACACCTAGATGAAGATGAAGGGCTACTTGGCGTTGACCCCACAAGAGATTGTGATTGAGGAATTATGATAGACAAAGAGTTATTGGGTGATGAGAAGATAGGCCATGGATCTATGCAAAACCAAGGAGTTTCATCACATAATGAAGAATGTGAAGATGGAAGAATAAGAGGAGGATCAAGTTGCATGATCTGAGGCTCTTCCTCCATTTCTTGATCAAAGGAATCAACCTTTTCCTCACAATATGCACACACATCAAAGTCTAAAGAGAATCCTTTCTTGTAATCTACTAAAGGAATATCTTCATATGCCCCTATAAATGCCCTGATTGTTTCTTCATTCTGAAAGAGATCAATCAGTATGAGATTTTGATCGATCCCTAGGGGTTTATTGGAAGAAATAGGTTCACTTGGTGTGGAAGGCTTAGAAGATGTTTGATGATTATTGATAGAAGAAGATGATGTGCAGGACGAAGAATATGTGTAGCTAGATGTCTCAGGAGTAGAAGAAGGTGGTGTGGACCTACCTATACAATGGTATGTCATATGTAAAATAGTAGGATTAAGTCCAAAGTCTATAGATTGCGATGCATGGGTCAATTCAGATGTTTGTCTCGAAGGAATTTGAGTCACACAAATCTTCACAGAAGGAAGATTCTGTGGTGGTGATTGATGAAGAAGGTCCTGCAAAGAAGGGGAGGACTGTGATTCAAGCATTGCATTAGATGAATGATGACAATGGTCCTGCGAAGAAAGAGAGCACCGCGATTCAAGAATTGTATTATACTTCTGATTGGAGGGATTTGGAGTCGCGTGTATCTTCAAAGGAAGAAGACGTCGTTGGGGTGACTGATAAAAGGGGTCTTGCGAAGAAAGGGAGGACTCTGACATAAGAGTCGCATTAGATGATTGTTGAAGAGGATCTTGCAAAGAAAGGGAGGACCATGACTTTGGAGTCACATTAGAAGACTTAGGAGTCGAATTAGATGAATCTGAATAGTAGTTTGGATCTGAATCCTCAGAAGAGTCAGAGGAAATATTTGGATTGGAATCCTGAGAAGAAGAGGAATTTTTTGGATTAGAATTAGAAGTAGAGTGGGGGGAACTCGAATAATAATTTGGATCAGACGTGTCCAAATCATACCACCAACTATGAGATGAAGGTGGGGAATGAGTTACCCGTATGGGTTCTCTAGCGAGAAGAACCAATCGAGGTTTGGTCATGATGGGCATCCTTTGATGTGAACGCTGAAATTTGGATTCCTTATTGTCGTAATTGTGAGGAACTGTGCGATAATCAGTCATCTCTTATGTCGTTTAAGTACAAATGTCTAGACCTAGATAGTGCAATCAAACTTATTCAAAGTGAAGAAGGCTCCATTTCCTTTAGAGAACTTAATTGGTAATGATTCTCAATCCCATGTCATGGATTTTATTGTACCCCATATCAATCAGCTTATAGAATGGGAGAGATGGACTAAAGTACTAATCAATGAAATAATAATTCATTATGAAAATTATTGGCAAAGAGAAATTTTATACACTGCAGTCTAGATACAACCTGCGAAGATTGATTCCTTACTTACCCAAGTAAGAGGTGGGAAAATCACATATAACAACAACTATAAAGAAAATATTTTGGATAAAACATTTAACAAATTGGAAAATATTAGTGCTAAAGCCTAGACATATTTTAACAAATGGTCTAAGGAAAAGGATCTAGTAGCAATTGCAAATGCCAAAAGAGATAGACCGGTTGTAAGTATTATCACTTCTAAACAATATTTTTTGTTAATTTGACCTTTTCCTATTTTAGTAATATGTTTAATTGAGATCAATTTTTTTTGTGCAGTTGAAATATAAAAATTTGAAGCGTCAAGCAAAGGTGTTCCAAGTTCACTTGGAAAGCGCTAAGAACAGTTTATCCGCAGCAAAGAATTTGAAAGAAAATATTGTTTTAGTTAATAAACAAAACAATACACTAAAGTGGATAATTAAAAATCATGGCTTCGACCCAAAAAATTTATTTAAAGCCAAGGCAAATGTAGATCCCAGTTTGTTATCCCATGGAGATGTGACAAGGGAAGAACAAAGGATCGTAAAGAGTCTACACAGTGTTGTGGAAGATCTAATTACTTCTGGGATTATTCAATCCATTGGGGAGAGGGGTGCATGAGGAGAAGCCATTGGGGAAAGGATTACAACTACAAGATTGGAAGCCATTGGAGAAAGGGGTACACAAAATTGAGGGTTGAAAAATTTCATGATTGAGGGTTAAAACTTGAAAAATTGAAACTTTGAATTTGAAACTTTGAAATACTTTATTATCTATATTTGAAAATTTGAAACTTTAATTTGATGCTCATGATGTTTGAAAATTTGAAATAATTTATTATCTGGATTTGAAATTTGAAACTTGAATCTGATGGTGTTTGAAAATTTGAAAGACATTAAAATATGGAATTTTATATCTTCTTATATATTATGTATAGAATTTTTGGATACATTCATTTGAATGTGATGGCGTTATGATAATGGTTAATTATTTGTTTTAAGAAAATTTGGATGTGGTATGACAAAGGCATCTTAGTACTTATAATGATGATTATATAGATGTTGATGATGACATTAGAATAGAATCATAGATGTGGATTATCATTACTTGTATGTGGATGATGATAATGGATAATTGTTTTAAGAAAATTTGGTATGTGGTAGGACAAAGACATTTAAACCTTCTCAAAATATTTTAATGGATATGATATGATGACATTAGAATGGATATAGATGATGATGAATGATGATAATGGATAATTGTTTTATGAAAATTTGGAATGTTAAAATAGATATGGATGATGATAAATTGTGATGATAATGGATAAATAATTGATTTAAGAATAATTGGAGTGTGTTAGAAATTTAGTACTTACATCTTCTTATCAGGTTTATCAAAATATTTTTCTCTGTACTTGCCAATTGAACTAGGACTTACATCTTCTATGATGACATTAGATGTGGATGGAGACAATAAAAAAGATGGATTATGATGAATTGAGTGGACATAGCTTTTTAGCTTCAAGCACGATCATGGAATGTGGTAGGACAGAGACATTTAAACCTTCTCAAAATCTTCTTCTCTCTATTTTTAATGAATCAATTATATGATGACATTAGATGTGGATGATGACATTAGTTTCAAGTACAATAGTGGATGATGAATTGTATAATGGATAATTGTTTTAAGAAAAATTGGAATGTGTTATGATAGACACATCTTAATATGGAAAAATTGGAATGTGTTATGATAGAAACATCTTAATATGGAAAAAACTTATCCAACAAAGTTTAAACACTTTATCAAATAATTTTGCAAATACAAAAATAAATTAAACATAATTGTAAAAATTCAAGCAATGTCATATGATAGAGTTTAAGTTACCTCTTGTCTTTTAGATGGCTGTGACAAAGCATATGGAAGGAAAATGAGAAATCATCCTTCATAGCATGTTACATGCTAGAAGACCTTTGATTCAAGAAAACACAACATGAGAAATAGATTAGTATATATATGGGTGAGTTTCCTGACATTGTCAATCCTGAGAAGTGAGAGCTTCCTAGGATGGAGGTCAACTAACGTTTTCAAAAAAATAAATGAAATAAATGATTGATAGGATTAACGAAGAAAAAAAGATTAAAGAAAAATACAAATGATAACCTGTACATGTCTGGACAGTAGAAGTCTGGAAGAGTATAACAATGGAAGAATATGCAGATCTGAACCATAAATGTCTTACAAATTAGTATGCGACAAATACATGTAACAAATATATTTTTTAAACAGAATTTTGTATTCGAAAAATCCAAAATATTAATTATATAAAACATATTTTTATAAATAATTGTATTTAAAAGTATGTAAATATATATACTTGTAACATCTTTAATAATAATAAGAGCTAAAACAAAATTTTGTAAAAAGCCTCCTCAGTCAATATTTACATCTGTAGAGTTAATATGAAATTGAATAAATAACCACAGTCAATATTTTCATCTGTAGAGTTAATAATTGAATAAATAACCACATTCAAATAATAAAAGTAAGGTCAAGGAGATACCTATTTAAAGATGAAACAATCCATTATCAGTAGTTGATTCAAAGTCGATGTTCTCTTTTATAGTGTGATGACACACCAATTCCAGTCTCATCGTTGCGAACAATTGTACTTGTAGTTGTATTATTTACACCTCTTTTTTCCAGAAAGGGAATTTCAATGCACAATTACTCTGTTGAAAGGAAATGTTTCCACGGAGTAGCGAGAAACATAACACCTCATGCAACTTTCCATATTTTTATCCAACCTATTTCTTAGTTTTGGTTTTATAAATGATAAAGCACTGCAAATCCTTTCATCCTCCACATATCCCAAAATCATTGTTTGGCATA
The DNA here is from genome assembly GCA_019776745.2 of Taxus chinensis. Classification (NCBI taxonomy): domain Eukaryota; kingdom Viridiplantae; phylum Streptophyta; class Pinopsida; order Cupressales; family Taxaceae; genus Taxus; species Taxus chinensis. Next base: position 897,899,559 of record CM034150.1, read on the forward strand.
ACTCATATAATCTAAAATATTCACTGATGTCTTTTTGTAAGATAGTACTTTGATAGATTCCTCGCCAGAGCCTTGTAATAGCACCACTCTTAGAAGGTTCATCTAAATTTTTATATTGGTTCCTCATTATTGTTGCAATTTTTTTTGATTGAGACTTTAATAAATGAACATTCAATATACCTTTGATTTCCATACCCTTGACCTCTGAATTCTTTGTGAAATGTTCCATTATTGTACCCATGGATTTATGGAAATGCTTTCTTACAAAGTTTGCACGAGTACCTTCAGTATTCCAAAAATTAGGATTCATCACACCCATTGCTTCAAGAATTTTATCTTTGGAGAAACGTTCTCTAATTTCTGATGACAAGGATTCTGAAATTTTTTTAAGCTTTATTTTTGTTTCAACTATAACAGAATCAAAGATATTACGTGTCACAGGAACATCTTCTTGTTCTGATCCTGTAATATCTTGATGTTTTTGTAAAATGTGCAGTGGTATGTCCCTCCCATTAACATTGATGCAGAGGTGATCGTGGATATTAAATCTCAAATAGTTACTGGGGTTTTTAAGATCTAATAAAGCTTTCCAATTCTTAAAAATCAGGTGTATCAAAACTATCTTGGGAACAGTACAAGATATCAAGACTTTGACATACCATTTTTCTCATCCGTATAAAATCCACAATATAGATTAATCTCCCCTGTGCATGCTTCATGAGTGTATTGATCTCCTGCAACATTGGAAGAATACCAACCAATGTAAGCAATGTCTCAAAATCAGTTAAACGGAATAGAAATTCCCTCACCCTGTCAACTTCATGATGATATTTGTGCATGAAACCAACCAATGAAGGATACTCCTCACGAAATCACATGCAGTTCATACAAAGAAATCCATCTCATCTCAACATCCTTCAGAAGTTTTTTTCCATATGTAATTCCAATTGCAAATTTCTGGAACTCAATAAATTGACTTTGGGTTGCTTGCCATATAGGCATGAAGTTCTCTTATAAGGTCTTCTACTTTAGCAACAATTTTCGTAGTTGCTTACCATTTTATATGCTAAATTCATTATGTGAGCCATACAGTGAATTGCTAGCATATAAGGGGCCACTATTGTTTGTAATCTAACACACAACCCTACAATGACCCTGCATGACTGATGCACCATCTGCTCCAACGCATACCAACTTCTGTAGCAATTTCATAATCAGTCATTCCAGCAATATCTTTCAAATGAGAAACAACTATTTTATGTAGGTTTTTGGCATTATAGTTTTCAACCATTTTCATAACACCCAGCAGATGAGGTGTCCTTATATGATTTTCTAAAGTATAGATGTGGATACATACCCATTCAATGTTGTCGACTGTTGTCACTTCATCAATTGAAAGAGAGATAAACTTTGATTTTTTACATTCTCTTTCAAATCTTCCTTCTCTATCATTCGAAAGGCATTTTTTCCATTTCCCATGCACTACTGTTAGACCAATGAGCCTGAGGTATGTTGGGCATTCCATTATATTGATACAAAACTTTGAAAATGAGGAAATCTGAAATCAGTCTTCCTTTCTTTAATATGTGAAATAAAGTAGAGAATTGTATGATTTTTGCATGTAGATTTGTTTGATTCATCTTACCAATTTGTGATGTGATCATTCCGTCCCTTTTCTATAAGATGTCTACATTTTTTCTGCTACTGCTTCATACTCTGCTGTGTATTTAACATGCATGCATTATTTTTCAGTTTTCCACCTGTGTGTTTTGATTTTCTGGCCATCCTCCCCATTACAGTCAAATATTGTTTTCCACAATGTTTTTCTATAGTGTCCAGCTTCAGATTGCATTTTTTGTTGCTTTCCCAATTTCCACGTACATATTGTACTTGTACATTTAGATGGTATCTCTTTTAATTAGATGACTGTACAGGTTTGATAAATAGAAATTTAGCAGCCCAATCAAACTTGTATGTCCTCCCAATTGTCCACATATTCTTGTTCGTTTTCAATGTTTTACTTTTTTTAGTAGAATTTTGAGCAATATCACAATCACCTGGTTTCCTCTTTCGTGAACCAGAATTTGAATTTTATTTTTTTGTTCCATTTTGTTGAGTATTTATATGTATGATATCTTGATGCACTCCTGGTTTCACCCCAACAGGAAGAATATCTTCAAGATCTGGCATCTCAACTAGGTATATCTTCAAGATCTGGCATCTCAACTGGTATGTCTTCATGGCATGGTTTAGGCATCATTTAGTTGATACTATGTAGAATGCATGTCCACCTCAATATTACCTTCCACACAGTTTGTACTTAATTCTTTCTGGTGGCAGCTATATGGGTGCTAGTGGTTGCAGTATATGTAGCAGTAGAGTTTCCAAAATACTTGAATAGGGAATTCTGAGATTTCTTAGTTACTTTTTTGGGTTTTCCTCATTCTGAGCACTAGCACCTTCCATTATTCTGACGAATCACATTTGAAACTCTCCTCGTACATCAAAAACTCTGAGTCATGCGTCATCAAAAACATGTAGTGAGTCATGCGTCAGATAGTAACTATGTTGCACATCAACAAATACAACTAAGTCGCGCTTCAATCAATATCTTAGTACACGTCACGTAGTCAACAACTCTGTAATGTACGCATCAAAAAATATCCTCATTGCATCAGTCAAAGATCTTGTCAAGTCACCTGTTAACAACTATTACCCTTGTCACGCGTCAGCAAACACCTTAGTTGCCCATCACATAAACCTTGTCATGTGTCAGTAAAATACAATAATTCTTGTCGCGCGTCAATCAATATCATTTTCGGGTGTCAAAGAAAACATGTTGTGTGTCAACAAAGTGATAATCTGTACTATGCTCTAGTGCTATCAGTGTATGCAAGTTCAAACCCTTTCATGGTATTGGTAATACTAGTAGTCTTGGTATACTACCCAAAAAAATCAAAAAGGTTTTTATAGGAGATGTTTTCAAATGCAGGTGAAGCACGACCCCAAAAATAAATCATATGTCAGAGGAAAAGAATTTTAGGTGTCAACAAGACACTAACCTACTCCGAACAAAATCACCTTTTCAATTTTCCTAAAATGAACCTTTTCACCATATTACAAATATTCACCCACTAAAATTAACCTTTGTCACATGTAAGCAAATATGGACTGGAGTCATCATCAAACATTGAGATGTTCACCAACGACTGTGAAACTACTAAACAATAAACATATCTGCAATTATGCTCTAGTGCTTAGAGTATGCAAGTTGAAAAGATTTGATATGCCGGTAGTGAAATGCTCATTATTATACTACATAGCAAAATCACCTAGGTTCTTCATTTCCAGATACTTTTCACAACTGTCACAGGTCCCCAAAAATCCAACCCTCTATATTAATCATCATACTTTACCTAATTAGTGAACAGGTGACTTGATGCATTCGAACAATTTTCCTTTTCAATTCTGTTTATAATTATTTTGTTCACCTATATTTTCCCAATATTCACCACTAAACTCAGTACCCTACTAACCAAGAATTCCCATGCCTATTTATTTCGGCCAACCATGATATTTCCAAGGTGATGTGACCCATGCATTTTCTAGTTGTGTAAGCTCACCCACCAATGATTAGGTTCAGAATGGATGTAGGACTAAGATTAGTTGAGGCAGGCCTACTGCTGAAGAAATGTAAGATGTACAAAAATATTTGAAATATCAGTTAGATGGCTCATGAATTCCTTTGTTTCATATGGAATCGTTAACATGAAGATGAAAAAATCATTCATCGTAAATAGAAATAATTGATATCTACATACGATGGGAATGTAACAGGTAATGAGAAATTGCATCGATTAATAACTGACTGTACATAATGCAGGAGTATTAGTAGGAATGTAAGTATGAGTAAATTAGTTAATAATAGCCTCACATCTGTCGATTAGAAAATATATCGTGTGGACAAATTTTCAGTGGGTTTCTTACTAATAACTAAGTATAATTGGTTGTGGACTTAAAAGGTGTAGCTTCCATAACATGCATGTGAAAAATTATTGGTGGTCCTTCGACCGGGGATACCTTGGGGCACTCCACTGACAATGTGTCAAAGCTAGACAATTTCTTGTTAGAGAGTACTTTTACGATAGAAGGGAAAGGGAAGGAGAAAAAGAGAGGAGGGGATTAATTTCGTGTAAGAAATCATATTCCCACCTCATTAATGGACAAAGTTCCAACCCACATTAAATTTAAGAATAAAAAACCCTGTAAATCACAACAAGTCAATTAGGACTCCTATGAGCACAAAGAATTGATAAATTCCATTGGGGTAAAAAATAGATAGAAATTCCTTGGATTGATTCTTGAGAAAAAATTTACAAACATCAGTTTGTTAAGAGAGACATAGTAAGAAGTGGTTGAAAGTAGAATAAAGAAGCTATGCTCTTAGAGTCCTTTAATTGACTTACTTCAGACATGAGCCTTCCAAATTGACAGACCCAACTAAGAACTCCCTATAAATTAAGGAAATCCAAATGAGGGGCTCATTACATTTATAGAAGAGAGATGCCTCTTCATATTCCTGAAACTTCATATGCCTTTTTCTAACTTTAAACATGAATCCTAAAAACCATATTAAGTCACTACTTTAATACATCAATGTGACTTAGCTTTACATTATGTTTCAAAGTATTGTTGGTCGAATAAATTAAAGGCAATAAAAAATGCAAACCCTAATGAAGGATTAGAAAATCCTCATATCAGAGAAAAAGTGGGGGGGAAAGCACCAGGATGATGAGATAAGGTAGAAGAAGGGGTCCTCAATGATCATGATGAAAAATATACCTTTGAAAAGTGTCATAGTTCTCTATCCAGATGACATGATTGAATGTCTCCAATGTGATGATCTTTGAAATCCTTGACACTATTTTCATCTCAAGAAGCTCCTTCGTATGGTTTAAAGAACCTTCAGTTTCTCTCAAAAACACTTGTTAAAGAATTCACCAATAACCGCAAAACTTCAATGACTCCATAAAAACCATTCCAAAAGATAGAAGATTAGAACCATCTCTTCAAGTTCCATGACATTGTTTCATTTGAATGTAACTTCCAAAAAGATAAACATTCCCTGAAACCACTGATAATGAGCGTTCAATGCATCCCTGTACAAGTTTTCCCTGAGATAGATCTTAGGTGCCTTATAGAAGTTCCTAAGATGCCATCAAGAACATGATAATTAGACCCAAACTATCATCCCTCTACGTCCTCAATGATAAAAATTCCCTTTAAGCGTGACTTAATCAAGTTCTAAATGGGAGGAATGTTATATTTTAGAGTAGTTGAGGATGATTTTTTATCTTATTAACCATCCTATGTGATGAAATTCTGTATAATTTGTATTAATGTGAAATCAATGAACATGTACAATAGAATGTTGTAATTTTTATAAGGAATTAAGTAAAACTAATGTAGGTAATAAATATTGTTGCACTATGTAACACTTAATTGGATAAATATTTGAATGAATAGATACAATAACAGTGCAACAATAACAAATGTACAAATGTGTATAGGTAGAAACAAATAAATAGTTTAAAACCAAATAATTAATCATACGTGATTAAATGACAGTATATTTTTTAAACTTAACCATCGTTAATGTATCTTATTATAATTAATAATTAATTATCTAATGCCATAAATTAACCTAACATTCCCCCCCTTAATTTTGCATTTCCTCAAGGGATGAGGAGAGGAACTCTCTGAAACAACTCAAACTTTTCACGTGCAAGCGACTTCTTTGAAGATATGACTATTGCAATAATTTTTTCTATTGGACAAAACTGCAAGTTGTATATTGTGCTTCAAGACATGGTCGTGTATGAAATGAACATGTACCTCAATGTGTTTTGTTCTTTCATGAAAATAATAGATTGCGAACAAGTTTGAGAACACCTTCATTGTCAACATACATGGTGTTGGTTTGTCCTATGGTATTCCAAGTCCTTCGAGTATGCGACGTAGCCAAATCGCTTCACAGACAACTTCTATTACAGAACGATACTCAGCTTCTATGGAAGAACGAGAAAAAAAATGTTGTTTCTTGCTTCCCCATGATATTGGTCCAGATCCCATAAAGAACACAAACCCTAAAGTGGATTTTCTATCATCAATATTTCCTTCATGATCTGAATCTGAATATCTTGACAAGAAGAAGTTGTCATTCTTCTTGTATTCTAGACCAAGATCCACTGATCCTTTGAGATATCTCAAGATGCATCTTGTTTCTTTCCAATGACAAAATTTGGGTTCCTGCATGAACCTGGATAGATAGCTCACTGCAAAGCTAATATCTGGTCTAGTGTAGGGTCAGGTAAATGAGACTCCTAATCAACTACCGATAGAGAGTGGCATTTACCTCAGGAGATGGATATGAACGAGATAACTGCAATCTATTCTCCATAGGTGTAGCAATCGGTGTGCAATCCATCATCCTAAATTTCTCGAGCATTGTCTTGGTATATTTCATCTAAGAAACAAATATGTGATTCTCTTTTTGCCATACTTCCAATCCAAGAAAATAGTGCATCAGCTCGAGATCTGTCATGTTGAACAATCGATTAAGATATTTCTTCATTGCATCGATCATCCTCACTGAACTACCAATGATGACTAGATCATTGACATAGACAACGACAATCACAATCTCCCCCTTTCTTTTTGAGGTAAATATTGGGATCGTATGGATTTCTAACAAATCCATGTTATACAAGATGCTCATCATTTTGATGTACCATGCCTGGGGTGCCTATTTGAGGCCATACAGAGATTTCCTAAGTCTGCATACCTTTGCTTCTTGACCAGGTACAACATATCCCTCAGGTTGAGTCATATAGACTTCTTCTTGTAAATCTCCATTCAGGAAGGCACTTTTTACGTCCATCTGATGGAATTTCCAACCAAACTATGTGTAGCTAGAGAAAAGATCATCCTATCTGTTTTGATCTTAGTTATGGGAGAAAATGTCTCCTCGTAGTCAATGCCTTCTTTTTGTGCATACCCCTTTGCTACTAGTCTCACTTTGTCTACTTGATCCACTATCCCCAGGAAGCATGTTTGTACTTCAGAGATTTTAAGTCTAATATCCATCTGACCATCATAATGGGTTTAGACTTCCTTGTGAACATCCATTCAGGAAGGAAGATCTGATGGACTTTCCTGCCAAAGTGTTATTGGTATTCATTACTAGCTGTGATATCTTCAGTCAATGCCTTCCATGGCATAGTTTCACTATATACTTGTCTATTGTCCCATATTTTGCACTATTTTAGGGATTCCTAATGGGTTTCTTTCCTAGTAGAGATCAACAATTAAGTGTTATTCAATAACTGATACTCATCAAAGATTTTAAAAGTTGGACTGTAGACTTCTTCTCTTTGCTTTACTTCTTCTGCGACTTTACTACGATTGTGGTCTCAGGGGTGGATGTATCTGGTGGAGCATCCATTCTTGCATCTCGTAATGTGCTAGTATACCACTTGGGCATATGTTGAACTGTTCCCATGGGTCATGGTTCTATCAGATCATCACCATCATCCCCATCATCACTTTCATCATCTGTGGGAACATTAGCTTTAAATTTATACAACTGGAGAAGAATCTACATTGAAGGTGAGTATTTGCTAAGGAGGAGTTTCTAATTCCTTTTTCTTAAAGAACTCAACATCTCTGCTGATGTATAAGTTTCTAGTCTTAGGATCCATCAATTTGTACTCAATAGTCTCTTCACTATACCCAATGAAATGAATGAAATTTCTTTCTATTCTGCTTGGGTATCTGCACGTTGAACCAACAAATACTCTAAGGTGTGCAATAGATGGTTTCCAAGTTTTGACCATGCCACTTCTTGTGGTGTTACTCCATCAAGAGAAATTGTGGGCCTTCCACGTGTTCAACAAATACACCATTTTCTTTGCTACTTTAGGCCAGAATGTCATTGACAAGTCCACCCGCGACGTCATAAGTGATCATGGTCATTGCACCATTTCTATGATAGTACAATTTTTTCTCTCAACAACACCATTACAAAATACTGTGCCAGTGTGTACGGAGGAGGCCATTTGTTGACGAATCCTAAAGGGTGATATTTGTAGGTAGTAGCCAAAAGTTTCATTCTCAAAAGGTGAATTCCACCCCTCGATCTGAGCAGAGATAATTATGATGTGATGACTAGTTACTTGTTCTCAACAGGGGGAATAATTGTGAGAAAGATTCTAAGAAAATTTGTTTCAAGTCACTTCATATCAATTTATCATAATTAAGGGGAAGTTGACAAGGAGTTTCAAAGTTCTCTCGAATACCTCCTCAACTCACCCCTATAAATTGTAATGAAATTTTTGAATGAACTCAGTATACATATATAGGACCGCATAGAGGATCAGTTTTATTTAGATACTAGGTCAGAGGATATCTTTTCCTATCTGCTCGCAAAGTTCTCTTTTGTAAAAGGCAGAGCTCTTATGAACTCTGGCCTTCTTCCTAAGTTTGTACAGTGAGGACAATATGTCTGTATCTTTCTAAAGAGATGGTAATACCATGTGCACAACCATTGTGACGGTGAAGTATATATGTTTGAGTAGTGTTTACCGGTTCAGCTCATGTTCACATAGGTACTTTATTGTACTCTGATTGCCTTGTATTTTCATCCTCAAAACTTTGCATCTTATGGGTGTTAGTTACAATCTCTGGTATTGTGCTTAAATAGTTTGAGATGATTGTGTATTCTAGTTGGCTTCCTGGTGTAGTTATTTTCGGTGCATCGCCTTAGTTTTTTTTATGTTTTTTCTTTCTATTTTTTCTGACCCCTATCTCCCTTCATAGAGAAGAGCCAACTTCTCTTAAAATATGTATATACTTGACTTAGGATGCATGTCCCACCAACCTAAGTATTCCCACAACACTGATGGAAGTTTTCGCCAAAGATGCTTGATCAACATGAACATCATCTTCAATTTTTACAACTGGTGAAGAATCCTTGCATCACATAAGTCTAGAGGAGGAGACTCATTGTATTTCCTTGAGTTCTCATAAGAACTCATATGATATTGCTGCTGGTGTAGACTCTGCAAAGGTCTTCGTGATCCATCAATCTGTACCCAAGAGTGAATTGCTTTCACTGTAGCCAATGATCATGAGTTTTTGTGACTTCATGTCCAATCTGTAGTTCTGTTATGCTTTGGTATGATGCATACTTATCATTACACCTAAATACTATGAGGTGTCAAAGTAATAGATGGTTTCCACTTTTACCATGGTTCATCAGTGAGTGTTACTTTGTCAAGAGAATTTTTGGGCACTATGTTAAACATATATTACACAATTTGCTCGTAATTGTTGCTTCTTCCCAGAATGTCTTATGCTAAAATAGAGTCATCGATCATGAATCCGCACCATTTCCATGATACCCTATGATTTCTTCTCTCAACAACACCATCGACTATTTTGGTGTGTGTGGTGAGGCTTTTTTCAATGAATCCAATTTTGTGTTGTGCAGTATAGATTTGAACTCATTACTAGTGAATTTCATCACTCGATCTGCGTAGAGAGTTCTGATGTGAAGGACTAGTTTCATTCTCAACAGCTACTCTAAAATTATAGAAGGTTTCAAAAGCTTTGGGTTTCCTTGCAAAGACAAAAAATCCACATTTTTCTTTAATAGTCATCAACATAAAGAATGAAGTACTGAGATCTACAATGACTCAGTTGTATTGGACTGCAAAGATCAGTATGAACTAGATCAAGCTTCCCATGAGCTCAAAAAGTAATCCTCTGGAATGAAGCTTTGTGTTGTTTGCCTACTAGGCAGTGAGGAAATTTATTTGTATCCTTCTGAAGAAATGGTAACCCATGTACCATATTATGGCGGTGAAGTGTCTTAAGATACTTGAAACTAACATAACCAAGTCTCTGATGCCACAATTGTGCAGAGGTAGAGTTCTTAGCCACAATTTCCTAATAATCTCTATGGACAAAATCAAGCTAGAACATGTGTCCCACATTGGAGGATTTTGCAACTATTCTCGAGCCTCATGATTTGTCTTGAATCAAACACGTTTTCTTACCAGAATGACTATCAAAGTCAATTTTTTAAGTTGTGACCTAGGATTTGACTGAATGACAGTGGATTTTTAGTCAACCCATGGACATATAAGACATCTGATAGTGTACATTTGCGTGAACCAAGGGACCAGAGAAATGTTACCAATCCCCTGAACTATTTAAGGAGAATCATCACCCAAAGAAACATGGTTTTTCGAAGGCATGTCACTCATTGAAGTAAACCAATCTCTATGGCCGGTCATATGTCGAGTGACTCCTGAATCAACATACCAAACATCACTAGATGACATGGAGAGTTCACTTGATCGAGTAGTGTACAAGTAGTCTTCATTATTTTATGGTTCTTATTGCTCAGCAATATTTCCTTGTTGATAGGGTTTTCTTTCCAGTTACCCTTTTTCTGCCCTTGATTGTAGTTATAATTTCCCTTGTGAAACTATTTTTTTTGAGGTCCATAGTTGCTTAATGGACCTTTCTTGTAAGTATTATACCAACAATCTTTTAAGTCATGTCCTCTTTTACAAATTGGACATTTCTTCTTTTGTTGATTTTACCCTTGACGTTCATACTGATTTTGGGACTTCTGATAGGAATTAGGTTTTCCTTTACCTTTTCCTTTCCATTTTTGATGTGAAGAAAGTTCATCCTCTTCTTCATCATTCTTATTAAACATATCTTCTTCTTGTTGCAGTAGGTTTACCAACTTTTCAGCACCAACTATCATATCTTAGAAGTCTAGTGTTGTTACAAAAATATGGTAAGAAGAAGGGAGAGCTCTCAGAACAATAGGAACAAGAGATCCATCTGTGACCACTTCTCCCAGGGCTAGAAGTGAATCCCTCAACTCTGTAACTCTTCTCAAGAAAGCTTCAATTTTTCATTTTTCTTGAACTTCAGTGAGTGTAACTGATTTTGCAAATTTAGTATGACATTCTTGTTTTTGGCCTCGTATACCATGCTCAACTTATCCCACGCTTCTTTGGATTTTTTGGAATATCGAATGTGGGGTTGCACATCATTGGACACTCCAAGCAAGATTATGAGTTTGGCCTTCTAATATGATCTATCAAGTTGTCATTTTTGTGTTGTATCAGTAGTTGATCTGGTTAGAGTACTAATCACAACAGGCCAGATCTATTCAAACTCAAGATGTAGTCTTGTAGAAATCTGGAAGAAAACATTTGGAGGCATTGGTGCCCATTTTACAAAAATCACTGACAAGGTTAGGCTCTTATCACTCCAGGTATAAGGTCTCCCAATCTATATACCGTCATTCCAATATACCGAACCTTTCTATATACGCACCCTTTTGATATACCTGACGGTATGTGGAAGAATCTCTTCCTTTCTATATACCCGATGGTACGTGAAAGAGGCATTAACGTATGTGAAAGAATTCAATACATGGTACCAAGACAATACTGAAAGGGGTATGTTTGATTATTGACACCCAGCTCAAAGAAATATCCTCATACGTGCGCGTAACTTCACTATATACTTGGATAATTTCTTAATCCAAATTTATGTTGTGCAATCATTCACAGAAGGATGGGATGGCTCACAGTGTGTGCACCGTGTCCTTATTACTCCCCATCAATTTAAAGGGTCGATGCCTACATGATGTTCTTTCAACTATATTAGGTGTTAAGTGCAGTAGTAGTCGTGATGACTTTAACCGTAAATGCTTCCCAGAGGCACTGTATATACCGAATGCTGTAAATGAGATCTAAGATCTTGTGAGTGTTTTAGAACCAAATTTCACTATTTTGTATTACAATCCTTTCCTAATTTTTGAGCAGTTACAATGTTTACAGTTGACTATGGTAACCTGCAAATTAGTATAATATACTAATGCATACAATTACATTCAAAAAATTTGAAAAATTGAATGGCAGGCAATTTCTTTTTGTTTTTCAGGCCCTGGTGGCCTTCGGAGCCAAATATGGCCCTCTATGCCAAAAATTGCAAAAAAATAGCTGAAAATACAATTTTTGGTTATACCTCCTTTAGCAAAAGTTGTTTGGAATGAAAAAATAAGAGTTCTAGGAGAAGTCTTTTTTTTTCCCTAAAATAGGGTTTTTCTCACTAAAATTTTAGGGATGGCTTTAGTGATAACTAGTAGGTTGGAGGAGGTTTTCCCGCTAAATTTACTGCCAAAGGTTATGGTTTCACTAGTTTATCCTCCAAGTTCAAATTGTTTAAAAAATTGATGTTGGGGTGGTGGGGGTCGAACCCCTCACCTTCTATCTCAAGACCTTTTTACTAGCCAGATCATCGCACATATAGCGCATATGCATGTAAGTTGAAGTAAATGAATTCTATAAAACTTCAAAACCTTTGATTGACTTCATAAAAAATGATGTGGCAATGCTGAGTTGGAGGTCGGTTTAGGTTTTTCCACTTTGAACAATGGATCTGAAGCTTATCTTTTGCTTTTCTTTCTATTCTCCTTTCTATTCGCCTTTGTATTTATTTAGTTACCATTTTCTTTGACCTCTTCTTTTGCTGATAGGTTGTAGGCAGAGGTTAGCGCTAGGGAGTTTTTTTTCTCCACCGCTTTGGAAAGATCTATTGTTTGTTCTTGTGGACAGGGTTGTTGGTTGCTCGATGCTTGGAGAGAAATGGAGCTTTCATTGTTATATGTGATATTTTTCCACCGTTATTGATTTTTTTTCCTGGCTTTTTATTTGCTTTTTTATGTATGCATGTGCTTGGAGGTCATGGTATACGTTCAGGAGGAGATTTATGGAAAAGTGAGGCTCAGTTTTAAATGTTTAGCCCCATCATTCAACAAATAGCCAACATGATAAATGGCTCATTTCCCCCTTTGTAAATAGCTCGGTGGTCGGTTTCAAAAACTCGACTGCTTGTGGATGATATGGTTACATGTTTTCCCTATTAAAGTGCCAATAACGCAACTTGCCAATGAATGGATAACTCAGGCCCAATGTAGAGATCAATTTCCAACTCGATCAATGTAGGCTCAACCTGGTTTGTAATGTTTTACCACAACTCGCCAATATGCATAGAGAGAACATGTCCTCGTGGAACAGCTCGATAGGATCGGTTAGGGAGATCAGTGGGAGTCCTTGACCCAAGAATTTTTCAACAAACCTACAAATTCCTCCAAATATGATAGTACAAATAATATTATCTGTAATTAAATAGTCCTCTAGATTTAGAGGCAAAACCCCTTGTTGGGGAAAAATTATATATTTTTTAATTTTCTATAGTAAATTTTTCCTGGTGCTGGGTGCACCACTGCAAAAAAAAAATTGCATTCCAAACACCTAGAAAAAATAGGAGGTTGTAGGGAGGCATGCGATGGGGCTGGGAAGTTGCAGAAGGCTACACATTGACTCTCAATTGCTGAAAATTCTTCTTCAATCTCCTCTATCTCTTCTCCTCTCTCTTTCCACACCTTCTCTTCTCACTGGTCCAGATTAACCAGCTCTAGTACCAAATGTAATTTCACAAATAGGGATGGAAGCATGTATAATTTTATTAATGTGAAATCAATCAACATGTACAATAGAATGTTGCAATTCTTATAGGAATTGTATAATAATATAGGTACAAATATTGTTGCAACAATGCAACACTTAATTCTGTAAATATTTGAATGAATACAAATAACAGTGCAACAATATGTACCCGTGTACAGTTAGAAACAAATAAATAGTTTAAACTACCAAACAATTAATCATACGTGATTAAATGACAAATATGGTTTAAAATAACCATATAATTATTTATTATAATTAATAATTAATAATTAATTATCTAATGCATAAATTAACCTAACAAATAAATATTTGAAGGAGGAAAAAAAGTTTCTTGAAGAGAATTTGCTTATTGTCTTTCAGTTATATGATCAAGTTATTTTATGTAGGCCCCCATCTGATTTTCATGCATTTTTTTTTATGGAACAATTTGTGAAATGGCAGATTTCTAGAGCCTGTGCTATGCAAGATATAGAATTCGATGATGAAAAGCAATTTTTTGTTGCATACACATCAAGAAGTGATGTATAAAATAATCTCCTTTGTGAATCTTATGTGCATAATTTCCTTCTTCCTAAGAAGATTGAAATTCCATAAATTTCTATGTGTGGTAAGTGTAATTGAGGGCATTCATATCTACTCTAAGACACCAGCCTGAATGGAGGGAACAAAGAGGAACGTTTTTTCAAGTAGAAACTAAATTATGTATCTTAATGAGGAATGATATTTTTTCCCCCATCCAATTTTTAAATAGATTTCAGTATCAAGTATACTCTTTATGATTGGTAGATAGGTATAAAGAAATTTTGAGAATTTATGTGAATAATTTCAGGGAGAAATCACTCCCAGTATTCTGTTAGAGTAGGTATTTACCTTATCTCATGTTCACCTAGGTACATTATTTACCTTTATTATATTTATCCTCACCCACTTATGTGTGTGGATATTTCTTTTATCTTATTTAGATATTAGGAGGTATTATCTAGCTGTTAAGTATGGTTCTTTCCTTGATCTATGGTATTGACTAGATCCTTGATGTCTATTTCTCTCCTAAATCTATTGTTGTGGCTAGTTCTTTGATGACTAGTTATTTCATTGATTTATGGCTTGATCTACGACCTCGACTGGTTCTTAGATTGTTATTCCTTTCCTATATAAGAAAGTCTCATTCTCATTGTATTTCATTGAGTTCCATAATAATATATGATATTGTTTCTCATTTGTTTGCAAAGGTTTATGTAAATTTATTCTAGCGAATTTCTTTCATCTTATTGATCGTGATATTTGATTAACATCTATGTTCTTGGCTTGGTATGATCTGTTTATTATTTCTTCTATATTAAATGTTAATTTATTTACCTATCAAGTGAGGTATCAATTACTTGCAGAGCAATACAAGAAAAATGAGGTGATTTCACCCACTAAAATGTGTTGGTCATTAAAAAGGTCCAAGGATCTCTACAAGATCAATATGTAAATGTAAGAGCAGTGGATTGGGATGAGGTATCAACCTCCCTTAGTCATTTCACTTGTACCACGTTGGAATTTAATAGATAATCAGCCGGAGGACAGTTACACCACTTGGAGTAAAGTAGTCACAAAGGTTTTTGGATTTAGTAGCCAAAATGGATGAGACTTAGCAAACATTTTCCAATGAGTACAATTGTTCAAGGATAGTGGAACAACTGAATAGGCAACAAGAGGATATGCTAAATATTAAGTGTGGGGGAGTGATAAACCCTTGTTTTACCATGTTATTGTCCCATGTAAATCTGGTGTTGTTGTAATATCATTTTTCACTATGTACAATTTTGATGTTTTATAATTAATACTTTACTATGTTTTGGAAGGAAATGTTGTACATATTATTGTGATGTTCTTATCTTATTTTCTTCTTCAAATATGGCTTAAATTAACCCTTTTATGTGTATTAACAATGTATTTAGAAAATCATATGTTGAGTCATCACAAGAGTTAACTATAGACTAGTGCAAGACTTATTGGTGTACTAACACAGGACTCACCTTATAGTTCACGACTCACCTTTGCATTATCACATGACTTTCCCAAATAAATAATTTAGACGAGAAACTTACGTATAAGAGATAAAAACTTAGATGGCTGAGTTGTGAGTTGATACAACTTGTGTATCAGTTAATACATTGACATGAGCATGAAACATGGACTGTTACCTCAACCCTCATGCACATTATGAAGCCCATATAGTCCTAACTTAACTCCAGCTACTTGGAGATGTGATGCAGATGAACAATTGTGATATTATGATCACCATGATTATCATGATTTAATCCAAGATCCATAATATCCCCTAGCACTGATTGAGTATCAAAAGAGTCAATTACGGGCCTTACTTGTAGTTAACATGATAAATTTAAACATGACATAGATCAATCCTTCCACAATTGTAACTATTGAAAACAATTAGTATTGTTATAGGAATCTTCCAGTTAAGTAGCTTTCATTCATTACAAATAACTAGCTGTCTCTTAGAGGGACTAGGAATACTCTAATATAAAAGAGAAAATGTATTAGGATTCAAGATTTCAGTTAGTTCATTTGATTAGTCACTGTAAAAGAAATTTCTATCAATAAGAGTGTGGATTCAAGGGAAAATTTACTTGTGTAGTTTAAAACGTTGAGCTAGATCGAAGGGAAGGAGCAACAACCACTCCTCCCCTGCAAGAAGGGATGATTTAATATGTATTTCTTTGTTTTTACTTCGCATTCATTTGAATTTCTAGCATTACATTACCTTCAATATATTTAATTTTATGCTCAATTATATTTTGCTTCCATTTATTTCATTTCTTAATTGTAGTAATATAATATTCAATTAATTCCATTGTTAAATAAGTACTGAGAATAATTCCTATTGTTCCCATTGTTGTAAATAGCCATGGATTGATAAATATGAACTAACTAAAGTGTGAGTATCAATGAAAATCGTCGACATTCAAATAGATCATCGCAAGGAGTGGATTTCCTTCATCCCCTCCCTCCTTATCCCTTTCTTCCTCTTTTTTCTCTCTCCTTTCTAGTTCTTCATTGGGCTTCATCATTGTATTTTTTCCTATTCACTTAAGTGATCTATTTTAAAATTATAAAAGTATTTTCTCAAAATTATAAGAGAAATACTTAATGTATCTGTTCTAATGAAAAATGAAAGTCGCAATTAGAATAGAAAAGAAAAAGGTCATGTGAGGGAGATGGAAGATCAATATAAAATGCTATAAATTGGGATGGCCTCTCCATTCCAAAAGATCCATATTTTGAGACTTTATACTCTATAATAATGGTGGATTGTATTTGTTGAGATTTGTGTCAATGCACAAGAAATAAGAGATACATTTCTTCTATTTCCCGTTTTCATATTTTCTCTTGTTTCTCTCATTATACAACTTTGTGAATGTTAATAAATAGGAAAAGACATTATTGCATTTCTTGATAAGGATATTTCTAAAAATTTGTGTTCATAGTCTCATCTTGTTGTGATGTATGTAACAAGGTTGTTGTTCTTCTATATTGAATGTTTTACTACTCTGGTTACTGGGTATGAACGTTGAAATTATTCTAATAATGGAAGTAACTTTCCTCCCTAATCTCCCTCCTTCTCCCTACATTGCTAGAATTTCCTCCCTTGTACCCTCCTACAAACATCTTGCCACAGGTTTAGTGGAGTTTACTTGTGTGATCCTGGACCTTCTGGGCCAACCCACAAAATTTATTTTTATGTTTAGAATAGTCACATTCAATAATGGGAATTATACCATTCAATGCAAAGGGGTGTAGCCTCTTGAACATTGGTGGAGACACCTAATTTTCCATATCGACAAATGTTCTCACCAACATATTGAAAACATCATATTTTATACTAGAGAACACCACATGTGTGTAGATGTGGTGTGTATTGTGGGCGGGAGGGGGGGGTGCAGGGGTGGGGTATTATGTTTACAAGCACCCATGTGTGTGTATTCTATTATATGAGTAATTTCAATGTTCAAAATGACACAAAACAAACAAGTTTTATTGTGAAAATTTAACTTTTCCAAAAGTCATTATGTAAGATGTAAAACCTTCATAATCAACAACATATTATATCATTTATAGCAACACATGCTTGATTGAATACATAAATGTAATGAGAAATGTCAAAAATATTTGATTATAAATGTTGAGGATATTGAAAACATGTAGTAAATTAATCAATGATGTGTTCTTATGTTGTAAACAAAAAAATGAATTAGTATAACATGAGCAAAGGAAATGAAATGTTGTAAAAAACAAAATATTATAATAAAAACATAATAGTAGGAATTGTTTCAAAAATAAATGATGATCCATAAACAAGCTTCAGGGAACCCAATGAGTGATTCCATTAACCCTAAATCTATGGCTTCTTCTGCTTAGGGAAACAGTTTTGGCCACCCCACCGCGAGCCATTAACCTAACTCTATGTTTTTGACCTGGAAAGAGGTGGAGGTGTGGTTTACAATGGTTGTGATGGTGCATCTGGTGTGTTGCAACCATGCCAAAGAGTCTTTGGTTATGGTTCTAGCTTTGTACCCACCATAAATATCTGTAACTCCTCTATGAATAAATGTTTTCGTAGTGTTTCTGGTGGCACGAATGACAATAATTTGCTTTCCCTATTGATGATTTTGGTGTCATTGATGGGGGTCCCTCCAATGATGCTTTCACACCGACCCTACTGGCAACATTGTTGGCACTAGTAATAACATATATCTTTCAAGGTAATTTTTGTTTCCAAATCACTACACCTTCTGAATGGCCACAATGTGAATAAGAAATTCGGTGTGATTAGGACACATGGGATCACCGCTCAAGCTATGGGACTTGCGATCGAGGTGAACCTCCGAAGAAGACCGACTTCCTCTTCCTAAACTAAGTGCTATACTACTCTTAGTGTAATAAAGTGATTATCTAGACCTATGCTAACATTTTCATGGGTTTTAGGGAAAGATATTTGCAGAAATAAAACTATACTAGGGATGGTGATGCAAAAAATAAAGGGTGTTTCTAGACTCAGGAAGGGTTAATTTGAAGAGGGTGTGTCCACCACAAGTCAACTTCACCTAATACAACTTAGAGAGGGTAAAAAATACCACAGACTAAGAAGCATGTGTTCCCTTTGTTAAACTCGATTAGACAAAATAATCTATTAGTCTTCTAGTGAAGAAGGATGAACTTGAGAAGGGTGAACAAGAACCACAACTCAATTGCATGCAATACTCCACCACTTGATAAGAACATAACTCCAAGAACCTATAATAGAAAGTTAAACTTTCATAGTGTACCTGCAAGCATGAGAAAGACACAAAGAAGTATAGAAGGATGAAAAGACTGAGATTAGCCATAAAACACAAACTTTTTATTACTTTAACAATGTGCACAATGCATTATACATTCAGAAGAGGCAATGGTTACCGTTACAATCTTGGAAAAAGGCTTGAAATTTCCCTCAACATACAAGGACAACTTATAGAAGGAGGTTTCTTGAAAAAAGATAAACTTGTCTCACAAGTCTAACTTATCCAATCTATCTAACTGTTACCAATTTAATCTACCTTGAGAAGAAGACTTTAAAATCGATAAGGAAAAGTTTTTAAAAAAAAATTCACGTAGAAGATCTCTATGCCTTGAAGTTTCTACAAGTTCCGAAGTCTAAAATTCAGATTTCAGACTTCAGGGATTTTCCCCTTTCAAGGTTCTAATTGGAAAAAATTGAAACTGTGCTATTTTGAGTTCTGAAGTCTAAAACCTGAAAGTCCAAAAATTCAGACTTTCAGGATTTTAGGTTTCGGAATTCTAAGTCACGTTAATTAGAATTTTTTCTTTCGGACTTCCGAAGTCCGAAAGTCCAAAAGTATGGAATTTCAAATTTTTAGGCTTTCAGGTTTTGAAATTCTTGGCCACAATTTTTGTGAAAATTTATTTCAGACTTTCGAAGTCCGAAGGTCTGAAATTCTGAAATTTTTGACTTTCAGACTTTCAGGTTTTAGAACTCTTGGTCGCCGCTTTTTGAAAAAATTATTTTGGACTTTCGAAGTCCAAAAGTTTGAAATTTCAGATTTTCGGGCTTTCGAGTTTCAAAACTTTCCCAATTTTTTACAAGTCATTTTCTTTTGGACTTCTGAAGTCCAAAAGTCCAAAATTTCAGATTTCAGACTTTTGGGGTTTTAGGTTTCGGAACTCTTTCCAGCCTTTTTTGTGATTTTCATCCCTTAATCTCCGAAGCTCGAAATCCCAAAATTTTGAATTTTGGGCTTTCAGATTTTAGAATTTCAGAGCTCTCTGCACATTTAATTCCCACCTACCTTCATATGGATTGATTGTTTTCCATTAATATCAGGTTTTTTTCTATTTAAATCACATGTTTACCCATCATTTTCACCTGACACTTTACTCTGACAACCGATTTTTTTACTATATTTCATACTTTTCAGTGTCATCCTAAGGTATTTGTTATTATTGGTCTTTTCTTTTGGTTTAAGATCATTTGTTTTTTTTTCTCCTTGTTTATTTTTCTTTGTTCTACCTTGACATACCTTGGGAAATGAAAAATCTATTGCCCACCATGATTCCATGATTTGAGTTTCTGCAAGCACTCACAGTTGTAGGGATCCTCTTGAGTTCTCTTATTTGCCCCCTCTAAGCCTTCTGTTGTTTTTTTCAAAATTCAGAGATTCACATTTTTTGTCAGAGCCTCAGATTGTTTGACGTTTCTCATTTTTGGGATTGTGCTATTCAGATTTCGAAGCCCTCATTTTAAGAATTTCAGACTTCGTCATTTTGGAGATCTCCATTTCAGATTTTTGGAGGTTTGCATTTTGTGCTTTCGAAACTTGTCACTTTGGAGATCTCCATTTCAAGTTTTCAGAGGTTTCTAATTTTTGGGTTTTTAGAACTTGTCACTTCAGACATCTCCATTTCAGATTTTTGGAGGTTTGCATTTCAATTTTTTAGAACTTGTCACTTCATACTTCTCTACTTCAGGTTTTCAGAGGTTTCTGATTTTTGGGTTTCTGTGATTCCCGGTTAAAAACAACCCACCTGAGACCCTATGAACAACCTAAGTTTAGTTAGAAAATTATGGAATTTTTTTTTTTTATTAGGAATTAACGACCAAGGTCTCAAAGACAAATAAATTCAACTGATAAATTTTCCCATTATAATAATTACTAATTTCACATTATAAAGCAACGAGTGTAATAAGTCCACACCTAGCTCAAATCTCCCTACGGATCAATTTAATTACTGATTACACTGACATTAAGCTAAATATTTCCTTATTAGAATATTAGGGTTAAGGGACAGAAACAATTAAATACCCAAGATGTTTGCTTCCACAAGATCAAGATAAGAGAGAGATTAAATTATAGTGGGGAAAGGAATACATATTTAAAATCAACAG
Organism: Taxus chinensis; assembly: GCA_019776745.2. Classification (NCBI taxonomy): domain Eukaryota; kingdom Viridiplantae; phylum Streptophyta; class Pinopsida; order Cupressales; family Taxaceae; genus Taxus; species Taxus chinensis. The sequence continues at coordinate 897,920,631 of CM034150.1, forward strand.
AGTAAGGTCTCACTTACCCACTCCAAGAACTTGATTGAGAGTGTGAACAACTAGGTTGCAAGGCAATGGCTGCCACTAACAAATTCTAGAATAATTTGAATCCACTAGAACAAAATTTTCCTTTATTTATATTAATTAGGGGTCACAAGGCCCAACTTTTAGGGTTAGAAGTTTTAGTTAGGTTCAGGGGGTAAATTAACTCCTTACCCACTCTCTAACAAGCTCAGATTTTCAACTTGATTTTTCTCATACTTAACATACTAAAAAATTTCATAAATCATTTCCATTGGATAGGAAATTTTCTCACCTTTCCAGTGATATAAAGAAGTCCTCCTAACTCCTTCAGAAACTCAAGATATAGGCAAGTGGACTTTAGAAGTCAAATTTTCCCCCAAGGGGTGGATGTGCGGGCCTAGGGAAGACAAATTGCCCAAAGGGGTGGGTTGGAGGAGCATGGGGAGGTATAGAAACTTGTTCCTTTGTACGGGGTAAAAATTTAAGTTGCACCCGCGGGTCTGTCAGGGGCACGTGTAGATCCACAAGCCAAAGCGGGAACGAAGAGAGGGAAGGTCTGGGTGGTATTTGAAATTTTTCCCTGCGCGGGACACAGTTCACCTTTTTTTGCCCGCACCTCCGCTACATCACCAGAGGACACGTGGAATTAAATGAACCAATGTGGGATAGAAGTTATGGAGGAGCGGGGTGATGGGAGTCTTGGAAGGAATTTGTTGAAGGGGAGATAAGGGAAAATAGCACATGTGGGTCCGCACATCTGTGGAGGAGAAAATCCCAAAGCAAGGGTGGGAGTGCAGGGCCACAGGAATTTTAAGAAATTTTTTCCAAGAGAAAAAATTCAAAAGCCACAAATTTCTCCCTCCTTCGCTATCACCCCAAGGTGCCACGTGGCAACCTTTGGTTGGTTGCAGGATGGCGGGGGTAAAATTCAAAACTTTTCCCCAAAAAGTTTTAAAAGGCCCAAGGGCATAAATGATGTCGCAGCTCCGCCACTGCCCTATGAGGAAAAGTGGCAGCCCCTGATTGGCTGCAGGCCAGTAGAGGAAAAAGACAAAAATTTCCCAAGTAAAAGTTTCAACAATTTTCCAAGGATTTTCCGATGGGAAATTTTTGGGCCACGGGCCCGCCAGGGAAAATTTTCCCAAATTTTCCCGACAAGGCAGAAAAACTTCAGAGTGATATAAATTTTTCTAGAAAGATCATTTTTGGGAAAATGAGGACTTTCTGGAAATCTCTCAATGCTCTATTTTACATAAATTTTACATTTTGATAAATTTTAGGGGGTCAATTTTTCAAAAAGGATCTACAGGCTTTTAAAAAGCCAACTGGTAATTTCCAACTTTCAAATTTAATTAAATAAGATCTCCTCCTTCACTCAACATGCCAAACAGACATGGAGGAATGCTCTAGGGAGGGTTTAAAGTGTTTAGGGAAGGTAAATTTACTTTTTTGAGTTTCAATATACATTTTTCCATCACATGACAGAAAACGGCTGTGGGAGAGATTTGGCTCGCTATAATAAAGTTTAAAATTGTTTTCTTAAGTGTTATTTGTCAATTGAGTTCTTTGATAGCTTAACATGTTAAATTATGCCAATTCCAAGTTGATTATTAAGTGCAAGTCTGAACCGTACATTTTAATTAAATTTACTTGTCAGCTTTAAAGTTTATAACAGAGATCTATTTCTTTTAAATCTGTATATCAAATTTTATCCTTCAAATGTGACATTTCATTTCTAAACTAATCTAACACATTCAGTTGTTTATAAACCACCATTATGAATCCAAAGAAAATACTAAATTTCAATCATACACATTCCCAAAATACAAAAAAAAATACAACATTGTTTCACGTACATTTTCTCTTTCCATACAGAGATCTAACTATCTCTTTTGTCATACAATGAAACATTGAATTCAATCCTACAATGCATATGAAAAAATATCTTTCAACTCTTTATTAACTTCAATTATAAATCTTTACATTTTTCCATGTTGAATGCAATAACAAAATTCTGTTTCTTTCCAATAATAGAACAAGATATAAATGTCTTTCACAATTCAAATATATAACTTCATAATCAAATTACAGACATCTTTCCTCACAAAATGCATATTACAATTTCATCCACAACAAGTGGGAAAGGATTACAAATGATGTATATCTCTCAATGGGCTGGAAAAACTGCATTTTCCTTGCTCCAGAACAAGAACATGCAAATTTCCTTTTTCTTCTAGTTTCATCACAACAATAGTTGGGAAAAGGCAATGCGCTCCACCCAGCCAAGACATCCAATGAAAGGAGAAGCCTTCCTTCATCATTGGCCCCCGAGCCCCAACCAAAATACAATAAGAGGTGTAATTCAACCCATGGCAACAACTGGCTTCCATAACACACAACATTCTTCCAACATACACATCACAAATTAAAACACAATTGAACACAAAATAGCAGTTCACAACTACATTTGAAGACATTCCAAAATAGAACTCAGGTTTGATCATGCAAGCCAAAGGAGCAAGGTCTACAGGGGAAGCTACTTATGCCTACCAATTGGGAATTAGGCATCCACCAATAACAAACCACCAAAATAATTCATCACACACATATCCTTATGCCCCTCAAAAATCCCTCCTTATGCCCCCCACAGAATTCCTTATGCCCCCCACAAAGTAAGAAATGCAAGCTATTTATTTTCCATGGTGGATCCCAAACCCAAACTCTCTCCACAAAATTTTGATTCCAATGGCATTCACTTATGACCCCCCACATGGATTCCCCCATAGCCTTCTCCTACACCATTCCTAAGGCGGTCTACCTAACCAGCCAAAAAATAAATCAAAACATACACCATTCACACAACACAACAAGAAATTAAAAGCATAAAAGAGAGTTAAATTCCTACCTCTCCATGGTAACTTTTGATTCCAAATAGCAAGCTTCAAATGCCAAAAAAATAGTCCAAAACAACAATGCCAAGTATGAATTTATCTCCAAATTCCTCCACAATCCACAAGAGCTCCAAACAGTAAAAATGCACCTCAAGGAAGAATGCAAAAAGCTTAGACAACCCAAAACAAGCAAGGAGTTTGAATTATATAGAAGAGGAAGAGCAGAGGATGATATGGATCCATGTAGGATGGCACATCACACATCCTTCAATTCAAACAAAAAAGACAAAATCCATTCTCCCAAGCACAATCAAGAGGTGGGTGAAAATATAACAAGTCACTTGCACACTCCAAAAAAATCCCACACCTCAGGGGACGAACAAAATAAATAAAATGTAAGAGAGTGCAATCAAAACAAGGAAACATGATTAACAAAATTCATTATAAAAGTCACAAATCACTTCTCCAACCATAAGTATTGGTTGGTAAATTAAATTTAGAGGCATGAGACAAGTTTTACTTGTCCCACAAGCCTCCAAAAATAGCTCCCAATGACAATTTCAAATTTGTCATGGAGGTGGAGTATTTCATACTCCAAAACTAACTTACACAACTTACACATCCCTTACATATTTAATACAAACAGTCAACAACTTCCATTATTACATTCCCATATCCCAATTTAATTTATTTAAATTTTAACCATATGATTTTTCACATTAATCTACCACATTTTAATTAATTAAAATAAAAGAACACATTACTAATAAAATACATACAAAAAAAATAAAAATAAACACATAATAAAATACACAAACCCATGGTCACATGTGAAGGTGATCCCCCCCCTATGGGAATCCCTAACAAAACAACACACAACACAATAAAACAAGTCGCCATGGTGACCTCGTCGAATTCACCTAGAATTACATTGTGGTTGGTCTTCAATCCCCTGATGTTTTGTTGTGATATTTTTAACCTACAAAATACAAATACCTCCTTCGGCCTCGTGGCCATATCAGAACATCCAATATGATACAAATAAAATCACAAAATCATCTAAGTATATGAACCACAACAACATCAAGGTAATTTAACATTATCAGATACAATTTATATCAATAACTATGTCATCATCAAATAATTTCCATTTTCTAGGTCTACTCAAAATATCAAATATCTCATGTCCGAACAAAATCTATAATATAAACATGTCCGAAAACATGTCAACATCTATATAAAATGTCTGTAACAATCATCATGCATTATATATGAATCAGATTCAACAATAATCCAGGATATGACATCTAACACCATAATAAATCCAAACTATAAGAATGTCCATCATAGAGTCTACAGTATCATGATCAGAATAAGAGTGTCGAAGGGAAGTGGGCACTACAGTTTCATACTTCCTTCTTTGGCATTTCAGAACACAAAGCTTGATGTCTACTTCCACTTCTAAGGGCAAGGAAAAAATTAAATACTCATTCCTTGGGGTTTCCCCCACTCTTGCTTATCTTCTGACCTAGGGAACATAGGGGACACCGACCTTGGAAAAATTGATATTCTAAAGTTCTGGGCAAGGGTGAAGGCCCCAAATAAGAAACCATGGATGCAAGCTATATACAATAGTGGGCTTGCTCTTGCTTTCAGTTTTCCCACATCCATGCATTGCCAAGAATTCGTTATGGCTGCAACATCCCACTATGATGAAGAATCTATTTCATTTAAAGATGTCGATGGCAAAGTCATGATCCACTTGAGACCCATATTTCTTCAAATATGTTCTCAAACTCCCTAATGTTGAAGACTATGTAACCATTTCACCAGAATCAGTGGTGGAACATTGGGACAAGGAAGCATAATTGTGCACAAATGTCCTGTTGAAACTTATTTGGCTAAGAGATTTGCCAAATTACCAAAGACCATACATCAGTCAAATTTTATTTAGGAGGTCAGTGACCTTATTGTGCTACTAAGTAGAGTCTCAGGTCTTTCCTCTGTGAAGGAGTTTCAGGAGTGGATGCTCTTATATATCACAACCATCAAGAAAAATAGTGAATTTATCAGATGGGGGGAACATATCAGCAACTCCATTTTCTATCAGTTGAGTAGAGTGCATTCTTCCAAATGTTTCTATATTTGATCCTTGTTGGTTTATGCCATAGTTTCCATGGGAGACTTCACCGGATTGAATACCAAGGGTATTCAAAGTACCTCCCAAATCTACGATTTATATCCTCAACTCACACTAGAAGAAGGAAGTTGTTGTTATCCTCTACCATTTTAATAAGGAGCTGTATAATCAAAGAATTTCAGATGAAGCCTTCAAGGCAGTGCAAAAGTAGGAGCTATCTATCTCCATTTCCCCACATATACTTACATTTGAATTCTTGGTTTCGTGGGTGCTCCTAGCAAGCTGCCTAGATGTCCCACTGACAAGTGGGTCTTGTTAGAATTAGTTCAAAAATTGTTGGATTACCATAAGATCCAGAATAAAAGGCACAAAGTGGGAATACATTTCCCTATCTCAATTGATAGATACACTTTCCCAAATATTTACAAGGCCAAGAATATAGATGTATAAATGGCAGAGGTAACCTTGAGAACTTTCCATCCATGGACAAATTTTGACTATTGGGGAAAATTCAGCAAGACCGGCCAGTCTAGCTCCCATGTGCCCTAATTAGAAGATATTTGGATCCATTGTAAGGATGAATTTATCATCTAACAGAGATATTATGAATGGCTAACTTTGGATGAAGTTTGGCAATTTACAATTTCCAACATACCAAAAGATATGTAGCATAATGATGAAGTTTTAGATGAATTGTATAAAAGTAATAATATTGCCAATCAATGATTGCCCCTAGATTGATTGATATGTGGAAGAATGTTGTAATACAAAGGAAAGGGTGGGACCCATTTTGCCAAGAAATCACAATTGGTTGGTTACCTTGGGAATCTCACCCAAGGGGTTAGAGTAACCTAAAAATACAGGGGGGCCATCAACCATGAGCCAACCCACACCCACAGAGGGGAAATTTTTGACTCAAAAGACCCTTAATATGCCAAAAAATATTTCATTTGTTGTTGGGATCTCATCTCTTTCCAAGGCTCTTGTTCCCAAAGTCAAGCCTCTAATGGCACCTGTGATAGAAATAGTTAAAGTCAGTGATTCTCCTAGTGTCCCACAAGACCCATCATTTCCCTCTTCTCTTCCATTATCCCTTCCTCTATCAGTTCCTTCCACTTCTACCATCATTTCTTCTTTCCCATCACCTTCCAAGGCCCAAGTATTCTCATCCCTTCCAGTTCTCTCAGCTAGAGAAACTATTGGGTCACCCATTTCTACCTCACTTCCCCTAACACTTCCATTTTACTCCATCTCATCCCCTAACATTTTTGTATCAACTCCTATGGAAGTCCTCACATCCACCCCACCCATCACTACCACTACCATTCAAATACCAACTAATTTTACTAGTACTCTTGTGGTGGCTAATGTTTTAGGTACTAAGTCAACAATGCTATCTTCATTAGCATCAGCTATTCCAGAATGGTTGTTCCAAAAAACTCCAAAGAAAAATAAGAAAGTTCCTCTGGGAGATGTAATAGATCTGAGCATGTTGGAACATAACCCAAAGAGAAAGGCCAAGAGGCCAAAGATTGTTTCAATCCTGACGGTGAATGCATCTAGGGAATGAGTTGTGGAGGTTGTCACTCTTGTTAAAGGAAAAACTAAAGAAACAATTACAACTGCATATTATTAGATTTCTAGATTCTCATTGGGTAAATCCACTCATGAAGGAGAAAAACAAGATGTACACACTTCTCTTAGAGATTTGCTGGAAAAATATGATAAGGATAAATCTTCCAAAGATGAGCTCAAGGCCAAGGTCGAGCAGCTCACTACATTGCTACGGAAAGTAAAAAAACCAACTCCATCTATTGAAGTCTCAACTACTACGGCCATGAAAATTTCATCTACTATTGATGATATTTCTTGTCATGAGATTAAAAATATAGGCCAGGAAGGGAGATCAGTAGATGGATGGATGGAACGTATACTGCAGGAGGCTAACCCTTTAATTAAAGAAGCTATTGAGATATACAATGATTTGTAGGTTGGTAAAACCTACCATTTACAAAGTGGATGAAGATTTTTTAGAAGATAATAATAATCTAAATTTGAATTTGGAAACCATGGAGTGAGATTAGAGAGGAATATTCGGATCTACTCCTGCAGGAGGATGTAATCAATGATGTTTCCAACCTATTTGAATATCGAAAAGCTATGGAATTTCGGTGTCAAGTGCTACAAGATCTAATTAAGAAGTTAAATGATAAATGATTGGAATAATTACAGATGCTTTGAATGACATACCAAAAAAATATTACTTTGTCAACTGTAAATTATTCAATGAAAATATCAACGCTCTCCCAGAGGAGAAAATCAAGCAGAATTTCAAGGATTTGGTGAAACGTGATGATGAAGTTACTGAAAATTTCAGCAGTAAATCTATTGATAGGTTGGTTTTATGTCAAAATTTCACAAGAATATTGAAGAACATTTTGAGAAAACTTAGAAGAGTCGTAACTAAAATCACAAGAGAGATTGAGACAACAGACGTGGTAAATCACTATGCATGTGGGCCTAGGGATGAGGAAATTCAAGGAATCATTAAACGCTTCATCGAGTATAAACATCAAATGGATACATGGGAGGAAACATAATAGAAACCTACAAATGAGGAAGGAGTTGCAGAACCAAGCCAAAGCTAAGCGGCCATGAAAGGATAGACCCAAACTCTAGATCCGGTCAGATTTCAAGGGTTGACCGAGTCAAACCCTTGCAACAAAATTTCTATTTTATGGGATCATGTTCCCTTGAATTAATGACATTTTTATTATTAGTAAATGTTATTTAAGGGGCCCATCTATAATTGTTCAGCCTAGAATAACTTATAAATAGTTAGGTTTATGGAGTCATTTGGGGGGATCATATTTTTTAGTGAAGTTTCTCTTCAAGCTTGGAAGAGTGCTTCAGAGATTTAAAGAACCTTTTAATTATATTCAAAGAGATACCTTACCCTTAGAGAAACTCATTTATCATGCCAAATGCTTGATTTATATGTGCTTTTTGAATGTATGATTCCTTAGTATAGATGGTTGGCTTGCCTTTATATCATTTTTTTTCATGTTATGGGAAAACTGATATAACATCTTTTATGTCATTTGTGGAAAAGGTTCTTTTCCTTCTGACATTTAAAGTTATATTATCGTTATCCCATCATCAGTAAAAGTGAATGTTTGATATGGCTGTGTTTTATCCTCATGGCTAGTTAATTGTGTGTCCAATCCAATTTTCTCTCTCTATCTTGTATGATTCAGAAAGGAAAGCATGCTTCTGGTTTGTGGTATTTTTTGCCCTTTATAAAGTTGCAATAGGTGAAGGTGACTAACAATGTTTACATATTAGTCACATTAACCCTTCCTACAATTCAACATATCCCTTTCTTTGTGCATCACCACTTATAGTATAGGTTTTATTCCTTTGCAAATCTCTATTCCTAATCCCTTGAAATGTTAAAGTAGGTCTAGTTATCCATTTATCTGCATTAGGAGTAGTGTATTACTTAGTTTAAGAAGAGGAAGCCAACCTTCTCCGAAGGTTCACCTCGAGCCCAAGTCCCACAGCTTGAGAGGTGATCCCATGTGTACCAATCACACCGAATGTCATGTTCACTTTCAGGCCATTCGGGGGGTGCAGTGATTTGGTGACAACACTAACATGTTGTAACCTCTTGGAATGAGCTTCTAACTTACATTTATAAAATAAGTTGAGAGAGAGGAGAGGAGTCATAAACTCCCTTCCTAAATTGAAGGTACACGATGTATTTATTATAGTTGGTTGAACCACTTTAGAAGCTACCTCCCATGTTCCATTAATACCCAGTTTGACTTATTCTTTTTAATTAATTAAAATAATATTTAAATAATAATAATCAATATTATTATTAAAATATTTGAATAAAAATATTAATTTAATGAAAACATGGTGACCCCCCCCCCCCGAAGACTTGTTTGACTTGAAGAAAATGGGGGGCCATGAAAATAGGTTCAAAACAACCCAACTTGGTGGTTGGCTCGCCTAGCCAACTCACCAAGTTAGTCTCAAGCTCTTATCCTTCATCCGCATCGACCGTGTTTATCAACTATACTATTTGCTTGATCCTAATACCCCTATTCTTAGCTTGATGCATTGATATGTTTTCACTGTATTGAAAGTTGAACTCCATATTTAATGCACAAAATCACCACTGAGCCACCCTCTATCGTAACACCTCACATCAAACCAAGTTACTTGACATTTCCTAACTGTCAAGCTTCCCTCTGGTGTTGCCAAGATCTCCTCTCTGTGATGATTTTTCATCAACATGAACGCCTGAGTTCCTCCCAAAATGATCCTCATTTGTCTTGCAATTTTCTGACTATGCTTTAGTGATACATCTATTCTGCCAAACCCCATATCAATCCCCCAGGAATTGGCTCACCATGTCCACAAAGTAGAATCCTTCTTCATTCAACTACCGAGCTCGAATAGTATCCTATACTTTGGGAACATTGAAAATACCTTGGCCACCATATTATTCACCAAGGGCACAAGACATTTCATGAGTTGGGGGAGCTTGATCATACCTCACCTAATAATTCCAAAGAACCACCCCCATATCCTATTCAACAATGCTCGGGAAACAACTCTTTAACCCATCACTTTACTTGTGCAAATGTTAGCTTAGCTCATCCCAAGCTATTTCCTTATAAACCTGGCGAGTGAACCACTAACTTGAGTTAATATTGTGCCTTCACCTGCATACACCTCCACAAAACTTGAATTCAGTCCAATCACCTCAATTAAATCCTTCATCATTTGTTTCCTCAAAATCCATATCCTGAGCTAATTCCCAACTCCTATGGATCATAACCAAGCTATATCTCATATATTAGCTCATCATGTTTGCTCAGTTAGACAAGCTATCCCAAGGCTCCCATGATTTCCACATTTCAAAACTCAACCGTTAGGTTTCCTTGGATAGTATAGATGTATTAAGCTCATCTTTGCCAAGATTCACCACAACATCGACCTCCCTTGTCTTACCATATGAACCAACATAAATCACTCCGAGTTAATCTTATAATCGTATCTACCTTGTTCTCTCTGCAACTCCTTCGTGTAGCTCAACTCTACTTCTGGCCAAACTTCTATGAGCTGAGCTACTTATTAGCACTGAGACAATTGTCAAACTTCTACAACTTTGCACGATCTCACCACTTACATTCCTTCAAGCTCGTCATGACCGAGATCTATTGAACCATCCACTGAGCTCCACGATAACTTTCCCATAATTTGGAATCATCCTAACATGCTTACCTTATACTCTAACACCTATGCAACCATCGATCCATATCTGCCAAGATAATGATGCAAAATTGTTTGCGTAGAGCCCTATCATGACTAAGTCACTAGTTTACTTCTAATAATAACTCCACCCTCTATGCTAATAACTCAGAAAATAAATTGCCATCTCACCTGTAGCCTCCCTAACAACTTCATGAAAAACTCGGCCATTGACTCAGGCTCCAATTTAGCATGTTTGGTTCACGAAACTTCTCTTTTAGTTTTCCATCATTAATACTTTGTTTGACCATGTTTGTACGAATCTCCCTTACACAAAGTTATCGACTTGGCCTACCATCATGTTATCTACACATGCCAAGAAATCTCATAAATCCCCAAGCCACATCATTTTGAAGCTCAGAAATTTGGTTTTCAATCTCCACAATCCCTATAATGATGATTATGTGCAAGATTGAAGCCCTAATTTTCCTACTCGAACGATGAAAGAACAAGGATTCCCTAAAATTCCCCTTTTCCAAATACATCTAGGTAGCTCGCCGGGATTAACATTCATGCACTATTCTTTGGGCCACTTGAATACTCTTACGCTCACCTCACCAATACCATTCAAGCTTGGTATTTCAACACAATGGTGAACCATTTTAATGTGGAGGTAGATCAAGTATCAAACTTTACCCTTATCCACTCACTTTGAGTGACTCTTGGACTCAAGATTCGTTTTAGACTTACATCTCACTCGCCATCATTCTTCTAGCGACCTTCCATTATGTGAGCTTGTGGAATTTGATCTTCGCATAAAAATATATGCTACTACAGCCCCAAATTATGTGGTTTTTAGCTCCATGACAATGCACACACTACCGACCCTCAATTCTTCATGCACGAATCATATAGAAACTTGACCCGAATTTATATCTATCTTAGCTCGAGTGTTGAGCTATCACAACGGAGCTCAACGAATCTCGCCAAACTCAACAATCCAAACTTGGTGAGGTTTGCGACCTGGCCTGACATGATCTCGCTTCCACGATGAGCTCTCCTTACACTGTGACTTGCGAGTCATTTTTCTACCAACTTTTCATGATACTCATGAGCTCACTGTGAATCAATCCTTGATTTCCCAAATGACACAGCCACATGAGCTTAATTCCAACCTTGAGCTCCTTCTTAGCTCAACTCCATATAAAGCTCACCCTTTTGACGTAACCCAAGCTCACCATTCTAAATCTTGATCTGAGCTTATGGGTTTGACTCTTGTGAGTTCCTGAAAATAACTCAACCTCAAGCTCCCTGCAACTTAACATATCCATAATGAGTCTCAATCTCTGGTTTCCTGTGATGCCACCTCTACTGAGCTATTTACTTGAGACACCCTGCAAAATGATCCATTGTACCACCTTCCTCAATCAAGAGCTCAAATTAACTCATGTTTTGAGCCAATCACCAATCAACCTGTGATAACCTTGTTCTACATAATCTCTTAGCTCAACTAAGCTAAGTGAAAGGTTCAATGTCAAGGCCCATACCAACTTGATCACATAATTCAGCCTTATTCAGGATTCCCTTCAATGGCATGAGCTCACTAAACAACCTGGAACATGCCCTTGTTGAGTGCAAACTCAATGCATTGAGATGTTTATTATCTCAAAACCTCCATGTTCAACTAGCTCGCCCAAGTTAAAAATATAAGACTTCAAACAACTAGCTCTTATCATATAAACCTAGCTTTCCGAGCAGATCATCAAGATACTCAGTGAGATAATTTGGCTTGGTGCTACTTATGATCTCTAAACTAATTTTCACCATGATTTTAATCGTCTTGGGCTCTCGCTTGAAACCGTGAGATTCAAGGAAACTTGATAAGATCTCCTAAAGGTAAATTATTGATTTGATCATTTTATTTACATTGAATAGAAGTGGGCCCCTAGGACCAATGTCTTGATTTGATCATCTGTGATACATCGTTGTCTAATTTTTTCATGTGTGTAAAATTGGATAATAATAGTATGTTGTGGGAGATGACAACCCTAACCCTACTAAAAATATTTCCCCTGTTCACCCTACCTTAGTTCAGGGTGCTGATGTTGGTGATGTGGATTTTTCGGGGCATGACTAGGAAGAATTTTATATGGTTGGCAAGGCCTACCAATCGTTTAGGGAAGTGTTGCAGGGAAATGCCTTCCCTACTCACACTTCCCTTGCTTGGAGTGATGACACCTATTCTTGAGAGAAATTTGGTCACACTTCTAAAGAAGCCCTGCAGGGAAGATAGTCCCCCAAACCCATGACCCCTTCCACCATTACTCCTTGCATCAAATTTGGGGATGAAGTTATTAAATATGAACACTACTACTAGGAGGACACCTAGATCTATAAATTCAACAGATTCTTTCTCAGATTACCATTCCTTCATGAATAGATCTCAAATATTTGGATCCCGCTACTTGCTGGAAGGTTAGACCTTTATCCCTTTGTAAAAGGAACTTTTATTGTGATTTTTTCTTCAATATATGATAAAGAGACCATAGCAGGTAAACTCTAGGTTTTTCAATCAGGCTACCTATTATAACACATTCCCTTCTTTTAACCCAGTCACTTTACCCCTGTAATTTTGGGACTGAGACTGTTTGATCTCCATCGGCAATGTTTTGGGTAATATTATTTATATTGACTCTCAAACCACTGATTTCACCCATAAAACATATGTCAGAATTCTTGTGTAGCTCGATACCTCAAAAAATATTCCTACAAATATTAAGCTCAAAGCGTAAAACAAAACATGGACTCAAAATTTAAACTAGAAAGGTTTACCCTTTAGATGCATGAGGTGTTTCAACTTAGGACATGCTGTTGTTGAATTTGGGATGGAAAAGCATAATAATGAGAGAAATAATTGGTGGAAAAATTCCCTCCTCAAGCATCTAGTCTTTGAAGTGAATGAAGACTTAGATTCAAATGATGACATAAAAGGGGTGGCCGAATTGGTCCCTGAAACCCTTCTTTATGAAATTCTAGCTGTTGGAAATAAGGAGACTATAAAAGATGTAATACAACTAAACAAAATTGTTGATTTAATAGTTTGTAAAACAGCCAAGGAAAATATCCCTCCTCATTTCCCCGTTGAACAAAGAACATAGCTTCTAATAAAATATATTGAAGTCTTTCTTCCAATTGAGGAGGTTACATATGGGTGGAAAATAATACACAATAAGAAAAAAACTTTTCTCAAGAAAATTGTTTCTCCTACCTAGTTGTATCTTCACTACTGGGAAGTTGTTTATTTTTGGTTCTTGGTGTGTGTACGCACCCGATTTTTCATGTGCTACATTTTTAGAATAGGAAAAATACCTAATAATGATAAACTATTAATTCTAATGATGTTCAAGTACAAATCCTCATTTGCAACATGTTCTTGTAGCTTATTTGTCCTTTTCCTAGCTTTACCCACTTTCCTTCATCATTTGTACAACTTTTCCTTTGCTTTCTTGCTTTAAGTCACAGAACCGCAATGGCAGTTACACAAATGCCCCAACAATTGCATAACCACTGGTCTACCATGATCGATGGTTACACAACCGGTGCAAAGATTACATTACCGCCGATCTGCGCAGACCGATGGTTCTACGTGTTTTATCCCAAGCCTTTCCCAACGTCTTTTGAATGCATGTCACCTTTTATAAACTCATTTTTAACACACGTTTCTTGACCAAATTGGTTGTTATTGGGCTTGTTAGATGCATACAAAATTTTCCTTCCCTACATGTTATTTATGAGCTAGCTACCCCTTCTTTGAGTGATGTGGCATTCCTTGGCTGCCAAGTGGGTTGAAACACTTCTCTACCTATTTTATATAAGATCCAAGCTTCTTCCCAACGCATTGGTTGGATTCCTTTATTTTGTAATTGTATCGTTCTGCTATCATAATCCTACCAAGAAGCACACAATAAAGCAAAAATCTCTTTCCTTGTTACTCTCTTACCTACATTGCTACCAAACTGCCTACAAACTAGCTAGTTCCGGTAAACTCTCTCATTCTTCTTGCACACTTCTAGTACAGTTCGTTGGACAAGTTTGGAAATTCATTGGAAAATAAGATGAAAGGACATCAAAAAGCATTTCTAGCATTGGATTTGTCTTTGTAAAACATTTCCTGGTTGGGGTGTTATTGAATTCTTAGAGGTTTCTTTTTTTTATTTAGATAGATTCAAAGTTATAATCTGTTAGATACCTTCTCTTAGAAAGATATAATTACAGTCGCATTCATAGTAGTTTCAATTTGAAAATATTCCATTGAGGATTTCTTCTTAGCTCATCCCTATGGATTTTTCTTGGGAAGAATTCGGAGGAGGTTCTTTCCACAATGTGTTATTAATTCTCCATAGTTCATTTACCTATCGCTTCACATTTCTTCACTTAGAAAGATTTTATTTTACCAGGGTAGTTAAGGGAAGAATTTCTTCTGATAAGCTTACCATTCTTCCTATGATTTTGAGGTAGAGCTAGAAGAAGCAATATCAACAATTACAAATTAGGAAAATCATTTATTTTATTAGATTAGAGTAAATCCTCTGCAACATGGAAATAGCCACATCCGACTATTTCACTGTTTAGTTTAATTTTTTTAGAGTAGAAGAAATTTCATTTAATTAGAAGAAGTTACATTTGTCTATGCATAAACATAAAAAAACAAAAACATTATAATAAATTAGTTAGTTTATTTTATTTTATTTATCCCCTTTTGTTAAAATCATTAGAAAAACACAAAAACAAGTAGATTAAATTTACTTTCATTGTTTTAATCATTGTTCATTTGTTAATTAAATAGTGGAAGGAAGATTTAATTAGATTCAAGGAGAGTAATTGAATTGATTTAATTCAAATATTATTATTTTCATTTGGTAATTTAGGCACATAGAGTTAATTATACGGAAATTAACAGAGCCCCTTACGTATCCTTAGCTGGCACAGGTTACCTGAATTTGACCTTGCCTCTTGTGGATTCTCTGTGGACTTGTTTAATTCTATAGATTAGTTTCCTACACATCCACATGATCATCCAAGGCCCTAGACAACACAAATATTTAGTGTGTGATCTGCGAGTTCCATAACCGAACAATTTTCAAACATTGACACGAACCTCAGACACCTCATTTTCTAGACCACCCCACTTCTACCCATTATTATCTCATAGTTGACGGCTTTGAACATAAAATCAGATAGTGACTATGTGTTCTGAAACCGTCAGCTCAGTTGAGATTAGATTCCACAACTTATAGCTTTTACCTTCCCACATGTTTCCTCTCACACCACCATGACCTTTTATGGAGATTTTTACAAGGAAAACGTAGGAAATTTTCCATGTATCCCATAGCCAATGCAGAGGGTGTTTTGTGACACTAAAATTGATAGAATCCTCTAAGTGTATATTATCCTCGACCATCCCATTTCACTCACCCAAGTTAGACAGGCCTTCATTACCTTAGACGAGAAGATCCCCATAGTACCTGTAGAAGACATTCAATTTCCTTGATTACTTGTTAGCCATTTTCATCCATTTTCTTGTATTTATCCAATTCATCCTATTTATCCATCCCATAGCCATCTTTCCGCATCATATCGTCTATCTTGGCATGACCTCAGGAAGTTGATTGAGTCCTAGGGTCACGTGTTGATTCTTAGAGGTACAAAATTTGTGAACCCAATGTGAAGGACTAGCTCCTTTTTGTTTCCTCCTTTATTTCCTTCTTTCATCTATCATTCTCCTCTCCCATTATTCTACAGGTGTTTATACACCCCCTGAATATGTCAGATCATAAATAAGGCAAGCTCATCTTGGGCCTTGAAGCATATTATTACCATATGGGTATGCAATAGTCGCCCTCGCTATTAAGTTGGGACGATAATCACTCACTTAATTTACCTTCACCTCACACTCCTCCTCCTCAAGGTGTTAATAACGGTTCATCATTAGGACTGAGGATATTTATCAACATGTCTATAGACCACAACCAGAGTTCTCCCAATCAGATAACATGACGTTCACAGGAGAAAAGGGGTCTTATCCACAATTTTTTTCTAGACCTTAGATCAACATGTAGTCTGATGTCATTTCTTCCTATCTCTCATCTAATGATGAACTCCTAGCACACTTTTCCCAAAGCAAAAATCATCTTAATGTAATAGACTAGTCCTTGGATATGATGCAAAGGTATATTGATGTTCTTCTTCATAACAACCTTGCTACCCCTCCTCCTACAATAGAAAATACATATAAAGAGGGGTGGCCTCTAAAGGATCAATTCATAACACGACATCACGTTCATTTGTTCCCTAACAAGACTCAGAACATTCCTAAGTCAAATGAAACACCTTATTTGTGTGATGTGATTTCAATGTTGATGGATAGAGTAAGGGAATTAGAGCTTAACCAACCTTCTCATACTCCATATTTTGTAGGGCAAGGCAAGGTACCCCACCATGTTTAAAACTTTGGTTATGTGCCTTCTATACCATCAGCTCCTCTCATCTACATGGGTGTTCCTATCCCTGGGGACCTCCTCATTAGATTGGGAATATTATGTATGCCCTCTCACACTTCATACAGATATCCTCCATATGCATTAATTAGAAGTGTGTTCTCAAATGCCATCCCAATTAGAAATGTGGCATTCCCTAGTTTCATACTTACCACTCCATATCAAAACAATTTTCCCCCGTACCTTCACATGTATGCTAAATCACTACAAGCGGACATTTTATTTTCATTGTTCATATGCCCAGCCTCATGGGATACCCTACGCTCCTACAAATTATTATGTTATGCCTTATCAACCTCTTATTCCACCTCCACCTCCCCATCAAGGGTCGTCAATGGTAAAGTCCTATGTGGTGGGCACATATTCTAAATATTTCAATGAGCCCCTTAAAGTCACCATATGAAGTGTGATGATTCCATGACCATTACCAGACCTTCTATATTTCAAAGGGGAGGGGGATTTGAATGCTCACATTAAATCATATGCAATTTCCATTAGAGAGCTACTCCCATGGGATGCGTTTGTAGCTAAGATATTCCCTGAAACCCTTGAGGTGATTTCTCTCGACTGGTACTATAGAATACTAGAAGCCTTGATTATTCATTTAAGTAACTTGTTTCTCAGTTCGTAAAGAATTTTGATATGAACAACTCTTGAGAACAAGTATTAAGGAATTCCTTCACATTAAGCAAGAGCATAATGAATATGCCACTCACTTCATTCAAAGGTGGTGTAAATTCCTTTAATCCTTGTCAAACACTCCCAACATGGATCAAATGGAGCTTTGTGACCTAGTCCTCCATGCTCTCAATCAAGAAACTAAGGAGGAAGTGCAAAATTTCCCTCTTAGGATCCATGAGGAGGTCTTAGAGGGCACTCTCCACATTGGCCAAGAAGCTATTGATAGAGTTCAAAAGACTTGTGGCTCAAATGGTAGGCTAGTTACTCCCTCACAAGGTAATTTAAATTACCCAAATCATTCAAAAAACAAAAATCAAGGACTCAAATTCCTTAACAAGAACTGTGGTGCTATGATAGAAAATGTCACTAATCAAGCTAGAAAGCCAAATGTAGTTAGCATAAGCAACGCAAATAATGGAAGTAACAACACAAATACCAAGAATCAAAGGAGTAACAACTTTAGTCCTTCCATCAATGTGGTTGAATTTAGTCACCCCCCCCCCCACCTCAACAATTCTAGGCCCATGGACCAGTTCAATATCCAAGCAGATATCCAAACCAAGTTTCAAACCAATATCAAAACTAAGGCTAGAGGCCTCCGAACTTAAAATATAATAACCAACAACAAAATAATAATAAGAACTATAGGCTACAGTAAAACCAAAACCAAATATCTCATGATTAGGATCCCAATTTTTACTATGGTTTCCATAGGGTTATAGGACACGATGCTCAGATATGCCGAGATTGCAACAAATTTATACAATGGCTTTTAGAGGACCAAAGGCATCTCTTTATTGATATATTCTTGGCTAATCCAATGGAACCAATGTAAAAAAATCACATGGGGCCTATTTCCCCTTAGAATTCTCCTCTTGGGGTTTATAGAGACCCCCTTCCAACACATCCCAAGAATGGAAAGGTTAATCCCCGTGGTACTAACAAGGGGACCCCCATTAGAAATAATGATCGCGAAGCATCTACGTCCATAAACAATCTAGTATTACCTCCTTTGGGCAATCGAAATCATACCAAGATGATAGGCTTGGTTGAGTTGGAGACTGAACCTAAAGTTAAGATAGTGACTCACACCCATGATTATTATTCATAACCTCTTCTTGTATACCCCTCGTTCTCAGATGATACCTCAGTAGCTCCCAAGTGAGTAGGAACCTATAACTTGATCATGGACCTGACTAAGACCTTTTCGCACATTACATTACTGGACTTGTTAAAGAATTACCCTACGCATCGATCAAATTTTCTATAAGCATTAAGTCTTGGCCATCGTATTCATGTCACTCCTCCTCCGGAGGCCCAAATAAATCATATAGACTTTGATGTCTATCGCTTGGGGTATCCAAAGAGATATGTTGGGTTCCTATTTGACATTAGCAAGATGCCTACTGATGGTGAGTTGGCATGAAGAGGTGATCCTGTGTTGTACCTACAAGTTTGGATTTACAAAAACTATGTTAAGCATGCAATAATAAATGACTGGGATGCTATCAATATCCCTTTCTCGTTTATTTAGAAGCTAGGATATGGAGAAACAAATTGTTCTTCAACGTGAAATATGTTGAGAGGCTATGATATCCTTAAAGCCACTCCTATTGGAACTATAGTGGCTTTGATCACTCTTGGACCCAAGACCATGTTAACTAAGTTCTATATTATATATCAAGAACTAACTATAATACGATTCTTTAACAACCTTGGATTCATATAATGAAGGAAATCCCTTCCACATTGTTCCAAGAGGTAAGATTTTTACACCTAGGAAAGGTTTTCATGGCTCAAGGTGACCTAAAGCCATTTGATATCCATTTAGACAACCTAAATAAGAAACCGAGAGTTCATAATGAATTAGAGCTCGTGACCAATTAATTAAAAAAGCCTCAGGGTTCAAATCCTAAGTCCCAATTATTATTTTGGTATGAGCTTTACACAAAATAAACAATAAAACTAGTAAATTGTATTCAATCGGGATGTTTTATTCACTGATAAATATTACATTATATAAGAAGATGATATCCTTTATCCAAGGAGTCAACATCAATCACCAATCCCCTATATCTCTCAACCACTGCTAGAATCTTTCACCTATCCCACATATCTCTCTATCATCTCATATCCCTATTCTAATGGTGAGATTAACTCACATGCATACAAATATCATATTAATATCTCACACTCACCTAACTATTACAACTATATTATTAATATGAGTTCTATAAACTCATTATTAATAATATTATAATTTATTAATAACTTCATAATATATTTGTAACATTCACTCCCTTATTGTTAACATTATTAATTCCCAATATACACTCAACTAATGTTGACAAGGTAGAAAAAATAATCACACTTCCTTCTTGTAGTTTTCCACCCATGCATGCTCATGATTTGGATGATTTTGTACAACAACCAACAACCTGAAACAAAAGATGGGTTTATAGGACAACCAACAACCTAAAACAAAGGATGGTTTTACAGGACAACCAACAACCCAAATATCATGCTGCTACTTTTCCTTTTTGCTTTCATCTATCCACTATGTTTTTCCTTCAAGGAATCATGTAGGAACCACTGCTTACTGACAACAAACTGAATAGAGAGAAAATTGAACATTGAGACCATGTTCCAGTTCCCCCCCTCAATGTTAACATTTCACTTATTCAAACATGAACTCTGAAATCATACTACAAATTTGAAATAAAAGAAAACACACACACACACACACACACACACACACACACACACACACACACACACACACACACACACACACACACAGCCACCAAAGAATCATGCGGCCCCATCGTTGGTGACTGATGAGAGGTTGTTGATTGACCTCTAGCCTCCATTACCTTTTTCCTCCATTACGTCTCTACTTACTCAGTAGATTGGACCATGGAGCTCAAATTTGCACCACCTTTTGTCGATGCATCTTCACCAAAAATATTTTCTTTGGTTCTAAAATTCCAAAGTGGGGGTCTGGGAGCAGTAGCCCCCAGCGGGGTCAAGGGGCAGCACCCCTTGTAGGGTCCTGAGGCAGTGCCCTGGGTGCCTTCCTGTCATGATACATGGTGGGGTCAAGGGGAGGATCCCTTGAAGCTAGGCATATTTTCCTTCTTTGAATTCATCAAAAATGTCATTAAAACTACAATACTTGTCATCTTATTCTCCCAAAAATTGGACATCAGGTAATAATGAAAATGCGTCCATAAGGCAAAAAAAAATTCAAACTTTTTACAATTATACAACTTTTGATGACAATTTACAAATTTAAAAAACAAAACTTTTGACTTGGACAAGAAGACTAGACTTGACTAAAAAGCAATAAAATGGGATTAGTTTTTATAGGAAAATGACTTTAACTAAAGACATACAAAATCTAAAGAATGAATTTGATGGATGCCATAAATACAAAATAGTTTTCTGAGTCTATCTCAAATATGATACGGAGTGACAAATAAAACGACTACTTTTTACAATATTTTGACACTAGACACAATGCACTTTGATAATAATAATATAATAACAACATAGAACAATTCTTCTTTTGTTATATAAAACAACATATAGGCCTAGTTTCATAGTGACATAGTTCCTTCAACATAAATGATGAGACTGACTAATGACGTACACCCAATATACTATATTAATGTAAGATAAAAAACATGACCACTAATAATTTATGATGAACTATCACTTACATAAGACATGGACTATAGAGAAAACAATTTACTACCACATTGGATAATAAAGAATAAAGGACCGGTCAAATAAACATGCAAATCCCAACCTCATACTTGTCAAATATGAGATCAAGGTCTATCTCCCACGAAAGTATGGCAAAATCCACTTGGGATGCACCAAACGTCAAGATCTATTTGATGTGGGTATGATAGGAATTTTTATGCACCAAGCCTATGGAAATCTGAATCCATTCCTCAATCTTTGAAATTATTTTGGTAACAAACAAATAATTCTTGTAAATCACAGTTGAAAACTAAAATGAGCTCATTCAAAGAGATAATGCAACACCGATTATGTATGGAGATCTTTAAAACTAGTGAAAGGCATGCATGCATTAATCAATGTGATATCTTCAAGATGGAGGAGCCATATTAGTAACAGAACAATTTGTTGAGGTAATTTGTTGACATGTGTATATAGACTAGGACAAATCTGCAAACATTTTAGAGATGTGAATCACTGTGAGTTCATGTCTTCCCAATCATCCAAAAGCAAACCGAACTAATTCTTCAATGTAGATGTAGAAACATAGAATGATAATATTCTTTGGGTGAGCTACAAAGATATCTCCATCGTGGCATATGCATATGGATGGATGTGAAGAATGAGTTGGACTCACACAACTCTTCTAATATAAAATTTGTGAATCACGGTGATGGAAATTGGAGATCACTATTCGTGAAATTTGAAAGAACATAGACCATATGTATATTATAGATCGGACGTGGACATGGGATTGTTGTAGACAATTCTAAAATGAAGATTGGACTTGTACTGATTCTCAGGTAGGAATTACCATGCTTGTACTTTTGAAATCTTCATATACGAGAAATAATGAATTTCAATGGAGTTTCCCTCATTACAAAAATCAGGACCACAACATACTCTGACTAATTAATTAAGCAAGACTTAGTGTTTAAATCCTAAGTCCCAACTATTATTTTGGTCTGAGATTTACTCAAAATAAACAATAAAACTAGTAAATTGTATTCAAATGGGACATTTTATTCACTGATAAATATTACATTATATAAGAAGATGATCTCCTTTATCCAAGGAGTTAACATCAATCACCAATCCCCTATATCTCTCAACCACTGCTAGAATATCTCACCTATCCCACATATCTCTCTATCATCTCATATCCCTATTCTAATGGTGATATTAACTCACGTACATACAAATATGAAATTAATATCACAATATTAATATCTCACACTCACCTAACTACTACAACTATATTATTAATATGATTTCTATAAAATCATTATTAATAATATTACAATTTATTAATAATGTCATAATATATTTGTAGCACCAGCTTGTTCCTACGAATGAGTTAGAAACCCTTAAGGCAATTGAAGGGGTTAATTTTGGTGAAATTAAGGTTGATGTAGTAGAAATTGTGTCAACAAAAACTATAGCTGAAATCATTAATCTTTTGGAAAATGATTTTCCTATTGTTCTCCCATTTGAATCCTTGGGCATAGGTCATGCTCTTGGAATTGGTTCTCTCCCATCTCGTGTCTTTGATGGGGTTTGTATGGTTAAAGTCTCAAAATTTAAGGAAGAATATTCCAAGAAAGATCAAGCTTCCATCTTCCCTGATGAATGTTGGACTCTCAACTACGACAGTGCAAAATTCCACTTTGGTGTTGGGGTTAGGGTGATTCTCACCTCCATTGAGGGGAAGGTCATTCCCTTTTCCTTCAATCTAAACTTTGAGTGCACACACAATGGATCTAAGTATGAAGCTCTAATTCTTGGTCTTATTGTAGCCAAGAGGATGAATGTGAAAAACGTAAAAGTTTTGGGTGACTCTTAACTTGTTCCTAATCAAGTCTCGGAAGTCTATGAAACCAGGGGTAGAGCACCTACAACTCTACAAGACTGTAATTCTTGAGCTCAGCAAGGGTTTTGATTTTATTTCTATTAAATAAATTCCATGAGAATAAAACCTATTGTCTGATTCTATGGCTACTTCTTCCTCTTGCTTTTGTCTAAGTGAAGACCTGAAAGAAACTAAATTCATTATTGCGGTTTTATTCAAACCTCTAGTTTGAAGGATGATAACTAATGCAATTTTGGCATATGTCAAAATTGAGAATGAGTTCGCCACTTTGGAATACATGGAGAATGATGAGGTAGTCCTAGGATACCTCAACACATACACTGATCTTCATCTTGCACACCATAAGAGGGGGCTTTTCTCTTATACCTCACCCTTCTTCCTAATTTGGAGATCACAATGGAACCTTCCTCATCGTGAGGTATTGAGATCTATGAGGTAGAGGAAGAAGAGTTGGGACTACCTCCAACCCCCACCTGAGTTTGAAGAGGGTAACACCTTTTTTGATTGAAGGAACAATAGATATCAATATAGGGATAGAGGAGGATAACAAGATCTTGAATATTGGTTCTTCTTTGACTCCAAACGAGATATAAGTACATACAAAGGTGCTTAAAGAGAACTCAAAATCCTTTTCCTTTAGTTATAAAGAGATGATGGGAATTTCTCCTAATGTTTTGGTTCACAACCTTATCACAAAGTCTGATGCTAAGCCCCGTGAAACAAAAATCTAGACCCATGAATCCAAAAGTGTCTTTAATGGTTAAAGAGGAGGTAATAAATCTCTTACAAGTGGGATTTATCAAAACCAGTTGATTATTCAATGTGGGTTTCAAACATACTCCCCGTTCTAAAAAAGAATGGGAAGATATGCATCTGCATTGATTTCAGGGACATTAATAAGGCGTGTCCCAAAGATGATTTTCCCTTGCCTTCCATTTATGTTATTTCTGATGCAACAACTGGATATGAGTTGTTGTCTCTCATGGATGGATTTTCAAGTTACACCCAGATAAGGATCTCCGAGGAAGACCAAACAAAAAAATACATTTACAACTCCTTGGGGAACTTTTTGTTATGCAATCATGCCTTTTAGCTTAAAAAATGTTGGAGCTACTTACCAGCAGGAAATGACATACAATTTTCATGATCTTATCCATAATATTGTGGAATCATATGTTGATGACCTATTGGTGAAAGAATAAGAAATGTGTTGATCATCTTGAAGTGCTCCATGTCATTATTTTGCACCTAATAGAATATGGTGTAACACTAAATCCTGAGAAGTGCATTTTCAGAGTCACTAGATGCAATTTTTTAGGATACATCATTTCATCTCGAGGCATTGATGTTGATCTGGTGAAAATATGAGTAGTCTTGGAAATGTCCCTACCCAATGATGAGTCAAGAATTAGATCATTCTTAGGTAAACTTGGGGTAATCCATAGGTTTATTATTGATTTGACATGCACCATTCATCCCATTAACAATATTTTAATGAAAGAGTGTAGTAAAGACTAGAAAAATTGAGTGTCACGAAGCATTTGAATCGGTAAAAATGTTTTCTTATGTCGCCACATACACTCATGCCACCAAAAATTTGACCTTCCTCTAATCCTATATTATCGAGCAATTGATGTCTCATTAACATACATGTTAGCACAAGAGGATGAATATCTTCATGAGCACACCATTTACTTTATCAGTTATATTCTTCTCAATTACAAAACACACTATACACAAGTAGAGAAGGATTTCCTAACAATAGTTTTCGCAACAATGAGGTTAAGGCATTATATGCTTAACTAAGAGACTATGGTAATTATCAAATCTGATCAATTGCGAAATCGTTTAACTAAAGGGTGCCTTGTCCAAGAAGGTTTGGTCATTTCATTATGCTAATGGGTGATTTTGATCTCACCTATATTAACAAAAAAATTCATAAAGGGACAAATTATCATTGATTGGTTAGTAGATAACCCTATAGACTATGGGGATATAGTAGACCTATATTTTCCAGATGAATGTGTGTTCTATGTAGAGACAAAAGCCTCCCATTGTGGCATTTCCATGGTACACTGATATTGTCACTCATATTGTTGACCCAATAGCGTATCTTGAAGGAGTAACCTCGTAACAAACATGATGGTTACATGTCAATAGCTGCAAGTATGTGATTTTTGAAGAATTTATCTATCACAAAGACTTTGACAGTATATTATTGAGATGTGTTGAAGAAGAAGATTAAGATACAGTCCTCTTTAAATCCCATAGTGGAGTCTATGATGGTCAATTCGGGGGGACATGCAACAGCTCACAAAATTCATCGTATGGGCTACTTCTTTCCCATTTTAGAGCATGACACTATAGAGTATGTTCAAAAGGTATCATAAATGTCAAGATTTCTCACATGAGATACACATTCCTGCACATGCTCTACAACCCATAGTGACACCTTAGACCTTCTCTACATAGGGGCTTGATTTGAAAGGGAGGCTCTCTCCCTCCTCCTCCTCAAATGGTCACAATTTCATCATCATGACCACCAAGTATTTCACTAAGTGGGTTGAGGCCATGCCTCTTACTATTGTACCTGGATCTGTGATTACCAATTTTATTTTAAACCAAATCATTTGCAGGTATGGAGTCTCATAAGTCATTATATTAGATAATGATATGCCATTCAAAAATGAAGAGGTACAAGAATTGTGAGCACAATTTAAGATCTCCCACCACACAACCTCTTTGTATTACCCTTAGGATAATGGACAGGTTGAGGGTACGAATAAGACACTAAAATTTGTCCTCCTTAATATGGTTAAGGATAACCAATGTGATTGAAACCTCAAGATATTTCTAGCCTTATGGGCCTATAGGAAATTAGTACGAACACCCACGAGGGAAACCCCATATTCTTTAGTCTTGATATCTGAAGCAGTCTTACCGCTCAAGGTAGAGTTTTCTAGCCTCTGCATATCTTTGCAAGGCATTCTAGATGAAGATGAATATCGAGAGGCATGGTTGGTTCAACTGGAAACCCTTGACAAGGCTCAACTTAGAGATGAGTAGTGACATAGCATTTATGTTGACATGATGTGTCATCATTATAAAAAGAAATTGTATGAGAATGAAATATGTGATGGGGATCTAGTTTTGAGACTGGATATCTGGATTGAAACAGAATACTAACGAAGGAATAAAGTTTAGACTCAAATGGTCAGGTCTGTACCAGGTAATAGAAGACTTTAATAATGGTGTGTATTGTTTATATACTCTTTAAGGTGAGGAATTCAGTGAATCGGTTAATTTTCTTCACCTTAAACTCTTTTATGAATGATTCATTTGCATCCACACTTGTACATTATTGCATCCATGCTACATATCATCTACATTATCATATCGTGAAATTGTAAATTAAGAAACTTACTTTTCAAGCAACTTATAAAAAATTCTAAATGTTAGAAAGAATGCTTAATCATACCACTTCAAGTATCCACCATCATATGTCTAAACAACTCTAATCTCTTCACCATTTCAGTAATCAAGACAAAATTTTGACATTGGTCCTACCAAGGCTTACATATTTAGCTCTACTCATAGTTTCTTCTATCTCAGGTGTCTTTTCCCATAGTCTATTCTAAAATCTTCTTGAAGTGACATCTTTCTCCAAAAATCTCTCTGATAAAAAAAGCAATCTAAACATTTCACGTGGAACTCTTGCTTGCATATCTCAACCTTCGATGGTGATTCCTTGCATCTAGATGGTTGCATGGGGTTAAGGCTAGGGGCAGGTTTTCCCTCTCAAAAGCACAAGTAAATATATATATATATATATATATATATATATATATATATATATATATATATATATATATATATATATATATATATATATAATCAAACAATAAATACAAAAACAAATTCTTCTGCAAATAATACTACACTTTCTTTCCCTACCAATCTTTGGTGATGAGCCTGTTCTTCCTGCTAATGGCGTGAGATTGGGAAAGGAGGGAAGTTCCATTAAACACCTATATCTTGTCCTTGGTAATGAGCCCATGCTTCTTATTGGTAGTATGGGGCAAGATGTAGGAGGTCTTGTTAAACAATTCAATAAGCTGTAAATAAGAATTGATCATCAAAGTTTGAATAAAGAAAAGTGAGAAAGAAACCATTGTTGCTGGAATTTTTTTGTAGAAGCAAGGTGTGAAAACAAAGAAAAAAAATATAGAAGGGAGGTGTAGACATTGCTTATGTTCCTTCATCTTATTATAATCTACATTTATTTTTTAAATTGGACAATATAAAAAAGATAAATTTCCCTTCCCAGCTAATTTTCCCTCAACTTGGGGGTTTCTAGGATAAATATTGTGTCGTGAGTTAAATTTTTATCTCTCCATTGCTGCAAAATAGTTCTAAGTTTCAGTTTTTATTCACTAACATTAAAGAAAGTATCATTTTCAAAGAATTGGAAGTAGAACACTAATTATTATGGTCTTGTAAATTTTCCAAAGCTAGAGGTTTATAGATCATTTTGGTATCAGAGCCGATTATTATCCAAGATTGTGGTATCCATTCTTGTGATTTGTATGACAGTGATAAAGTCTAAAGGTAAAGAAGTTTTACCTTACAATCCAGACATATCTACGAAGAAGTGGAAATAAAGAGTTAGAGATAAAATGAAGGAAGAGAACTTGCTCCATAGAATTGAGATACTAGAAACCATGATGGATAGGTTATATAGAAACCAACATTAACTCTCATATCTCCAAAGATGGCTTTTGTTAAGTAAGATTCCATGGAATCAATGGTTCAAGATTTGGACAAAAAATTTGGCTTAGGAAATATCCATGAAGAGGAAGATGATATAGAAGAGCATGAAGAAGAAATTCCAATTGGAAAAGTGAAGGTAAAATCTGATCAAACTCCTTTTAAAGTTGAAACTAAAGTTGAGATTAAAATATTTGAAGGAAAAGTAGATGTTGAGTTGTTAGATAATTGGTTAAAGTAATTGGAAGTTTACTTTAGTGTGCATAATGTCACGGAGGCACAAAGGATTACCTTTGCACATCTCTAGATGGAAGTACATATTCTGGTTTAGTGGGAAACCCATCTAGCCACATGTGAAATGAAGAATCATCCTATTGTAAGTACTTGGGAGGGTTTTAAAGAATTGTTAAGGGAAAATTTTTATCCTATTGGCCATAAGATTGACCAGATGATTAAATGGCAGTATTTTAGACAAGGCATGGGTCAAAGTGAGTAGGATCATACTATAGAATTTCAGAGACAAGACATGTTGCTTAATATGGAATTGGAGGATGAAGATATTCTGACAAAATATTTGGGAGGACTTCACACTCACCTTTGAAGGAAAGTCATCTCTAATAAGCCCAAGGATCTCAATGGAACTTTTGTATAAGCATACTACATAGATGATAAAAAAAAAGAAAGGAGAGACGGAGTCAAGGATAAAACAGTCGATAAATCAGCTAAAGAAAGAGTAGGGACAAACAAGTAAAAAAGTTAAATGGAAAGGGAAAGGTAAAAAACATGCCACTACTTTGAATACTTGTAAAGATCCTAAGAATTTTTGTAAGAATTGTGACATTAATGGTCATACTAACTCTACATGTTGGAAGTTACATCTAAAATTAGACATGAAGAACCGAACCAAGGATTCTAAGTAATTCATGATAGTTTAAAAGACACATGGGGAAGTGGAAATAGAGGATGATTCTGATGTAGATGAGAGGCTTGGATGCATGGCCACTAACATAGACAACCAAGAACATGAGGAAGAGATGAGTAAGTTGTTTCAGATCAAAATCCAAATCAAGAGAACTAAGGTAAATGCTTTGGTTGATACTGGTTCTTACTCTAATTTGATTTCTGATGTGGTTGTAAAGAAGCTTGGTATTGAAACTTATGAGCATCCAAATCCTCATCCTTTGGGATGGGTGTATAAATTTAGGTAACATGAAGATGTAAGTTCAAGTTTGGGATAAATTCTAATTATATAGATGTATTGGAAGTTGATGTTATTCCATTTGATGTTTTTTTTCATGAGTCCTTACTTGTATATCAGGGATGTTATATTCACGAGAAGGGAAAAATAATATAGATGGGTAAATGATAGAATTAGTTACAACATCTGGGCACACTAGCGTAAGACAAAAATTGCTATGGTAAGTGTTAGTCAAGCAAAAAGACTAATTCAGGGAAATCATAATCATTGTTTTTTACTATTATTAAAAGATAAGAAAGATGGGGTAGATAACAAAGGGATAAAGGATTTTGATAACATTATTTAATATTTTTAAGAAGTATTCCAGACTTCCAGTGGGTTACCACATAAAAAATAGGTAGAGCATGAGATTCAACTCTTATCAGAGTGTCCCCTCTACCAAATATCAGGTTATACAAGAAATCCTTGTTGGATAGTAAAGAGGTAAAGAAAGAACTCTAAGAGATTTGGATCAAGGGGCAATACGCTCAAACACCTCGCCATATAGTTCACCTATTGTGAGGGTGCTAAAGAAGGATGGTTCTTATAGAATGTGAATTGACTACCATGCTTTGAACAAGATTTCCACCAAGAATATATATCCGCTCCCAAACATAGATGATCTCTTGGACCAGATTTAGCATGCAAAGTTCTTCACGAAGTTGGATCTCAAGTTTATCTATCCCTAATTCAGGATGAAGGAGGATGATATATGTAATTTTTCCTTCAAAACAAAACAAGGTTTGTATGATAGGTTAGTAATTTCATTCAGTTTATGTAATGCACCCACTACATTTATGAGATTGATGAATGATGTATTACTAGAATTCATAGATTCATGTGTCATTATTTATTTGGATGATAATCTGATTTTTAGTTCCACATGGGAGGAACATCTAACACATTTGCATAAATTCTTGCAAGTTCTCAAGGAGAAACAACTGTTATGCAATATGAAGAAGTGTGAATTTTCCAAACAATCACTTGTTTATATTGGGCACATGGTTATAAGAGAGCTACGAGTGGATCTAGAGAAGGTTGAATCCATCACTAACTAGAAAACACCAACAAGAACCAAAGAGACTAGAAGTTTTGTGGGATCAATACAGTACAGGAGGAATTTTATTCTAGGATTCTCCGCTATTGTAGCACCTCTATACACATTGGCTACAAAGAGTAGGGGTTTTTACTGGGGTAAGGAAAAAAATTAGGATTTTGAGTTATTAAAATAAAAGATTAGTCCTGCTCCAATACTTTCTCTTCCTGATTTGCAGCAGCCCTTTGAAGTAGAGACAGATGCAAATGATTATGCTATGGGAGCAGTGTTGCTACAAGGAGGTAAAGTAGTATGTTATCATTCAGAAACTTTCACCTCAGTAGTTAAAGGATATTTTGTATGTGATAATGAGATGTATGGTCTAGTTCAAGAAATTAAGAAATGGAAATAATATTTATTGGGTAAAGAAACTATTGTGCACACTGACCACAAACCTCTCTAGTATTTGTAAGCACATTGTAAATTGCAGTAGGCAAGGCATTAAAAATGGATGGGATTCCTTAAGTAGTTCCATTTGGTGATCAAGTATAAGAAGGGAAGCACAAATTTTGTGGCAGACATGTTTTCTAGGCTTCCCACGCAGGATAAAATCTCCAGTTTGGAAACTATCTCTCAAATAGAGCCCTTCACGAAGGAAGCTTATGGAGAGGCATATGCTCAAGACAAATATTTTGGGGTAACATATTAGTAATTTCAGTCCAAAGGGCCTGAAAATATAGGTATTGAAGAATATTATCTCAAAGATGGGATGCTCTACCGATGGGGGAAGCTTTGTGTGACAAACAAAGAAATACTTATATTGATGAGGGAAACACATACCTCGAAAGTAACAGGACATTTTGGTGTTGACAAGACTGTGTACCACTTGAAAAGGTACGTGTATTGGCCCAATATGTAAGAAGAAGTATCTAAATTCATAAGAAGATGTAAAATTTGTTGTACAAGCAAGCCTAAAATTAGGAAGGAAGGTTTGTATATGACCTTACTGGTCCCTACTCATCCTTGGGAAGATATTTCTATGGATTTTGTAGGAGTAATACCTATGTCTAAACATGTCCATGATTATCTATATGTTGTTCTAGAAAGATTTAGTAAAATGTGTGTTCTTATGGCATGTAAAAAGACAATAAAAGCAAGTATGGCAGATAAACTTTTCTTTACTAATGTATGGGTGCATTTTGGTTTTCCAAATTCTATTGTTTATGATAGATATTCCAAGTTATTAGGGAAGTTTTGGACTACATTTTGGGACAAGATGAACACCAAGTTATAGAGGATCGTGGCCTTCCATCCACATACAAATGGGAAAATAGAGGTGGTGAACATGACTTTGGTGTAGCTGATTAGAGGATATAATAGCAAGTATCCATGGACTTGGGATGATTCCTTAGCCTACATTCAACATTCCTATAACCAGATGGTACACACATCCACTATGAAGTAACCATTTGAAGCATGCTTATGATATCTACCTAATAATCCATTGGACATAATAGTTGGGCAGTAGGAAGAAGGGGAGATACATGATTCAGAGGTGACTAGAGAAGTGAAGTTTGTTGAGAGGATCTGGAAAATCCATCTCAAGGTGAAAGAACAATTGGAGAAATCTCAAGCCAAGTATAAGGCTAGAAATGATCAATATTATAGAGAGCACAAGCTTCATGTTGGAGAAAATTTTTGGATTTACTTGAATAAGGAGAGGCTACAAGGTCAAACAAGGAAACTCAAGCCACTACAATATAGACCCTTCACTATACTGGAGTAAGTTGGAGAAAATGCCTTCTAGCTTGACTTGCCACATTTAATGTAGATGTAATAAGTAGTAAATTATGAGCACTTGTACCTATATGAGCTATCCATGATTGATGAAAAAGAAAAATATCAGTTACTACCTTCCATAGAAGATTGTGTCTTGGACTCAAGAGGCATATTTAAGCAAGACGTAGTGCAACAACAAAAGATCAGAGAGACAAGGAAAGGTCCACAAGAGTCTTGTTAGGTTGGAATTAAGGGGAAGACACTAAGACATGCATAGTTTTACTCTAAGAAGAAAGTGAGGGAATTGTTTCCTCATATACTCCCCCACTAAGCTTTTGTGGGACCAAAATCCTCTTGAGAAGGGCAGGTATGATGCATAGGGATCAAGAAGAACACCACTTCACAAGAACAAACAATACCAAAGGAGAAATTAAGTAAAATGAAGAGTAGATTGTAAAGTTACATAACCACCCCTTTGTGCAGAGTGACGGTTGTGTAACCAATGCTTTGCACATATTGACATTTGCATAACCACAAATCTACATATATTGGATATCATGTCACTAATGGATGGAAAAATAAAATGAAGCTAGAAACGGTTGCAGATTTCAAATGTCCTAACCGTGTCTCTTCCTTGGAAGACTCTTCTCATTATCAATTGAACAGGATGACATGGGAAACAAGATATTTAACCAAGAGAATAAGAAAGAATTGATCATCAAATTTTGAATGAAGAAAAGTGAGCAAGAAACCATTTTTGCTGGAATTGTTTTGTAGAAGCAAGGTGTGAAAATAGAGAAAATGAGTATAGAAGGGAGGTGTAGACATTGTTTATCTTCCTTCATCTTATTGTAATTTGTATTTATCTTTAAATTGGCCAATATAAGAAAGAGCAATTGCCCTTCCTGGCTGGTTTTCCCTCAACTTGGGGGTTTCCATGATAAATATTGTGTCACAAGTTAAATTCTTATCTCTCCCTTGCTACAAAATAGTTCTAAGTTTTAGTTTTTATTCACTGACATTAAAGAAACTATCATTTTTAAATAATTGGAAGTAGAACAATAATTGTTGTGGTCTTGTAAAATTTTCAAAGCTAAGGTTTACAAATCACTTCCAACACAATTCCCTAAACAATTTTGGACATTCATTAGAAAAGAAGCTGAGGGGACATCAAAAAGCATTGCCAACATTGGATTTGTATTTGTACAACATTTCCAGGTTGGGGTGTTATTGGATTCTTAGAGTTTTCTTTTGTTTATTTAAATAAATTCAAAGTTATAATCTATTAGATAAATTCTTTTAGAAAGGTATAATTACAATAACATTCATAGTAGTTTCCATTTGCAAAGCTTCCATTGAGGATTTCTTCTCAGCTCATCCATGTGGATTTTTCTTAGGAATAATTCAGAGGAGGTTCTTGCCACCATGTGTTATCAATTCTCCACGGTTCATTTACCTATAACTTCACATTTCTTCACTTAGAAAGCTATTGTTTTACCAAGGAAGTTTTAGGGAAGAATTACTTCTTAGAAGCTTTACATTATTCCCTTGATTTCGAGGTTGAGCCAGAAGAGGCAATATCCACAATTACAAATTAGGAAAAGTATTTATTTCATTAGATTATAGTAAATCCTCTGCAATAGGGAAATAGACACATTTGGTTATTTCATGATTTAGTTTAATTTGTTTAAAGTAGAAGAAATTTCATTTAATTAGAAGAATTTGCATTTATCTATGCATATTTTATTTATTTTTTAGTAAACACAAAAATACCAAAATATTAGATTAAATTAGTTATTTTATTTTACTTTTTTATCCCCTTTTGTTAAAATCATTGGAAAATCAAAAAAAAAAGTAGATAAAATTTGATTTTTTTGTTTTAATCAATTAGTGTTCATTTCTTAATTAACTAGTAACACATAAATTTAATTAGATTCAAGGAGAGTAATTGAATTGATCTAATTTAAATATTTTTTCTTTCATTTGGTGATTTAGTCTCATAGAATAAATTAGATGGAAATTAACACAACCCCTTACATATCCTTAGTTGGCCTAGGTTACTCAAATTTTGCCTTGCCTCTTGCGGATTCTCTGTGTTCTTGTTTGTTTCCTTATATTAGTTTTTTGTGCATCCATATGACCATCTAAGGCCCTAGAAAACCAAAATATTTAGTGTGTGAACCACGAGTTCCACAACCAAAAAGTTTACAAACATTGATACGGGCCACAAACACCTTGTTTTTTAGACCAACCCACTTCCACCTATTATTATCTCACAACTGACAGATTTGAACTTCGAAGTGAATAATGCTTACGTGTCATGGCACCATCATCCTAGTCGATATTAGATTTGGCTACTCATAATTTTTTCCTTTCCGCATGTTTCCTCTCACACCTCCATGA
The DNA here is from genome assembly GCA_019776745.2 of Taxus chinensis. Taxonomy (NCBI): domain Eukaryota; kingdom Viridiplantae; phylum Streptophyta; class Pinopsida; order Cupressales; family Taxaceae; genus Taxus; species Taxus chinensis. Next base: position 897,955,019 of record CM034150.1, read on the forward strand.
CCTTGTCTGGAAATTTTTACAAGGAAAACGGAGGACATTTCCCGTGTATCCTATAGCCAATGCAGAGGGTGTTTGGTGACACTAACACTGACATTGATAGACTCCTCCATGTGTCCATTCTCCTCAATCGTTCCATTTCATCTGCCTAAGTTAGATAGACCTTCATTTCCTTAGACAAGCATATCTCCATAGTGCCCATAGAAGACATTCAATTGCCTTGATTACTTGTTAGCCATTTTTGTCCATTTTTGTGCATTTCGCATTTCCATCCTATTTATCCATCCCGTAACCATCTTTCCATATCTTATCAGTTATCCTAGCATGACCTCAGGAGGTCTAATGTGTCTTAAGGTCACATGTTGATTCTTAGAAGTACAATTTATTCATGCTTTATCTAGGATTTTAGGCATTTTTGTACCTGGGTAGGGCCCCCAGTCAAAAAATCTTTATCCTTAATAAAAAAATTGGTTAAGTGTAATTAAATATTCAAAAGTATATTAGTTTTCGATAATACGACTCTTCATTTTTTAGAATAGTTATATTTTGATATTCCAAAATATATGGCCATTATTACTTTCATGGAAAGAAAAACAAAATTCAACAATTTTTATATCCAACATGTGGACCTATAAAGACCTATATGGGAGTAATAAAATTATATTCTTTAAAAAAATTAGTGAAAGGAGAAGCAAAAATATCTCCAGTTTATTTTTAAGGTAATGAACTTGAAATATCAAATAGGATTACATTCATATTATTATTCAAAGCGAAATTGTGTTGGTAAAAGCTTATCACCAAAATTGTTAATTTTCTGAAATTTCAATTTTTATCAAAGGATTGAGATCAAATTAATATAATCGTAACAAGCAAGATCTGTCATGAAAGAAGCAAGTGAGTGTAAGTAATAGTGAGATCATAATGACTTAGCATGTATATGGAGACCTTAACTAATTTTGGGATATGAAAATGTAATGCCCCTGTCATTTCCACCTTTCCAAATCAAGTTGAAAAAAAGTGAATTAGCCATGCTAAGGTTGAGTTCCCTTTTATTTGCGTCATGCTTCGATCTAGTTATTTTGGAAAATAAAATAATAAAAATATTAGAGGTAACACTGTAAGTGTTTCTCCAGGACAAACTAGCTAAACTCTATGGAGTGTCTTTGTGTCTCTAAATGGTGAGGTGTTGTCATTTTCTATTCATTTAACTTTAAATCATGTTTAAATTCTTGAGTTCAAATTTTTATAGTAACATTAAAATTTGATCAAATCAAGATGTTTTATGGAAAATTAATAAAAATGATCCTTATAAATTAGAAATGAAAATAATTTCATGATAATAAATAATTTAGAGGAAATTACGCTTTCCTTTGATTATATCCATATGCACATGAATTAAAACAATTTCCTATTCTATAAATTTGTAACATAAGGGCTTATAAAAAATAACTAATGTTAAATGGTTAAGTAAATAAAATAAAATAAGGATAAATATATAAATAAAATAAAATGGGAGAAAATCCCAAAAAGGGAGGATGATGGAAAAGTAGTAGTTTTAAGTTTTGTTTGGTATTCCTTGTGGTTGGTCTATGCCCCACCGTGGAGGGAAGATCAAGATAAAGGAAAAGCTCAAAGAAAAACTCTACAGCTTAGCTAACATAATTTCATCCCATGCGTAGAGCTTTAGAACAGGGTTTGGATCTTGTACCAAGCCTTTGAAGGAGGTTTTTTTATAGATTTTCTTGTTGTAAGTGCCTTGGTGTTTATGTGTGCAAATTTGGGAACATACATTTGGTTAAGGCAATGCAAGGAATGTGAATTGTTTGTTAAAATGCCTGAAAGAAAGGCGGTCTCATGGAATGTTTTCATCATAGTTCTGCACATAATTTTTTTGTTGAAAAAGGCCTTGGAATCTTAGCAGTAATGTAAATTGACATGCGTTTAGCCAAAGGACCACAAACCTTTGTTAGATCCTCCCTGCATGTACCAAGTTTAGAGCTTTGGAACTGATACATATAGAAAATAAGTTTTTGGAAATTCCTTGGAACATATGGTAGCATGCTATGCACAAATGGACATGTTGAAAAGGATTTAGATAATTCCAAGTAAATGTAAATTTACAGGTGTGAAGCAAAACCACCACAACTCTTTCCAACGTGTGGAAATCTTGTGCCAAAAGAAGAGCTTTAGAAAGGGTGCGCACTACTGTCAAAGCATAGTGATAGAAGAATTTTTTCACATGTTGTAGATGAAAATGCTCCATTGACATGTAAGAAAATGTGGAAGCATGTGCTTGGTAGGGATGGAATTGGATTTGTTCGATTTTCTTTTTGGTTGGAATGTTTGAATTGTAAGGAACATAGACAAGGCACCTGACCTGTTTGAAAAAATTCCTTGAGGATGCGGGTCATGCTCCTTTTTCCATGATTGCAAGATGCACATACTATAGAGTATTTGAAAATGGTTCTAGAAACTCTCAAGCAAAATGTAATTGGCTAGTGTAGAGCATGACTCCTAAACCTTAGATAATGTCCTTTTTACCTAGGTTAAAATTATTGGCATGTGAGTGCTTGTGTTGTCATTGATGTAAAAGGTGTAAGGACATTAATGAAAAGTGAGGATGATGAGTGTAGACAAAAAATCACGCACTTTGGGTATTATTTAGTCTTAGTCTTATACTACTATTTGTATGGTTTTTGAGTGAAGAAAGTACTTATTAACCCCCGTCTTTTGGTCATTTTACTTTACTTTCTGTCGTTACTACCGACCTCTCACACATACATGCCCAGACTATTTTTGTCATTTTGCATAATGTTAGCCTTGACCAGGGTGCCCAGGCTATTACTGGGGCACCCACAAGTGCCCTAGTCCTAGTCGGGGTGCCCTGATCCTTTTTCCACTTTATCGCCCTATTTTGGGCACTTTCTAGCCATTTAAGCATTCTATATTTTTGTGGTCGACCTCTTTGCGGTTAATTACGAAATTATAACAAGAGAACCATATAAATATAAATATATGAGACCATAATGAGGGACCAAAGCACTATTCACTACTATCACCATCTAAGGTTACATCCATCTAAGACTCTATTTGCATCCGTATAGCTCCATCAGAAGGGACAAGGTTGGTTCATATAAATCACACATCATAGGAGGGGATTTTATTATATTCCATCCACCATTTATTACATTTCTACACTTATTTATTGCTCACTACTTCACAAAGTGCGACTAAAACAAGAGCACTTAGGGCATGATTCACACACACTCACTCACTCCTAACTACATTTAGATCTGCAATGTAGTGCATCACTCAGTTAGTAACTCTACCATTATGGCCGTTGAGGAAAATCCGACCCCTTCATTTATATTTATATTTTTTAAGGGTTTGTTACTTGTTTTGGGGTTTTGTAGGTCTCTTATTCATCAAGGATTATCAGTGACATTATGGTGTAACTTAGAAATATTGACACTACAAACAACAAAGGTTTCACATCACCTTGTAGCATTACAACTCTGGTTTTTGTACCTCTTGCACTAACCAAGGAACCCAGAACTCAGACTAGGGCACCCACAAGTGCCCTAAACCTTTTCTAGGCATCCCATTCCACTCATATTTCCTAGATATACACTTTTATGGACCTCGATACAGTCATTTCCTCCTCATGTCTCTCCAGCCATCTCTGCGACATAGTCCAAAAAGCTCATCGAATCAGATGAGTTCTTTCTAACTTTTGTTTGCACTCTAGGGATTTACACTACTAATTTCTTAGTTGCTTGGGTCATTTCTCTTTATTTGGTTAGATATTATTTATTGTTTTACTTCTTAGATAAACTTCTAAAATTCATTATTTTAGTTAATAATTTTGGTGAACCCCACTCATGATCATTTATTCAGATCCTTATTTGGAACATCATCTTTTCTATCGTGGCTCCTAAATTTCCTCAAATTTATTTTTTTGATTTTCTTACAATGTATACTGATTGCCAAGTTATTTTGAAAAAATCCCTAGACACCTTGTATCTCCCTAGCGATACACCACTGCATGAAGTGATTTTTATTTTCAACCGTCTATCTAATGACCCGAGTGTTCATGATCCTACATCTAATAAATCTATGTTGGATTCAATTCAATATTTGAATTCTTTATTTCAAGACAAATTTCATACTATGGAATCCATGATTGTATCTCTTAAAACTGAAATTCAACATCTTAAGGACACTTCTCAAGATTCTATTTGTTCTCCTTCTACATCCCATCTTCATTCTATGTCTTCTACATGTGCTCACATTAGCGCACCTCAAATATTGCAACTCCCCACACCTCTCATGTTTGAAATTAATTTTGATAAACAATATATTCTTCCATAACTCATAACTCATCAATTAATAAAATTTTCCATCTACTCATTTTTATCCTCCTTATCGGCTTGAAAATTATCGAGGTCGTCCATATTACAATTATCATTGAATCAATGGACATAATGGAAATGATTGATAAGCTCTACAATGAATAATTAAGCATACTGAGCGTCAAGGATTTATCTCATTTACTTCACAACATTATGTTACATGGTCCTCTCCATGTGTTACATCTCAATGGGTCCCAAAATATGATCCTCCTATTTCTAGCGAGCATCCTACAATAATCAATCATGTTCATTCTCTAGTATTGCAAGATTCACCAAAATCCTAATCTCGGGACAAACCATCAAAGAAATAACAACCAATGCCCTTGCCATAGGAAGAGGACCCTCACCAACCTCCTATAGTAAAACTTATCATTCTGCCTTCCACTCTAGATAATTCCTATGATGATTACTGAGACCTAGATGAAGCTTACGATGCCGAAGAACCATATGATATGTTAGATGATCATTTTGACACAATGAATTTCAATCTTAGAAATTTTATTGACTCTAATTCTGATGATGGTCAGATCCTTGGTTCTACCTAGGATTGTGATGATTATAAATTTTCTCATGGCACATTTAAAACTCTACCTCCATCATGCAAATCTCCTTCACCATCACCAATTCAATGTCCAATCACTTTTTTCAAAGAAACTACTCCTTACATCAATCCTCTTAACATCATCAATTAGATATCCATATTTTACTCACATAGTTGGGGGACATCAAACTTATTCTTATCCCGTCATCTAATATCACCAATTGGCTATCATTTACTACTGTTACAATCTATGCTTCATATTTTATATCTTTGAGTGACTCTACACATAGTGATACACTTTCTTGTATCGCTATTACCCGATGACACATTCTTGTGCTTCGATTCACACTTGATAGTTGAGGGCATACTCCACATGAACCCCACACATTGCACACTAGGTATTACACATTATGTCACTTCACACATCTCACATCATATGTCCTATGTCTTACATCCTACATCCTACATTTAGTTTACATAATTTTGACCATTGTGCATCTACGCATCATATATATTCTATTAGTATTCATCACACATGTGTCACACTCCTATTGTCTACGAGTCTAGCATTACATCCTACTCATTTTACATACTACATAGCACACATCTTCACATTACTAGTCTATCTACATATAGTGAATTGCATATTATTCATCACGTATTACACATCTTACACATCATATGGTCGTCTATTATCATCACACATACCACATCATCTTCTATGCATTGCAGTCGTTACCCTATGATGTACTTTAGTTCCTTAGTCAATACTCAACTACCAAGGGTTTACAAATCAAATAGACCTTATATTCATCACATGTTCACCATTCAACCATCTATCATGTGACATTACTAGGTTAGTGACATACATTATAGGCTAAATGATCACCTTTTCCTTCATCTCGTAGTGGTATACACTTTTAGGCTACATCACCACTGTTATGTTTGTGGGGCATGTTTTCATGTTAGAGTTTAGTACACCTTCCATGTGTTACACTCAAATATTTTTATGGCGGTCCCGCTTACCGGTGAGTGGGTCAAGGGGGTTCGGGGGGTGAAGCCCCTGAAGTAAATTTTCATGGGTGGTTTATTAACCCATGGGTAATGGGAAACCGTTATGGGCTGTGTTTGGGCCCATGATTTTTTTCAATATCCATTGTTTTGTAAAACTGCCTCTTAGGCTACCTATTGATGTACTTATAAATATATGGACATACAATAGGATTTATACGAGTGTGTTTTGTGAAGGTGAATAGTGTGTGTGAATTCAAGTGTGAATTCAGGAGGGTTTGTTGAGTGCAGCTCCAAACAAGATCTGATTATTATAACTATGAAGACTATTGGCTTGTAATAAAATCTGAGCAAGTGTTCTTGGTGGATGTAGCCCACATTGGGTGAACCACATTAAATATTGTCTTCATGTTGTGCATATTTCATTTCTATAAGTCTATTCATACTTCTTATTATTATTGCGATTCTGAGGAATTATTCCACATTAGATTCTATTAATTCCTAACAATTGGTATCAAAGCCTGGTTTGGTTTGTTGAAGTGTTGAATCGTAGAGAAATTTTTTAGCTTGAGTGGGAGATATGGCAAATGATGGAAGATCTAGGGTTGTTAAATTCAACGGGAAGAATTTTAGTCTTTAGAAGATGTAGATGGAAGATTACCTTTATCAGAAGGATATTTATACTTTGTTGTATGGGAAGGTGAACAAACCCTTGAGCATGACAAATGCGGAATGGGATTTTCTGGATAGGAAGGCACTTGGGACAATCTGGTTGTGTCTTGCATCTTTGGTATTATTTAATGTTTCAAAGGAAAAGACTACAAAAGATCTAATGGATGCATTAGGGAAGTTGTATGAAAAAACCCTCTACCTCTAACAAGATATTTTTAATGAAAAAGTTGTTTAATATGAAGATGTCTGATAATAGTTCAGTAGCAGATCATTTAAATGATTTCAATATGGTTGTGAATATGCTAGCTTCAGTTACAATAGAATTTTATGAAGAAGTTAGGGATTTATTAATTTTGTGCTCTTTACCTGAAAGTTGGAATAGCCTGGTAATGGCGGTAAGCAACTCGGTTCTAGCTAACTCGAAGTTAAAGTTTGAGGATGTTGTAGGGGTGATTCTAAGCGAGGAAATGTGAAGAAATTTTTTTGGGGAATCTTCTACTTCAGGGAATGCTTTAACAGTGGAAACTAGAGGGAGACAGAAGAATAGAGGAAACCATAGAAAAATCGAAAGATCAGGCAAGGTCAAAATCCAAGAGCAAGATTGTATGTTGGAATTGTGGAAAGTCTGGGCACGTAAAGAAGGATTGTTGGGAGCTTCGGGATAAGAAGAAACAACAGGAATAAAACAAGGAGGCAAATGTGGCATCAGGTAATGTATGCCAAGATGCTTTGATTCTTTCTTTGCATAATATTACTGAATCTTGGGTTTTAGATTCAGGGGCTTCTTTTCATGCTACTCCACATAGACATTATTTTTTTGATTATGTTCAAGGGGATTTTGGGCTTGTTTTTCTTGGTGATGATGAGCCTTGCAGTATAGTTTGAAAAGGTTCTGTTCAGGTTAATATGTAGAATGGGAATACATGGCTATTAAAGGATGTCAGACATGTGCCTACATTAAGGAGAAATTTGATATCGGCGGGGCAATTGGGAAGTGATGGTTGTACTGTGATATTTACAACTGACTCTCGGAAGGTCACCAAGGGTGCTCTTGTGGTGGCAAGAGGTAAGAAGGTTGGAACCTTGTATTTAACCACTGATAGTACTAATGATTGTAATCTTGTGGCTTCAGATGCAGATACAACATTATGGCACTATAGGCTTGGTCATATGAGCCATAAGGGCATGGACATCATAAAGAATAATTTTCCTGGATATACAAAAATAGGTTTGGATTTATGTGAGAACTGCATATATGGGAAACAGAAGCTAGTAAGGTTTCTCAAGGTTGGACCTACGAAGAAAGAGAGTAAGTTAGAGCTGGTATATTCTGATGTGTGGGGGTCGGCTCAGGTATCATCTCTTGGGGGTTTAAGTTATTATGTTACTTTTATTGATGATGCAACTAGGAAAGTTTGGGTTTATTGTATTAGAAAAAAATCTGATGTATTTGATACTTTTTTTAAATGGAAAGCCTTGGTAGAGAATGAAACAGGCCTTAAGTTAAAATGTCTTAGGTCAGATAATGGAGGGGAGTATTGCAGCAATGAATTTCATTATTATTGTCCTAAGAATGGAATCCACAGGAAAAAGATGGTTCCATGAACCCCACAACAAAATGGGGTGTCAGAAAGGATGAACAGAACAATAATGGAGCGTGCCAGGAGCATGAGGATACATGCAGGACTGCCTCTTTATTTTTGGGAAGAAGCGGCAAGCATAGTTGTGTACTTGATAAACAAAGGACCCTCAAGTGCCTTGGATGGAGGCATACCTAAGGAGGCTTGGTACGGTAAGAAAGTTGATTACTCATTTCTTAGAGTTTTTTTATGTGAGGTGTTTGTTCATATTGACAAGGATGATAGGACCAAGCTAGAGGCTAAATTAGAAAAATGAAATTTTATTGGTTATGGTGGTGAAGACTTTGGATTTAAATGTTGGATTATTAAGGACACTTGAAAATAGTTCAGTCTAGGGATGTGGTCTTTAATGAGAAAGTCATGTATAAGCAATAGTTGCAAGAAAATAGGGAATAATCCAAGAAAGAATATGCAGTGGTAGAGGATCTTCTGGATGGGAAAGTGACCCATGAATCAGTTCAGGAACCTACTCAACAGGAACCCCAAACTCCTACAGTGAGGAGGTCTTCTAGGGTAAGAAAATAACCTGAACATTTTTCTCCTTCTCTTTATTATTTATTAGTCACTGATAGTGAAGAGCCAGAGAGATTTGATGAAGTAATGCAGGTAGATGCTAGTAAGAAGTGGGAGCAATCCATGGATGAGGGGCATAAGTCTCTCATGGAGAGCCAGACTTGGGATTTGGTGAAGCTACCAGAAGGTAAAAGATCATTGCAAAACAAGTGGGTGTACAGAGTTAAAGATGAAGAAGGAAAGAAAATATATAAGGCTCGGTTTGTGGTCAGGGGGTTTGCACAGAAACAAGGTATAGATTTTGATGAGATTTTTTCTCCTATAGTAAAAATGACTTCTATCATAACTGTTCTTGGAATAGTGGCAGCAGAATACTTGCACTTAGAACAGTTAGATGTAAAGCCTGCATTTCTCCATGGTGATTTGGAGGAGGAGCTATATATGTAGCAGCCAGAAGGATATGGAGTCAAAGGTAAAGAGGAGATGGTGTGCAAACTGAAGAAGAGCTTGTATAGCCTAAATCAAGATCCACATCAATGGTATAAGAATTTTGATAGCTTCATGATGGAGAAAGGTTATATTAGATTTCATTTTGACCATTGCGTGTATACAAATAAATTTTAGGATGGAAGTTATATTATCCTGTGTTTGTATGTTGATGACATGTTGGTTACAAGTAAAAATATGTAGGAAATAAAAGTACTCAAGAAACAACTAAGTGAATCCTTTGATATGAAGGATTTAGGGGCAGCTAGACAAATCCTAGGTATGAGGATACGGGATAGGAAGGAACGAAAGCTAACTTTATCTCAAGAAGAGTACATTAAGAAGGTATTGGATAGGTTTAACATGCAGGATGCTAAACCGTTTGGGACTCCTTTGGCAGGCCATTTTAAGTTATCAAAGGAGAAGTGTCCCAAGACAGAGCAAGAAAGAAAATAGATGTCCAAGGTACCTTAGTCATCAACAGTTGGTAGTTTGATGTATGCTATGGTGTGCACTAGGCCTGATATTGCCCATGCAATGGGAGCTGTGAGTAGATTTATGAGTGATCCAGGTAAAGAGCATTGGCAAGCAGTAAAGTGGATCCTTCGGTATTTGAGAGGGATCATGGGGACAGTTTTGTGCTACAGTGGATTAGACACCACTTTATGTGGTTATGTACATTCATACATGGCTGGAGATGTAGACAGCAGAAGGAGCATGATAGGTTATATTTACACTGTAGGTGGGACAACAATGAGCTAGATTTCATGACTACAGAAGCTGGTGGCTTTGTCAACCATGAAGGCTAAGTATGTTGCTGCCACAGAGGCAAGAAAAGAGATGATTTGGTTACAACAATTGCTTGAGGAGTTGGGGCATAAGTAGGAGGAATGTAAGCTACATAGTGATAGTCAGAGTGCTATACACCTAGCCAAGAACTCTACTTTCCACTCCAAGATGAAGCATATATAGTTGAGATATCACTTCATCAAGACAACTTTGGAGAAGATAAGTGTGTGAATAGTGAATAGTGTGTGTGAATTCAAGTGTGAATTCCAGAGGGTTTGTTGAGCGCAGCTCCAAACAAGATCTAATTATTGTAACTGTGAAGACTGTTGGCTGGTAATAAAATCTGAGAAAGTTTTCTTGGTGGATGTAGCCCACATTGGGTGAACCATGTTAAATATTGTCTTTGTGTTGTGCATATTTCATTTTCTGTAAATATATTCATACTTCTTATTATTGTGATTCTGAGGAATTATTCCGCATTAGATTCTATTAATTCCTAACAACCACTCCCTCTATTCATCTTTTAGTGATATAATCTTTAGGATAAATCATCACTCCTATGTTCCTCTTATCATGATATACACTCTAACTATAGGGTCACGCACACACATCATCTCTAGGTCACATAACATTAACACATATACACATTCATGACAACACATTAGACATAACATACACATTTGACCATTTGCTAATGTCACACTCTTGTTTATATTTCATTCTTTATTGCTGCAGGGGAAAAATAAATGAATCTCGTTGCATACATCTCCATTCACTTGGGGGGCACGCAGCTCTTATCATCCATCTTACATTTCATTTCATCCATTCACAACATATTGCATATCTTGGTCTTTTTTATTCTTGCTTACTTTTACTTGTATATGGTCACTTATTACGCATGATAGTTAGATATCTTATATGTCATTTATCTATACCATATACACATGCATGCTCACATCCTTTTCTAGTTGTGATCACAGATACATGTCTATTACATCCAGCATTGATGTTCACCTTCTACCACTCCTACAATGGTCATTAGGGGCATCCACATTCATCTCTTACAAGTGTTATTGTTTCATTTTTGTACTTAGCACTCTACATTACTTACTTATACATGATTTTGACATACTGTTTATCTTTCTAACATGCTAACGGGTGCTTCATGTGCAATATTATTTTTACAGGATTACTTCCTTCCATGGCTATCTGTTGTTTATAATTTTTTGTTTTGATTTCTATTGTATGTGGGCCTTTCCCTTTGTTTGGTCTACACACTTGTTTTTTTTATGTAGCCATTATGGCACTGAGTGTCTTGTGACATCGTGAGTGGTGTCCCATGTTTACAACCCACTTTGGTGGTCTATGATTTCTTACTTATTTACTTACGTTCTAGCTTACACATTGTTTGCATATATTACACTTGTCTTCGATATACATTCTTGTTTGTACTAATACTTACTTATTTCCTAGCCACTTGTGTGTGTGTGCCTTGGTTTTCTACCATGTGCATTTCCCTTCCCCCTGCAAAGCACAATTTATGCATTTGGTCCTCTTTTTCGATAGCATTCTCCTATCATCAACGTCACATGCACCCCCAAAGAGTGGGGCATAATTTGGGGATTTTACATACTACAAAATGCTTGTACACTAGTTCAGTTCATTTCAGTTTATTCCCTTGGCATTGTGGGTTATAAAACGATTGGTTTCATACCATTCTATGAACCCTGTACATAACGAATTTTATAGGACAGACGACCCTTAAAATTTTGGGGAGTAGTTACAGGTTAGAGGACACAACGGATTTCCTCTCTACACTACTTTAGCCAGTAGCATCGGATCACCTAAAAAACAAGGCAGAACAAAGATCTCTTCACCCTATTCTCAGGGAAGAAATTACAAATCAGAGAATAATGCAACTTACTCCCTACACTTCTTCAGCCATAATGGCATGAGATCACCCAAAAAACTTGTCATTATAGGATATTCCTTTCTACACCCTTTTTCTCTCATAACGGATCAGATGCACATGTTCCTTTTACATTTTTCATTTCCATTACATGCATGTACTAATTTTTAACATATATACATGTGTATTTGACTACTTGATCATCCTCTCCTTGCGGGTCCGACCGTATGGGAAACAAGTAGTAAACAACAACAACAACACTTTACAGTAGCACCCACCTCATACTAACATGTGGGTACATCATACACATCTGTAACTCTGCACGTATTTCCACCCTAGGTTCACTCTCATCACTTTTTTCCTCTTTTACATATTTAGTCTCCACATTCCATTTTTTTTTCACTTCACGCTTTTGTCTAGTCATTCGGCATGATTTCTACATAACTCTACATGGACATTAGGTATGTATATCTATTTACTCTATGTTAGTGAGTGTTCCACTCACTAACATAAAGTGGGGGAAAATGTAGACACAAAATCACGCACATTGGGTATTATTTATTCATGGTATCATATTACTATTCATATGGTTGTTGAGTGAAGAAAGTACTAATTAACCCCCATCTTTTTGCCATTTTACTTTTCTTTCTGTCGTCACTATCAACTTCTCACACATACATGCCCATGATATTTTTGTCGTTTTGTGTCATTTTAGACTAGACTGGGGCATCCAAGTTAGTACTAGGGTGCCCACAGGTGCCTCGGTCCCAGTCGGGGTGTCCTGATCCTTTTTCCACTTTATCTCCATCTTTTGGGCACATTCTAGCCATTTGAGCATTCTATACTTTTGGTGGTCGACCTCTTTGGGGTTAATTATGAAATTAGAACAAAATAACCATATAAATATAAAGTTATGAGACCATAATGAGGGACCAAATAACTAGTCACTACTATCACCTACTAAGGTTACATCCATCTAAGGCTCCATTTATATCCATCTAGCTCCGTCACAAGGAACAAGGTTGGTTCATCTACATCACACATCATAGGAGGGAATTTTATTCTATTCCATCCACCACTTATTACATTTCTACACTTAGTTATTGATCTCTACTTCAAAAAGTGTGACTAGTACAAGAGCACTTAGGGCATGATTCACACACACTCACTCAAAACTACGTTTGGGTCTATAATGTAGTGTATTTATTAGTTATTAAGTCCACCATTGTGGCCACTGAGGACATTCCGTCCCCTTCATTTTCATTTTCCTTTTTTTAGGGTTTGATGCTTGTTTTGGGGTTTTGCAGGTATTTTATTCATCAAGGATTATCAATGACATATGGTGTAGCTCAACAATATTAATTTGATAGAAAATTAAGGTTTTTCATCACCTTGCATCCTTGTAAATTTTGTTTCTAGACCTCCTACATAGACCAGAGCACCCAGAACTTAGACTAGGGCATCCACATGCGCCCGAATCCTTTCCCAGGCATCCTAGTCTACTTAGATTTCATAGATATATTCTTTTCTAGACCTTGGCATAATTTTTTCCTCCTCCTCTTTCTCCATCCATCTATGTGACATAGTCTAGCAAGCTCATCGAATCAAATGAGTTCTTTATAACTTCTCTTTGCACTCTAGGGTTTTACACTATTACTTTCTTAGTTGTTTGGGTCATTTATCCTTGTTTGGTTAGCTATTATTTATATTTGTACTTCTTAGATTAAATTCTTAAATTCATTATTTTATTTAACCAACGACTACAAGAGGAATCTTGAATTTGATGATGATGTGGGAATACAAGTGGTAGCATGGTTGCAAGAATGAAGAAAGTGAGAGTTACTTGGTTTAGTTGGCCTAATCATGAAGTATGGTCCACATAAGTGATGAATCATGGAGGATAGAGATGCATGGATGCTTGAGGAGTATGGTAGAGGCATAAAGAGCATGAAGAGAGTGTGTTGAGACACTCATATAGGTATCATGACGTGAATACAGGGTTTGACCACTGGTTTCTAGGTGTTTATCTAAACGTAGTCTAGGTGCTTAGTGATGTAATGAAGCATGATGATTAGGTGCAGAGGCTTGTGGGCCCATGAGGTAATGTAGAGGTGTGAGAATTTTTGTATCAATGGTGTTAGGGCATTTTTAAGACTTTTTTAGCTAAGGTATGGTGCTTATCTAATCGGTTTAGGTCTAAAGTAGACCTAACTATTTGACCTAGTTAGGCAAGTGATAGTGGTTGAGAATATGCAGGGACAAGAATGATCAGGTGAGAATTTGGGAAGTTGATATATGATATCCTAGAGTTGTGGGTAAACTTTCAGGCGTGTATGAGGAAAAATTTGAAAGATATGAGGTTTTTAGCCTTACTAAGCTCTAGAAGGCATGTTCGCTAGCTCGATATGAAATAAATTATGTTGGTTGGCATGTGCAAATTGTGTATCGGGACATAATCCTTTCAGTTATGTTGAGGAATAGATCTAATAGTATCTCATAGTTAGAATGAATTTAAATAGTAGTCTAAGCTTTATGAATGATTGCTAAGAAGCTAAGGAGGTTATAAAACCTATCTAAAGCCTAGTTCACTAGTGATGGAGGAAATATTGTTGGTGTGAGATAAAAATTCATTGGATCACCAAATGTGATGATTTTAGGATGGAAACAACTCTCCCATATTTGTAATGGTGGTGGTTTGGAGTCTTGACTGTAGGTGGAGCCCACTCATATTTTTTTGTTTCCAAGAAAGTTTTTTCTATATTGGGTTTTCCATTAGACCCAATATATAAATTGATGTTTTGAGTAGATAAGGATTTATTATATATTTTTTAATTGATTTTAGACCTTGGTGAAGCCATTTGGAGGTATGCACGGGTCCAAATATGAAGACTAGTTTTTAGGCCTAATTGGCATTATTTTACAGTCATAAAGACAGGAGGTTCTTAGGCATTTTTGGCCTAAGTAGATGAGTATAATGACTATGGAGGTGTTTTATGCACCCAATATTTCATGATACATGATTTTTTTGAGTCATAAAATTCATATTAACTAGCAAGAATGAGGTCACAAGTTGACCTACTTGACAAGGTTTAAGGACAATATAAGTTCCTTAGTGGAATTGGTCTAAAATACCAATATCTTGTTTTGATTGGTGATGCATATCCATTGAAGAGTGAAGAGGGGATAAAATTTATTCTATTTCATGCATTGATAAGTCTTGATAATTTCAACATAGGTGTGAGAAGGTCCTACTTCTAAGCCTGGTTTCTGGGCAATTCAAGTATCTTGAAGGAAAAATTTGTTTTGATGAATATATAGGATGGTTCATGAGGTTTGAAGTGGTTTGAATTTTTCTTCAGGTCATTTGATTTCCAATGAGTTGTTTTATGTCATATTTGAGGTGTTTTTTGGGATCTAGGTATTCATATTTGAAGACTAGTCTACTAGAGGTTCTCAAAATGAGTAACAAACAGGTCCTACTTGATGGTGACTTGGAGAAAGTGAATGATGCATAGGTTCATGATATTGTGGGAGATGTTAATAGGGTGTATCTGACATGTATGAATCTTTTGAAGGCATGCAAGAGATGATTTTTTTCTCTTGGATTCCATGAAGTGCTTGATGGATATGAAACTAGCCTTTTAGGCCTAGTTGTGCTTATTGTGTGACTTGGCATAATGCCGGCGTATATGGTATCATGTTATGATATTATATGATGTATTAGATTTATTTAATTATTTATATGTCTATAATTAATGGTCATTTCTGACCTATAGGTTTTTAGGAGTTAAGTCATGTATAAAAATTCATTGTATTTTCTCATTTGAGCTAGTGGTGTGAGATAGGAAGGTGTGAGCCAAGAGAGAGTTTGAAAGAGGTATTATAGAATCAGGACATGGCTGAAATAAGGTATGAATTATTGATAATATTGGAAGAGTAATTCTTTAAGGTCATTAGACCTAATCAGCTTATGAAGAAGCAATATTGAGCGAAGTAGGAGAGTGTTTGTTTGAAGAAGGTTTTAAAGTGTGGGAGCTGAAATTGTGATCACAATTAGTTGTGGGAGAAACATATATTTAGTGATCATCCATTTTATATGGCTAGGTGGGTTCTTAGCCATATAAGGGAGTTTTAGCCTCCTTGTAGGATTGGTGTTTTGCTAAACTAGGGGTTAGTGCTCCTTGTGGGGTTAGTGCCTCATTGAACAAATATTGTGTGATGTGTAATATCCACATGATTTTTTTGTTATGAGTAATATTAGTAGAGGTTTTAGTGGGTTTTATTCCCCTTAAGGTTTTCCCACTTTACATTTGGTGTTCATGTGTTCTCTCTTGTTTCATGTTCTTATGAATCCATATTGCACACTTTTTTTAGATAGTTGGTAAAAGGAGGGTTTTTCCAGGGGCCCTAACCTGTTAGAGAGGGGACTTATAGTCCATATATCACATTAAGTATGACAAGGAACAAAACAAGAAAAAGAGATAAAAAACTAAAGAAAATAGTAAAGAAACAACTCAAAACCAACAAAAAAACTAGTCTGAAAGCAACCATACCATAACCCAACAAGATGGTAAATTAAAAGCGCCATGAAATACCGCCAGGAGGACGAGAGCCAAGGTATTTAGATTTATTTTTTGTGACACGTGTCCAAAACTCTTCCTCTTCTAGCACAACGCCAACCAAATCAATGGGTCCATCTGTTTTAGTGATGAACTCCTTGTATCCGTAACCCTCCCAGAAATCTAATATTTTGAGGCCCTTAGGAGAAGCAGATTTCTTCTTCATTTTGTGTAGCAAACCCAAATATTTTCCAATATTTAAAACAATTTCCAATACTCTCTTTGTGGTTCCATTCGGTTTTTTATCATTTGTTAGATCAACATTATTTTTACTGTTGAAACTATTTAGCGAATTGATATTTTTGGTCTTCACTTGCTCCAAGACATAATTTTCAACATTGTACATGGGGGAAGGGGCAAATACCTCTAATGATAGCTCATCAATTTTACATTCTTGATTGGAACACACTTGTCCCAAAGATATAACAACTGATTGGAGCATTGTTTGAATTTCCGCCTAAGCCAAGGAAACCAACTGGGTTTCAATCACTACGGGTAGGGGAGGTGCAATAGTATGGCAGATCCCTGTCTCTCCACTCAACTATGCATCTGAGCTCACTGTCTCCACAACCAAACCCCCATCTAGAACCTTCTCCAATAAATTTCGCTCAGCAGTCACCTCCCTCTCCACCATTTCAAATGCCGCTATCCCCAAATCTTCCCAAACAAGGGATTCAATGGAAGGGGAGATAATTATCTTCTTCCATTCATGGATTAAACCTAAATAGCCACTCAAGCCATGGCCAATAGTTTTACACTTGCCACAATAGATGGGAGAGGTTTCATAAACTAGGGTATGATATTATTGAATGTATATGGTTAATGGCTGTTTTGGATGATTTTTTAAGTTATGGTAAATAAAGTAAAATATTTGTAATATTGATTCACCCCCCAGTCGCTGTGATTTTAACAATTGGTATTAGAGGTAGGTCCTTGTGAAGCAAGTTTAACAGCTTGGATAAGATCCTAGAAGAACAATGGGAAAATCATTTGGTGTTGAGAAATCATTGGTGGCTTTAAGGAAGAAGTATGAAATAGTAGAGTCACCAATTCATGGATTGCAAGAGAAAATCAATTGTATGGAGGTTGAGCATGGTCAAGCAATCAAATAGTCATAATCTCAAGTCAAGAGTGTGAAAAAAATCCCCAAAGGTTAAAGAAAAAACTTTCCTCAAGTATAAAGATGAGTTGAGTTCCTTGAAAACAAATTTTGAATAATCATCCATTAGGTTGAAGATGTATGAAATATTGGAGAAGAACACTAAGGCTCTAGATAGGATCTTGGAAATTTAGAGATCAACTAATGAAAACAATAGGCCTTGGGATCAAAGGAGAGAATATGGATAATTGTGAAAATAACAAGGCTGGAATAATTAATCAAGAAAACGTGAAGGATACCAAGAAGAAAATTTCAAGGTCTAACCCTATTGGAAAACCCAATGTAATGAGATATGGTTCTTATTTCAATGGTTATTGTTATTCTTTTCATGGATTTAGTCATAGAGCTATAGGTTGTAAGAAATGGTACTCAAGGAGTGAGTACTCTTGGAGTTATGAAGGTTCTTTCAAACTTAAATATGTTGTAAAAAGACAAACCCAAAACCTTATTTGGGAAGACTAAAAGTGCCATAACATGAAAATGGTTAATCGTAAACTCCTGAAATTTTGTAGGTGAGTTACTTATGATGTTTGGAAATTTATTTCAAAGGTTGAGGTCTTGAAAATATATACAACAAAATATATTGACGATATTTTGTTGACATGTCAAATAAAAGAGGACTAATTAGGAACCAATTTGAGAAGAGTTTGTAATTTCTTGCCTCTATAGTGTGGATAAAGGCCTGAATTTGTTTAAAAATCATATTTAGGTTGTGATAAGAGTCCAAAAACATTTTAATGACCTCCCTAGTCACTTATTGATTCATAACTCTAAATGTTACATATTATGACTTGTAGTACTACTATTGAGTTGCGGAGCTTAATTGTTTCACATTAACATGATTTATTAACTTGTTGAAATACACAGTAACTAACATTGGTCAACCTGGGGATAAGCATTGGTCAAAGCAAGTATGAACCAATATTGGTTAGGGTAACTGAAATCGGTTACCTATGCGTGATTTTTTTTATTTAAATCACATGAATTAGATCTAATCTTTGATATACAGTTGATTTAATGATTGTAATTGCATAGCTAAAGTGCCCTAAGTTTGTATATGCATATAAGCTAGAAATGTAGGGTTAGTGTGGGGTGAACTCATTTAATAATTGGGAGAATCATTGAGAGAATTATTAGAGAGAGAAAAGAGAAGCTTATGAGGGAGAAAATATTATACATCTTGGAGAGGTGTGGAAGATTGTAGATCTTCATTGTATATCATCTTGTAAAAGCTTTGAATAATATATTAGTTATTTCTTGGTGGACGTAGCCCATACTGGGTGAACCACATTATATATTTTTTATTATTTCTTCTAGTTTATTTATGTATTTATTGCTTTTTATGCATAGATCTGAATATGTGTTTGTACAACCGGTGTGATTAACACCAACAACTGGTATCATTTTTTTTTTGTTTGAGGGTTTTGTGTGTTGACATATTTACTCACAGAGGGATTTTTGATAGAGTGGGAGCTGCAACAATGGAAAAAGATAACAAATACAAAGTTGAGAAATTTTAAGGCCATAATTATAAATTATGGAAGATGCAGGTGGAATATTATTTTTATTAGAAAATATCTATACTTACTATTGGATGAGAAGGCAAGACCTACAAAGATGACTGATGAAGAATGGGAAAATTCTTGACAGAAAGGCTCTGGGATCTATAAGATTGAGCCTAGCAGCATATGTGGCTGTGAATATTACTGAAGTAGAAACCATGGTAGAGTTGATGAAATATTTAGCTAATTTATATGAAAAACCTAGTGCTTCAAATAAATTTTATTTGATGAAGAAATTATTTAATTCTAAGATGTAAGAAGGTGAATCTGCATCAAGTGACTTGAATGATTTATGATCTATTATAAATCAATTAAAATTAGAAAATATTCTGTTTAATGATGAAATGAAATCACTTTTATTCTTATGCTCTTTTCCAAATAGTTGGGATAGCTTGGTAATGGCTGTTAGTAATTGTTATCCCCAATTTCACCCCTTGAGGTAAATTGGTTAACTTGCATGAATTCTTCAATCCTTGGCAAGTAGGATTGATTCAAGGCCCAAAATCACATTTTGAAGGTCCCTTTGGCTCTCCTCTATCTTCCCCCATTCAAGAAAAAATCCAGGAAGTTAGAACAGATTGCAAAAAATCTGAAAAATGGGCTCATTTTAGTGTAATGTGGAAAAATGTGGATATGTTTGTCCGAGATGGTCCATGAGAGGTCAGGACGCACGGGATGCTCAATGCTGAAATGAATGCATTCCTTTGTTGTGTGGGCATTAGGAAATCTAGGGACACACAAACCTGCAATCGCTGTAGCCAGTTAATTGCAGAAAAATTAGATGAAAATTGCCTAGACAGTCCGCGGGACATTGGGACGCGCATCGCCGAAAAGGCTTGCAGTCAAAGGGAAATCAGAAAAGTTGGATCATTTTGTCCCATATGGTTCATAGGACATATGGGACATGGTTACATATGGGATACGTAAAGGTGAAACAACTAGCTACAAGGAAGATTTGGAAGGAGTGGGAGTTAGCGGCCCTCACATCCCAGTCAACGGTGGTACACGTGGGACGTGAGTTCCCTAAAAAAGCTGACTCGCCTGATTTGCAAAAGCACGTCAAGTATGGTGCTGGTGAAGTGGATCTTTTCAGCCCAAGATGCACTAGGGACAACTAGGACATGAGGACCCAAAAATGCCAAAATACCCTCATTCAAAGGAAAAATGTGCAAATCAAACTTCGAGCTTCAAATGGCCATATCTTTTGATTCCGAGCTCTGATTTTCATAAAATTTGACTTTTTGGAATGAGCACAACATCCTCTATGCCAAGAAAACAATATTTTTAATTTTTATGAGATTAGATATATAAAAATAAATGAAACATATTCAGCTCTAGTAAATTAGACGCTCAGTCCCGTTAAATGACAGAAATGCCTGGCAGACCCAAAATAGCTTCCCACACTCAGAAGACTATAACTTTTGCAATTCTCATCGAAAATGCACAAAATCGGTACCATTGGAATTTTAGTTCCAATACCAATGCACAAAAATCAATAAATCTAGAATTTTGTTAGAAATTTATGGTGAGTTTTCAGAAAACATGGTCAGGTTTAAAATAATGTTGTATTTGGTGGTTGGAATGCATTCAATGGAGCATGGGCTGACATTTCTCACTTCTGCAAGTCATGGGATAGTATGGGGAGCCTTTTTTAGGAAACAAAACATCATTTCACTTCATTTACTACATCTTATAAATGGTTAAAGAACATATTTTGGGATTTTCATTTTTCCCTCCCTCTCTCTCCTCTTAGTTTTTCTATAAATTAGAGTGTTGGGCTCATTGTAATGGGAGGTAGTTTTAAGTAGCAAAACTATGTAAAAATTTGTTTTTGAATCCAATGTGGTATAGGACCTTTTAGTAGTCTCCTTGCATGGTGATCCATGCCCTCATCTTGCAATAGACTGAATTTTGCATACTTATGAAGCAATAGATGCAAGTTTGTGGATGTGTCTTCCCCTGCTATGTTTGTTTACATTCCTCTTGCCCTTTCAATCTCATTACATATATATTTTGTCTATCTTATGTTGTTCCGTGGATACATTATCATTTTGTGTGCATGAAATGATGTTGTTAATGTAGTTGCTAGATTGTGGAGAACTATTATCACCCCTTCTAGGTTGCATTTGCTTCTAACTTTTCACACATTAGGAGACTATTCTCACACTCTCCTTTTTTAGTGTATCAATGCCTTAATGTAGGATTTGTTTTCATGCAATATATCTCCTTGGTCCCTTGGAATGCTTAGATTAGGATAGATAGTTTTTCCTATGTTAGAGTAGATTGTGGCAGGTAGTTTAGGAGTAAGAACCATCTTTCTCTGGGAGGTCTATCTCAAGTAGCAAGTCCCACAACTTGGAGATAGTACCCATGTTATCCAATCACACTGTGAGCTCAAGCACACATACTTGTGCAAACCATAGGGTGTTGTGATTTGGTGATAAACCATAATACAATGTCTGCTACTAATATTTTAAAGTTTGATGATATGTTTAGTATAATCCGGGAATGAATAAATACGTAGGAAAAGTATAGGAGAATTATCATCTGGTAATTCTTTGAATGTAGAAAGTAGGGGAAGGCAAAAGGAGATATCCAAGAGCAAGAATAATGGGAAATAAAATTCTAAGAATGGTAGATCTAAATCCAGAGGTAAAGGAATAACCTGCTGGAATTGTGGAAAGAAAGGGCATGCAGAGAAGGATTGTTGGTTCAAGGAAAACAAAGAGAATGTACTAGAGAAAGGTAAAGAGGAAAATGTTGCATCTTCTGAGGTAATGAAAGATGTCCTTATTCTCTCCTTGGATAGTAAAATTGAATTATGGGTTTTAGATTCAGGAATTTCTTTCCATACTACCCCTAATAAGGGTTATTTCAGAAATTATGTCTAGGGTAATTTTGGGCATGTTTATTTAGGAGATGATGAACCATGCAGTATTATTGGTAAAATAGAAGTTCATATAAAATTTTAGAATTGAAATACATGGATATTGAAATATGTGAGGCATGTGCCAAGCCTCAGGAGAAATCTTATTTCTGTAGGACAACTAGGTGAATCTGGTTGCATCGTTATATTCACAGCCACGACCTTTTGGAAGGTTTACCAAGGTATCTCTAGTAGTATCAAGAGGAAATAAGGTAGGAACATTGCATTTGTCTACCTGTATTACTTATTCCTTTTCTATGCTATCTACTTCAGAATTTAGATGCAAGCATATGGCATAATCGGCTAGGCCATATGAGTAAAAAAGGAATGCAAATATTAAAGGATAAGGGTAAGCTATCAGATTTGAAAGATGTAGATCTTGATTTTTGTGAGCATTGTATATTTGGAAAGCAAAAGAGAATGAGATTTCTCAAAGTTAGGGAAACAAAGGAGCAAAAATTGGAGCTTGTGCACTCAGATGTGTGGGGACCAAACCAGGTTGCTTCTTATGGAGGATCCCAATATTATGTGACTTTCATTAATGATGCCACAAGAAAGGTATAGTTTTATTGTATTAAACATAAATATGATGTTTTTGATACTTTTAAAAGATGGAAATATCTTGTGGAAAATGAATCAAATTCAAAGTTAAAATTCCTTAGATATGACAATGGTGGTGAGTACTACAACAAGGTTTTCAATGATTATTATTTAGTGAATGGAATATGTAGAGAAAGAAGAGTTCATAGAACACCACAGAGAATGGTGTTGCAGAAAGAATGAACAGGAAAATCATGGAACGTGTAAGAAGTGTAACATTCCCATTTTAAGACTTTAGAAACAAGGGAATTTTTTTCTTATCTTACATAATGTTCTCTGTTATAAATTAATACAATTTAGAACACACATTCCAATGTCAATCCATCTCATAACAAAAACCATATGAAACTGTAATGACTTGGGGAAACACCGATCTCTCATTACATGACTCAGTATTAAAGCAATCTCTCATGTTAACTTAATAATGTTTATAATAGGTATACTTGGTTCCTTTACCCTTTTAGGGGCACCCAAGTGTTCTATCTAAGAGGCCTATCTGAATATATGTTACCGATATTCATATAAAATCCTGCATCTTAGACTAGGTGACATAGGACAATGCAACTAGCATCTTGCGATACTTTGGCCAAAGTTTTAAACATGTTTACATTCCTAGATGACATACTCATCGAAAGGAATATGTACCTCACCACAACTTGTTCTATTATCTAGAATGGTCTATCCTGACTTCTGTCGATTCAATCTGATACAAGGTTGAACACTAGACAAGGGAAACAACAGGCACTAATGTGGAAGACTACTCATGGTGACTAAGAATACATAGACATAGTCAATCTACTTACATTTATTGGGTGTGTCTAGTTACCCTAAGTCAACATGAGTTGACCTCAAAACTAGATCATGTTCCTATCCTTGTTTAGGGTAGAACCGTGATCCAGTCATCCACTTATGTTAATCAAGTAAAATAAAATAAGTGGGGTGTTGAGACATAACAAGTACATCATAATATCCTCGTAATGACCCCTATCATTACGAACGTACTATGCCGTAGTTGATGTGTTCCAACATCCAACTGAGTTTCCTCAACTGGACTAGAATACTTAAGTTTATAAGTTTATTAACCCAATTAATCATTGTATTAAATTTTAATGATAACAACACATTAAGATTCAACTAAGTATCATTTTACCTAAAAAGGTTACAAGGTGTAATTACATGAGGGGTAGGTATGAGGGTAAAATATGCTTTCCTAACCATTCCCATTACATGTTTATCTTAAATGAATCAGCTTATATCATATAACGACATGATTGATCTCGATGTTATGAAGGTGTGTTCATTAAACCCTTTCTTTATTTAGCCTTAGCTTAAAACAAACTTATTTAAAACCTTTATTTTAGACTTCATAATGATGAAGTCTAAATCCTTTTAGTTTTCTTTTTAAGCATCCATATTTTTTATTAAATAAAACTGCCTAAATAAGAACACAGTCAACCGTTCTCATAATATATTCATAACACTTTAACAAGATCTTCAAGTAAGTCTCTATGATTGATTTCAAGGAAAATATCCTTGTTCCTTTATCAAGGACTAATATCTATTTATGAAAACAGATCACGTATGTTTTAATACAACCAATAATTCATACACACACACACACACATAATTCAATCATATTCCCTTTCCATTATTTAAGGATCTATTCAAGAGTAGCAACTATTAGTTGTATCTCTTTTATGTGTAAATAAATCAACTAAAATTTTAGATCCTTAATCCAAAAGTATTATAAATATAAGAACTATTAAGTTTCTAAATCCCATAACACTTAAATAGCTAGCTTCCCCTTTATTAAATATATTACTTAATAATACATCTGAATTTATACCAATGAAGGTATCATAATAAAGTAGAAATCAACAACCATCAAACCATTTATTTATCAAAAAGGGAGTGATCCATTCACTGATTACAGAAGTATTTCAGGGATTACAAAGTGTCATTAAAACAATATAAAAATAGTTTTATTACATCTTCCTTTTCCAACAAAAGTACGTCTCAATTAATGATGCTACGTAATTATCATAATAAAGAGACAATTTCTTTAGTAAAACAAATGTAACTTTATATATGTATTTCTCCTTTCATATTTTATGAAATCCATTTGCAAAACTGTTAGCATGAGTCAGTTCATATGAACTAAGCCCTATAACATTAAAACATTGTGTTTTTATCTAACTGTTTCATAAAAGGAACCCTATTTTTTATGAAACAGTTCCGAAATCACAAAAGAATATTAATAGAAAGACTTTCCTGAAATATCACAAACTAAAAAGGAGAGAGAAAGATTATGGAATCGATAAATACTATATAAACAAGAACTAATTAAATCATCATAATTAATTCTATTTCACAACCATATGAACTCATTTCATCATGATAGAAATCAAAACAACAGTATTGAAAAAGGGAGAAATTCATATTTCCCAACCTAACCTTATCTTCTCAGTCAAGTTTCTTATCCTAACGTTACAAGAAGAAGTACAAGGATATTCAAAATTACCTTTATGTAATAAATATATTGTGTTGTTATTCAAAATTTAACAACCTGATTAGTAACTAAAAAGACCAACCAAAAATTAAATACAATCCATCAAACAATATTAACTATATCAGGTTCATTACAGAGTCTAAAAATTAGGTTGATCAAGATTAAGTCTCAACATTCCAGGCAAGGAAGGTTTATCTAATTAAATATCAGAACAAAACCAACTTAACTCACTGCAAAAGCTCCCTACAAACCTTAACTCATTTCAGAGTTAAGATCCTAAGTGATCAATACTTAACAATATTCAAGCTTCCCAAAACATCAACATCTGAAAAAGGTTCCCTAAAGGATTTCATTCCAACCCTAAGTTTAGAACTCATTACTACAGTCTTAAATAATCCAAGTAGTCCCTTTTATACTAATAACAACATAATTATATTCCAATGTTAATGTCAAAGATATAACAACCAATTCAGAGCTTAATAACATATCACAGTATTATCCAAATGATGGAACCCATCCTAATGAAAAGATACAAATATTAAATGATACCACAATAACATAAAGTACAATATGCTAACCATTCAAGGGAATTCATAAACCAAATTCAACAGTATCATGATCATGAAGACGACATGACAAATCAAGGTTTCCAAGATAGTGTGAACTATAAACAAGAAATGAGTGTCGATACACACCAAATATTTCTAAGTTTCACAAACCCAAATGTTGGAAAACAACTCTTGAAAAGAGAATCAAATGAGAGGAACAATACTTCCATCACAGGAAGAAGACGTAGCTTGTCTAGATCACACAACAACACTAAACCTTTTTCTTATTATAACATTGAGCTTTGAGCAATCAATTTAACATATCCTCTTTCCATAGAGTAACCCAAGAGGGTTTAAGTTCAAGAAAACTCAACGACTAACAGTAAAGAGAAACAAATAATAGCTTGAGTTCAAAACTGGTTTCCAAAAGAAATCACCATCAACAAAACAAGGAGCGTAGAGAGAACATGTGAACGACCTCCCTTTTATAAAATACAAATCTACAGTCAACAATATATGAATGCCTTCATTAGTTCACACCAAATCAAATAAAGCAAACCACAATCCTAGAGTGGGTTTACAAACATGATTAAAATGCAAAAGAATAGAACCAAACATTCACAGGCATACTATCATGTTTGTCTTCCGTCGAGAATAGGCTCTACATAAGCATCAAAGATTCTAGATAGTTTCCATTTGAGGAAAAATACAAAATAAGTATATCTCCAAACTAACAAGTTGTATACACCTTAAAAATACAATCAAAAAATAATTATAACAAAAATAGTGGGTCCTCACCGCCATCAATAAGACAACAGATCAAATGGATAACACAAGATTTTCTTAAGTCACAGACACAAGTCTTAGTTGCAAATTGAATTCTCCTACAAGTTAGTTTCCAAAAAACAACAATAAGGAGAGCATTTGAACCAAGAATCTACATATTCCCAACCAAAATCTAGGCCAATATTAATGTATATTCAACCTTAAATCTAGATAATCATTCGACAGAGAACAATATAGATCCATTATATTGCCAAGAAGGTTCTACTACAAGTAAGTTAACACAATAGTAATAAATCAACACTTCTCAGATTTCATTTTCCACACAACAATGAAGAATCAAATTGCATCCAAAAGAATCAAGTAAAACACCATTGAAGCAAGAATAAGTAAACACAAAATCAGAACCAAAATTTTTTCAAAAGAGCAAAGTTATTTTAATGAAGAAATTTAAATAAAATCAAAAGACTTAAAGAGATAGGTCCTATCATGCATGGTAGACCTCATGTCTCCTATTTCTTATTACAAATCTTCCAGCAGAGCCTCAATGGAAATATTTCCATGAAAACGCCAACAACCAGCTCAGAAACCTTCTTCTCCTTCTTCTTATAGCTTCTCAATAATATTTTAGTTACCATCATAGCTATGCAAGGAAAAATAAGCATTTAAGATTCAAACTGGAGGTTTGAAATGAAAAAAACACATGCAAAGCTAAAATCTCTCAAAAACCAAATGAACAATGTAAAACTAAAAACCATTCTTTCTTCCAAATTACCCTACTTCTTAGGTAGTTTTTCGTAATTTGTAAGAACAATAAATGCCAAACAGGACTGACAATGCTTCCTTATCTCCTACCATCGCCAACTCATATTTGGCTATGAAAAAGTTTAAAATTTCATGCATATAAAATTTTAGTAGAGATGCCAACTAACCATCCACTAAACCTTCATGAAATCACCAAAATTGGTAGCAATCAGAGAGTTTAAATCCCAATAAATCCTCATAAATACATAGAGGTTGGTGCCACCAACCTAACTTTTCATGTTGTCCATTCCATCCTCTTATGTTTGCCCAAGTCTTAGGTTAGATTCATAACATTAGATTAGGAATTAACTTAGGTCCTTAGGTTAAATTCTATTAGTTTAGTCTTAGGTTTTCCCTTTTTAATAAACATTCTTCATTAATAAAAGAACCTAATAACCTAGGATAAGATTACAATCTTAGGAACATAGATTTTAATTAGGTTCCTTTAGCAATAGATAAAAATTATAAATTAAAACTTACCGAAAGAAGAATCAGAATGACATCTGAAGATCACATAAGAAGCACGTGAGCAGCAGAGTTCACTCATGATCTCAAGACATCCTGGGTTTAGAGATCCCATATTCTACCTAGCTCAGTCAAGATGACCTCAACGTCATGAAATTGAAAGCATTCCTTAGATAACTGAAATTGATCCAAGGTATAACTATCATGCATCCGAGATCATGAAGACTGAAGCACAAGTTCAAGTGTAATAAAGAATATGAACTAGTTTAAACTAAATCAATTTCTTATTTCCACATGTAATGAATCATTTTGTATATGAAGGAATTAAATACTTCATTATAAATTCAGCATAGACATGGAAAAATTGTATCTATTTCCAGAAGATAACATGTTATCTACAACAAACATGATTACTTAGTTCATAAGAGTACACCATTTTCAGACAAGAATCACATATCAATGTTTACAACTTCAAGTACAAAATTCATCATAGATATCAACCATGTTAGAGGCCTTACAAGAATCATGATGATACATATTGGATTACCTTTACAGTTTTGGGTAGAAGTAGTAGACATGGTGGTTTATTTGATAAACCATGGGCCTTCAAGTGCACTAGATGATGGAATACCAGAAGAAGCTTGGACTAGAAAAGAGGTAGATCTTTCTTTTCTTAGAGTATTTGGTTCAGAAGCTTTTTTACATATTGATAAAGAAAATACAAAGAAGTTGGATATTAAATCAAAGAGATGTAATTTTATTGGTTATGACTCTGGTGATTTCAGATTACGTTTTTGGGATTTAGAAGGTTATAAGATTATTAGGAGTCGTGACATTGAATGGAATAAAAAGAGAATGAACAGGGATCAAGTTTTGGTACCCAAAGACAAATTGATTGAAAATTTTGTGGATGAAAATGCATTCTCAGATTTAAAAGTGACACCTACAAGTCTACAAATTAACTGGTGTCGGTTAATACTGGACTAGTGTCGGTCGCTTGAACCGACATTGGTTACAGAGGAGCCAAACTGATGTCAGTTAGCACAACCGGCGTTGGCTACAGGTGACTAATGTCGATCATTGTCTGAGATTGATACAAATTTGTAGAATGAGAAGATTGATCCTCCAGCACCTTAAATCTCAGTGAAAAGGTCACAAAGGGTAAGTAAACCTCCAAAAATATTTTCACCTTCCTTATCTTATTTATTATTTTGTTATTGTATGTGGATGATATGCTTATTGCAGGATCTAGTATGTAGAACATTGTTAAGCTTAAGGAAATGTTAGCTCATACATTTTTAATGAAGGATTTAAGAGATGCAAAGAAAATCCTTGGCATGTAAATTAACAGAGACAAGAAGAAAAGGAAGTTGTATTTGTCTGAGGAACACTATATCAATAAGGTGTTGGAAAGGTTTAATATGTAGAATTCAAAATGTGTATGTACACCTATGGTTAGATGCTTAAAATTGAGTAAAGATCGTTGTCCTAAATCACATGAGGAGGTTGAGTACATGGCATGAGTTCCATATGCTTCAGCAGTTGGAAGTCTCATGTATGTTATGGTTTGTACCAGACCAGACATTACACAGGTAGTGGAAGTTGTGAGTAGATTTATGGCCAATCCAGGTAAAGAGCATTAGAAAGTAGTCCAATGGATTCTCAGGTATTTGAGAGGGACATCCAACATGTAGTTATGCTATCGAGGGTCAGATATTTTTGTATGTGGCTGTGTTGATTCATATATGGCTAGAGATTCAAATGGCAGGAGAAGCACCATTGGATATGTATTCACAATAGGTGGGATGGAAGTTAGCTAGATTTCTATATTACAGAAGGTTATGGACTTGTCTAATATAGAGGTTGAGTATGTTGCAGCTATAGAGGCTAGTAAAGAGATTATATGGATGAGTAGGTTCATGGAAGAGTTGGGAAAGGAGCAAGAAGATTGAAGATTGTACAGTAATAGTCAAAGTGTGATTCATCTGGAAAATAAGTTGGTGTTTCATTCAAGAGTGAAACACATTCAGTTGAGATATCACTTCATGCAAAAGGTGTTGGAGGATGGGAAGCTGAAACTAGAGAAAATTCATATGAAAGAGAATCCCACAGATATGCTAACGAAGCCATTGAAAAAGGAGAAGTTGGATCTACACTCCACTTACTTTGGTCTTCAAGTATGATTCTTGAAGAGGAAGAAATAGGCCAAGGAAAAGATCCAAGAATGGATTTGTATGGTATAATGCAATAATTTATCTACAAGTGGGAGATTGTTAAGTTTTGGAGTTTAATTGCTTCATATTAGCATGCTTTATTAAATTTCTAGAATACACAGTAACCAATGTCGGTTGGTAGATCGATTTCAGTCACCTGGGGACTAGCATCGGTCAAAGAAAGTATGAACTGGTATCAATTAGGATAACCAACATAGATTACTTGTGCATGATGTTTTTATTTAACTCATGGGAATTAGATCCAACATTTTATATAAAGTTGATCTAATGATTATAATTACATAGCTAAAGTGCCCTAAGTTTGTATATGGATATATAACTTAGAAATCTAGGGTTAGTGTGGGGGGAACTCATTTAATAATTGGGAGAATTGTTGAGATAATTATTGGGGAGAGAAAAGATAATCTTGTGAGGGAGAATGTACTATACATTTGGGAGAGGTGTGGAAGATTGCAGATCTTCATTGTATATCCTATGTTAAAGATTTGAATAATATATTGGTTGTTTCTTAGTGGACATAGCCCACAATGGGTGAACCACGTTATATCTTGTGTGTTGTTTTTTTTGGTTTATTTCCATATTTATTTTTTGTATGCTTAGATTTGAATATGTGTTTGTACAACTGGTGTGATTAACCCCAAAAATTACAGGGAAATTTTGAGGGTAAAGATAAAGTCTTGAGGATTGCAGGTTGAAGAAAAAATCATATAGACATAGAGTTGATCTACTAAGTCCAATATAGCATATTAAAGGATTGAATATATTTTTAAGGAGCCGTACATCTGAATATTGAAAAGGCACATCTAAGAAAGGAGACCTAGTCTAGTAGGTCTATGAAGATAGTTTTTCATTTCTTGAATTATGCATGTTTGTTGAGGTTGTAATTGTATGTTTGGATCTATATGACATATTAACATAAGATACACTATTAAAGAATCATAATGGGAGTGAAAAAATGAGTTTACTGTACGAATGAAAATTGACATTCAATCTTCAACCGCACTCAACCCCCCAAGGTCATGTTGGAGAAGTTGATGTTGAATGTGTGTGGCTAACTATAGGAGGATTTATGACTAAAGTCTGGTAGTATGATCTCCTGGTAGAGTTTTTGGTAAAGGGGAGATTTAGAGGCTATGAACGGGTAGCGTAAATTCCCTATGGTTTGTCTAACTGAATTTGATCTAAGTGTTGATCTAGTTTGAAGTGTCCAAACTAACTAAGTTGAAACTAACAATATATGCTAATGCTGAAAGGAAACTAATCTAAACAAATCACAAAAACTGAAATATTATAATCACAAACAAAAATTTGCTTCTATTCTAAATAACTAAAATATTTCTACACTAAAACTAAATAAGCAAGATAACCTGGTGTGGTTATCACCTGTGTTGAGTGTATTAAAACTAAACTAATCTTAAAATAAGAACTTTCCCAAATGATCTATGATATGTAGAAAACCTCCTACAAATATTCTCTCCTTCAGATCCACAGGGATGGGAAGAAGAGAATCTGTCACTAGGAGTTGTTATTAATGATTTAAACCCTCTTGGAAATTAACTAATTACTTGCAAATGAAATCAAATTGATTTCTACTCTATTTGATATGAGGTAATAATGATAAATTGCAGGAATGAAGGAAATAAAACAAAAAATCCAACCTAGAATTCACAGAACAACGGTAAATCTAGTTGTGTGATGAATTGTCCCCTCAATTTATCCTTTCTTTCTCTGCGTGTCCATATGAGTCCAAGGAATTGGGAATGCAAAGGTAGCAGCAAGGGAAGGCACTTGAGCAATGGTAGTGTGAAGGTACCTTGGTTGCAATGCAAGTGGAAGAGAGATAACACAAGTGAACAGAGGTTGGCTATGCAATTTCCAATAGGATTGTGGCAGCAATACTATGCAAGATACACAAAATTCTTAGGCCATTTACTTGAATACAAGAATCAAATATATAGGAATTGGTTAGGATGTGCCTTCATGCAAAAGGAATCCTTGGAGTGTCAAATCATTGATTGAAGAGGCAGTTCAACTAATGAAATCTATTTAAAAATAGAAGAGGGAAGGAATACCAAACAATTAAGACTATTTTTAGGAAATTTGGTTCATAAAAGTGCCCTACAAGTCAAGTTAAGTGAAACCACATGTGTTAAAATCATGCAAGAAGAATTATGGAAAAAGTGTGCAAAACCACCACCCTTCCTAGGCAGTGATTTCAGAACCACTACCTAGGCAGGGCAGCGGTCCTGGCAGTAAATACCAAAAAATGCACATGATGAAGCAAGAAGCTAGAAGAAAGCATGGAAAAACTAAGTAAGGATATCTAGGCTACAAATATGAACTGTGAATGGGTTTAGGGACTCAAACACCTTTTGAAAGGATATGAATCATCATTGGGGAATTTTGTAACTGTTTCCTAACAATGTAGCAAATGAAATTTTGGGTGCATACATATTGCCCCCTTGGAGAAGCATGTTATCCATGAAAAGGAGTAAAACATATAGTCCAAGTATGTCGTTCCCAAAATGGGGAGTTAGAAGCTATACCTGACACACTTGTGTGTTCAAATTTTGTCGAACAAACTCCCGCTACCTACAAAATAGAAAAGAAGAATCAAGTGCAAATACATGAAATATCTAAAAACAAATACTAAATTAAAATGACAAGAGGAATTACCATTTGTGCGGGGATATAGAAATATACATGTGCTAGTGCTCCAGCCCTATAAACATATGCACTCAAAAAAAAGTTATAACAATATATATATATATATATATATTATATATATATATATATTAAAACAAATTCATTTTCAAACTCATATGCGCATATCGACTTGGTGATTTTTGAGCTTTGGGCCCACGATGGTTGTTTAGTTTGTGAGTATATTTGAATTGGAATGGATTTAGGAATGGTATTTTGCATTAGGCTTGGCCCTTTTCTGTTTGAATGCTTGCGAAGAACTCCTAAGAAATTCATGACTAGAGCTGTCATAAAAGGCCTTAAAGAGGCAGATATGCAGAGTGACTTTATTTCTTAGTCTCCATTTTGTGAGGCATATATGATTTTTTATTTTTTTTTGTGCTCATTATGAGTGTTTTGACCACGCCTAGCACATGATGGAATTGTATACAAACCCAATTTATTATGATATATACAAACTCTTCTTTTTGGTTTAGTAATTCATTTTATTTGAGGTGACTTCCTCTTGGATCACTTCACATGTGTACTCTAGATGTTTAGAATTTTTGTTTTTATATGGTTTTCAAAATGTATGCAGTGGATATGAATGCTAACAGAATGATTTTTTATTTATTTTTAATGCTGATATATGATAATGAAATCACACTTGTAATGCTGAAATTTAGTTTCTCTAAGCAATTTTCGATACTTCGTATTTTTTTTATCAATGATAAAGTGACGTGATAGAAATATTGAACTTGCCCCACTCCTAACCCCACGTAACTAGTAAGATGCGAGAGCTCAACACCAAGAGCTAAGAGGGGCGTAAGTCACAAAGATTTGTTGAATGTCAATGATGAGAGAGAGAGAGACAAGGATTTGACAAAACCAAATTGAGAACCTACCACCTAACTCTACACAAGTCTGCTACATAGTTTAAAATGTGAATTGCTTTCCAGTTTATCTAGACTTAGATCCATAGATGGCCACTTGGTTGACAAAATCTGGTTTTGAGATTTTAAATTCTTTTGGAATTTAGGACATCTAACTCAATTTGCTTTGATTTGTGATTTCAAAGCATTTGAATGAACTGTTTCTATCTTTCAAGTTTTTCAAAGATACCCCCCCTACACCTTGCCCCATGCTACCTATAGGAAATATGGGCTCATCACCATGGACAAGGCATAGGTGAGTAACATCACTTATCTCCTTTCCCAACCCTACATCACTAGTAAGAGATGCAGTCTCAACAATGAAGGTTGGTAGGGCAAAGAAATGTGTAAAATAAAAAATTTCTATGGATTTACATTTGACTTATTTATCTAGGAAAAATGTCTAGAATTTTCTTATTTCTAAAGATATGTTTATGGGATAGATTCAACACCATGAAGATTTAGAAAAGACTATAGGAAAAAATACCTAACCTAGAAGAAACTACAAGTAGAACCAAGTATGGAGGCCTTGGTATGGTTACCGTCAAATATTTGTCTTATCTTGCTTAGATTGATGAAATTATTTGGAAATTATTGATGATATCAAGAATATTTGAAGAGATATGATTTGAATGTTTGCCAATGTTTTTAGAAGTTTTTAGGAATTGCTATAAGACTAAGTCCCTTGATCAAAATTTTTACAAAATGAACTAGAAGATGAAAATGCAATGTGGATGTAGTAATGTACATGTGGAAATGCAGGTGAAATTACATGTCATGATGTCTAAGGTGAAGAAAATTGACGAATATCGAATTCATCACCCCTAATAGTACACAGTGGAGAACCATGATCCTCAAAAATTTTGTTCTCCTGACAATTGCCTACCATTATGGGTTTAAACTTACAACCCTTTCCCAGAAGTGTATATGTCCAATCATTAAATCATTTTTTTGAAAGAGGATTTCGTGAACCTTCTTGTCATGTTCTTGAGACATGGTGTGTGTGTGAGCATGACTATGTTGCTCGGCCTTGTTTCATATGTAGAGCTTTGTGTTTACTTATGAATCTTGCTGAATGATGAGGCCTTACCACATGGATATGGCATGCTTAATTTCAGATGCACATGGGTTAAAACTGGGGTTTATAATATAACAACCCTCAAAGATGGTTTTGATGGGAATCATTTCAATCTCAAATTTCCCTTCTTCGTTTGTTAATTTTATCATGTTTACACCTAGACTTAGGTTGCCAAAGGCAAGAGATGCTAAACTGAGAAGACTACCCATCCATTGTGGTTCAAACGGGAGGAAGATTATATCATCACTCTCTAAGAGTTTCATAATTTTTGTTGTTGTTTTAGTGGACATTATTTCTAGAGATATTGATTTAACCTTATCTGTTTTTACCACCTCAAATGTTTTTAGATCAAATACTTCAGCCTTCGGCACACCTGAGGTTATTGGGACTAACTCTTTTGATGGAGGTGTTTTGTTCAATTGATTTGTAGGAAGTTCATACTTCGTATGGAATCCTTTTTTCTTCTTGAGGTTTTCTAAGTGTATATCGAAGGGCTTAGGATCCCCTTAAGAGATGAAGACCTTCCCCAAATGGAGGAATCTAATCCCCTGGAATAGGGTAGAAGGGATAGTCTTCATTCGTTAAATCCAGGGTCTCCCAAGGATCATGTTATAACTTATTTCCCTGTCAATAATGTAAAACTCTGTCAAGATGGTTTTTGGACCAAGCTTGACTAGAAGAACTATGGTTCCAATCGATGTCACTTCAATACTGTCGTACCCCCATAACATGTTTCTTGAAGAGGAATAATTTATCTCTCCATATCCCAACTTATACAAGAAATAGAAGGGAACCACATTTACAGAAGCCCCGTTGTCAATCATAGCTCTCTTTATGTAATTTTTATAAACCCAAACTTGAAATAAGGCAGGATCACCTCTTCATGTGCGATTTCAGCGTCAAATGGCATCTTGTTTATATTGAAAACAGACCCAATATCCCTATCATTATGTCCTAGAGGATGTATGCCAAATTCAATATGATTTCTTTGATCACTAGGAGGTGGCATAACATGGATGAGATGACCAATACCTAGTGCATTAAGCAATGCAGAACAATGTGTAGGTGAATTTCTCAACAAATCTAGAAATGAAATGTGAGTAACGATCTTGTTAAAATTTGATATTAAATCATAGGCTCCTATTGGTTTTTACGATTGTAGGAACGTCATCCTGTGGGAAGGAAAGAGTGGGTAAGGGTTGTGAAATGTACTCCCTTGTCTGAGTTTTTACATTAATTTTAGGCTCAACCTCTAGCTCAACTAATCCCATAAATTTTGTATTATTGTTTAAACCAAGGTTAGGATCAACGCGGGAGTTGCCAGAAGTTGAGTCTTTATGGTCATTATTTCCTATAGGAATTCCCTTGTTCTATTTTTTGAGGAATCACTTGGGAATACCCAGGACATTTAGGGTTCACATTTTGAGTTGTGAGAGGTCCGGTATGACTAGGCCGTGGGTTTGTTTCAAGAATTTTCTAGGAACATGTCTACAAAGAGCTACCTTTGGTTTTCGAGAAGTATTTGTAGAAACTTGTTGCAATCACAGAAAGTATTATTTTCATAACATCAAACCTTATGGAAACCACAATATAGGTTAGGGTCATAATCTCTTGGCCTTTGATAAGCGTCTTGCTGCTATTGATTATAACCTCAATTGTAGTTTTGGAACTGATTGTTATAACCATGGTTCATTTCCCCTTGGCTAGAGTTTTGATACTAGTTTGGGTCTTGGGTTTTATTATACTTTTATGGCAGATGGTTTACATCAATTTTGTTAAAAGAAGACACATTGTTAGGGCCTCTTTGAATTCTTGAGTTGTTCTTAAATTGTTATTGTTGTTGGTGTTACTATTGCTTGTAAAACTCATTTTTTACCTTGATTTATGGCACTATTCATGGTAGCACCATGATTGTGATTCATACCCTTAGGTCCTTGGTTGTTGGTTCCATTGTTTCGATAATTTTCATTGTTTTGATTTGGGGATACCAATTTCCCATTGGGACCATAGATCGTATGCCCACTGTCTATAGCATCTTGGTCAATTTGAAGCACACTTTCTAATAATTCCTTGTAACTGTGGAAAGGAAACATCTGGTCTTCATCCGTAGTCTCTCAATTGAGCGAGTGAAGGAAAATATCGTAAGTTCCATCTAATCCATGTTGGGCCCACTTGTAGAGGAATAGAGAACTTAGTGCCATCTCAGGATGAAATCGGTGATAAATTCATTTTTTTCCTATCTAATATGCAGGAACTCCCTAATCCATGTACGCAACAACTTGTTCATTGAACTCGGAAACAAGTTGTTTGAAGGAATGTATAAAAGCTTCTGGAATATAGTAATACCAATCCTGTGCGATTCCTTCAAGATTCTTTGGAAAGATATTAGCCACTACAACATCCCAAGGAAGAAATTCCCTAATAGTAGTAGTGTAGGCCTTGATATGAGCATTCGGATCTCCTTCTCCCTTATATTTTAGAAGATCCGATAGTGGAAGCATGACCCCACGGTATGGTGAAGTCAAGAGGCTCCTTTAAGTACTCAGCATACGTACCGATTGCGTAGTTTTCCACCATTAAAGATCCTTGATGAGGAGGTGGGGGAGGAAGATTTGGATAAGCTACATTATAAGCATTAACAGGAACATATGGGGGTCCCTTGATATGGCATGTATGGAGCAAGAATGGCGTATGGGTCCATTTGGGGTTATTTTGAATACATATGCATGTAAGGTGGGATAGTACCCAGATATGGACTAGCGGGTCTAAAACCAGGGAACGTAGCATTGCCTATTGTGGTAGCCTTCGAGAAATCACTTCCAACCAGCCCTTGTGTAGGATAAGCTTAAGAAGGATGAGGACCCATCCCTAACCTGTCTAACCATATGAGAAGATCAGCTGGATTTGAATGAACCAGATAACCTTGTTGTACAGGATATTGCATTGGTCGCTCATTGGAAGGGATGTATCCTTTGTTGTCAACTTGATACCCAATGTTTTTCTGTACTACATGTGTTGGTTGTGAAGTCTGGGAACTTTCTAGTTCTCTAATCCTCCCTACTAAAGTAGAAATGAGATCGTTGGGAGAGGATTGAGTCCCTTGTTGGGGTGCCTATGGCATAGGGATTGATTGAACAGGCTCATGATACCCTGTCATGAATTTTTTAGTGTTATAATTTGTGTCTTCCTTATAAGTAAGAATCTTAGGATATGAATTTGAAATCTCAGAGGATATAGCCTTCATTCTATCCAAAGACTTATCTATTTGATGAAGAGGATTTTCTATTCGTGCAAATGTATCATCTTTTGTTGATTACATGGAAATGTGAGGTCTTAACAAGACTCTATGGTAAGAACCTATTCCATTTTTGATAACAACGTGGTTTGCATTGGCTTGACCATATTACATGTTTAACAGTTAATCAACCTCCTCCATCCTTACATAGCTAATGGAGTTTTAAGTGTAACTAGGGGAAATTTGAATGTTGCTTGTGTAATTGTCACCCACCTCGAAAGACAAGGGGACTATTGTGGTTGAACGTTGGCGTAATATCTATCAGAGCTAAATGGCCCACCAAAATCTCTTCCAAACATATTTTAGAAAGTATAAAATACCTACCAAAATAGGGGAATAAATGGAGAGGTGAGGTAATAACAATGAAAGAAAAGGAAACAATCATAAATTAATCCTTCACGTTGGGTTCACCAATTTATACAGATGAAATTTGACATGCAACCTTCAACCACACTTGACCCCGCGAGGTCATGCTGGAGCAGTCGATGTTGAATGTGTGTGACTAATTATAGGAGGATTAGTGATTAAGATCTGGTAGTGTGATCTCCTGGTAACTGAGTTGGCAAAGGGGAGATTTAGAGGCTATGAACGGGTAGCATAAATTCCCCATGGTTTGTCTAACTGAATTGGATCTAAGTGTTGATCTAGTTTGAAGTGTCCAAACTAAGTTGAAACTAACAATTTGTGCTTATTATGAAATAAAACTAATCTAAAAAAATCAAAAAAACAGAAATATTACAATCACAAACAACAATTTGCTTCTATTCTAAACAATTAAAATATTTCTACACTAAAATTAAACAAGAGAGATAACCCGGTGTGGTTATTCACCTGTACTGAGTGTATTAAAACTAAACTAATCTTAAAACAAGAACTTTCCCAAATGATCTATGATATATAGACAACCTCCTACAAATATTCTCTCCTTCAGATCCACAGGGATGGGAAGAAGAGGCTCTGTCACTGGGAGCTGATATTAATAATTTAAACCCTCTTGGAAATTATCTAATTATTTGCAATTGAAAGGAAATTGATTTCTACTCTATTTGATATGACGTAACAATGATAATTTGCGGGAATGAAGGAAATAAAATTAAAAATCCAATCTGGAATTCACATAAGAGTGGTAAATCCAGTTGTGTGATGAATTCTCCCCTCAGTTTATCCTTTCTTTCTCTGTGTGTCCATATGAGTCCAAGGAATTGGGAATGCAAAGGCAGTAGAACAAGAGAAGGCGCTTGAGAAATGGACAGCTTGAAGGCAGTATGGTTGTAATGAAAGTGGAAGAGAGATCGCACAAGTGAATAGAGATTGGCTATGCAATTTCCAGCAGGATTGTGGCAACAATACTATGCAAGATACACAAAATTATTAGGCCATTTGCTTGAATACAAGTATGGAATATATGGGAATTGGATGGGATGTGCCTTCATGCAAAAGGCATCCTTGGAGTGCCAAATAATTAGGTGAAGAGGCAGTTCAACTAATTAAATCTATTTAAAAAATAGAAGAGGGAAGGAATACCAAGCAATCAAGACTATTTTTAGCTAATTTGGTTCACAAACGTGCCCTAAAAGAAGTTAAGTGAAACCACACGTGTTAAAATCACCCATGAAAAATTATGGAAAAATTACATGGGACTGCCACCCTACCTGGGTGGCGGTTCGGTCCTGACACTAAAAACCAAAACATGTACAAAATGAAGAGGGGAGCTGGAAGAAAGTGTGGAAAAGCTAAGTAAGGATGTCTAGGCTACAAAAATGTACTGTGAATGGGTTTAGGGACTTGAACACCTTCTGAAAGGATATGAATCATCATTGGGGACTTTTGTAACCATTTTCCGACAATGTAGCACATGAAATTTTGGGTGAGTACATTTAGCTTTCAGTATTACTCCAAAGATGTACATGGAAGCCTTAGTAATGAAACTTTTCAAAGTACCAAGTTTTGTGTGAAGTTTTGTATTAACACTTGCATCACTTTTTTGGTTTTGTTCTTCATATCAGTTAGAGGGCTTAACATTTCATATTCACCTTTGATTTACTTTTATCATGCGATGATTCATCTATTTTCTAGCATATAGATTTATGGTTTGGTGCTCTCTACAAATGACACACCTATTTTTCCCTCCTAACACCAAAAATATTGATCTATAAAGGAAACATGGGTATGCATAAGCATGAGAAACTTAGAAAGAGCTCCACACAAATGGGCATGGATTTTCCTCTCTTGAAAGGAGGGAAAACAACAAAATTTTCTTTCACAATGGGTTGCAGTTGTGGGGATCTCCCTAAGGTTAACTCTCACCAAATATTGGTGGCCATAGTTTTTTTTTGGTAATATCTTAAGGGAATTTGAAATTCATTTACGAAGGAAATTTGTTGGTTTGTACCTAATGTAAAAACTATGACTTAGGAATCAATCAAAGGATCTTTCAAGGAAACCGAAATTGATTGGAACATGTTTCATAACCTATTCACTGATATATAAGCCACATATAAATATTCAAATATGAACTTCACTTGCAACAGATTGGAATATTTATTATCAAATAGTTGCAAGCTTTATGCCTATAATAATCTATTCTAACTTGGGTTATTAAAAAGTTAAAAAGATGAGAAAGGTAGGGAGAAATAAATAAATTGTAGGATGTAGTGCAATCCCCAATCCATTTAAACGTTAGAATCTAGTAAGTATGGTCGAGCTCTACCATTATGCACTCGATCAAGACATATGAATGTGCAAGAGTATAAGCGAGTCAAGTAGGAAACTAAAATTGAATCAAAATATATTGCAATTAATAAACAAAGGCGGATCCTCTAACATTCAGTTAAGTTAAAAGAAGTGTTTATAATTACTAATTAAGACAAAAACTTGGAAAACAAAGTGAAACAAAGGAAATTGCATTAAATGTAACAAAATATTTTCTATTCCAATTCACATGCCTTTGCAAAAGTATTTCAGTTGAGTATTTATAGGAGAACCCAAACGTGAATAGTGTTTAATACCACTAACGACAATAGAAAACCATATATGAAAAATATAATACAGTTTGGTAAAAGTGCCTAACATGTATTAATAATACCTTCATTAAATGCATTAAGTTTTTTCACATGGCGTGTTTTGGGGTGAAAAATTGGATGCCCAAGTCTTGTAAGTGGTGAGATCAAATATCTTTTGACAATAAAATAAGTTTTGTCTTCTAGCGGCTCATATGTTTTTCATTTAGTCCATCTCTACTTTTACACTCCCTGTTTGGTTTCATATTTTAATGCACCAAATCCATAATAAATTTTACACCATGGGAACTAGGTTATTAATTTTATGGCATCATCTTTTGGTTTTTTGTGTTGTTTTATCTTCAAAGGAACTAGAAGTACAATCTTTATAACCCTTCCATGTTACTTTGCGTGCTCTTTTGGGCTTATGCGGTATTGTGTGCATAAAGAGGGCACTGGCTATCTGGTGACAAAATTGTTGGCCCCCCATAGTAACGACCATAAGATGCCATATTTATGGCATAGATGCATCGCTGTCTTCGAGACCCGTATCCACCTCCGTAGCATCCAGTCTATCAACCTAGTCAACAACCTCCAAAAGACTCATATAACTCGATTCACGAGGGCGATGCGAAGGGAAGATATGAGCACACTGATGCGAAGAGCAAAGTACATAAGAAGTTAGAAACATTTAATTAAATATCTACTTGCGCTAAAAAATGATAAAACAAGGAATTAAACAAGGAAGTTTGGCATAAAACCCGCAAAGTGCAACTTCATTCTGGCTTAGACGCAACCTTCCACTGCGCAGAATTGCCTTGCGAATTCGGGAGAAGTTTGAGTTATTTAAATAACATTCAAGGTGCTATGCATAAACACGTACTTAATAGACAATTTAAATTAGTTCACACATAGACATTTTGTATTATTAATCAATTGTATAGATTTGTGATGTTTTTTTATGCTTAAACACTTAATAACAATATACACAGTGTGATATACACATTGTGTGTATACCATTAGAAGAGAGATAAAAAATACATAAGAAATATACACACTATGGTATTTTGGATTGTGATATACACATGGTTTATATACCATAGATGAGAGATAAAATATACACAAGCAATAAACACTGTGGTATTTTGAATTGTGATATACACATTGTGTATATATCATAGAAGAAAGATAAAAAATACACAAGAAATATACATGTTGTGATATTTGTATAGTATCGATAGAAATATACACATTGTGATATATACATTGCGTTTGGTATTTTGGATTGTGATATACACATTGTGTGTGGTATTTTTAATTGTGGTATTTTTTCCTTAATTTTTATGTTTTGCAGAGCAATCTTCTGTGAAGTATATATAATTTCATGTCTAGTTTTGGGATTCTAATTTTAAATTGTAGATGAATAATATGTATGCATGGAAGATATATTTTAGCAATTGTTGAAGTTCTATAGAAACTTAGGAGTCATTTTGAGTTAAGCTTGTGCTTGATAGAGCTCTTCCTTGATTTTTTCAACCACATCCTCTATCATCTTATTAAATGACTTGATTACAGAAATGGGATCAACCACTACCCCAATACCTTCCAAGTGTGGTTAATTTTTGTCCCTACTTCTGTTTTTACTATATAAGGAGATGATGTTTTTGTCATTTTGTAAGAGGGTAGTGCGCTTACCATGTTGTAATTTTTTCATAGCTACCTTCCTTAAGCTCAAATATGATTTGTTAAATATAAAGTGACCTCAAGAGGAGCATACACTGATTACTTCACCTTTTCCAATTGCATGATGATACATCCTTATCTGGTCATAGTGGAAGTGTTTCATGTAGATGTTATGATAGCCAGTGATTGTGATGTTCCCAGTGAAGTCACTCTTCCAATGGAGGAAACAATGGTAGAAGAAGGGGGGTGTCGAAGATGACACAATAGTGGCCACAAAGGTGGAAAAAATGGGAGAAGAAGAAGAAATGGCGATATATGGAGGAACAATTGTGGAAGATGGAGGAATAATTTTGGAAGCACCAACATATGCACTGTCTAACTTTGGGGGTTCTAAAGGTGAAGCATTGGATGTGAAAGGAGACCAATCTAAAGAAGTAATTGGTGGAATATTGACACCAATGGTTTGGACCTTAGATACTATAATTTTTTATCTTAAATTTTTACCTTGTTGCACTAAATAGATCTTGAAAGTAATTTCTCCTTGTTCTAAATCACTAGCATTTATAATTGTGGCCATGGAAGGTGGTCGAACGGAGTTGATGAAATTGAGAGATATGGGTGAAATGGGAGGTGATGAAGTTAGTGGATCATGGATTCTCCCAAAATTAGTTAATGGAACCTCAATATAAGGTATATGAGAGGGAATTGAAGTGGAAGGCCCAACTATTTGTAGAAATAGTGGCAGAAGCTTGTAAATTATATTAATCAGAATCAACCATTTACACAAGAAAGAGCTGCAATACTTATAGGTATTGTACAACTGAATACATACAAGAAACTAAGTTACACATGTGCAACCATATTCCAAATTACATAAGCTTCCAATATTACATCTGGGAAGCATAAATGAATAATTACAATTATATTGTTAAAATAATATAACCACACCGGTATGCAAACATAAAGACAATTAGATGGTTATGAAAGAAATATAGCCATATAACAAAATTATTTAATTAATAAAATTAATTAAATAATTA
Organism: Taxus chinensis; assembly: GCA_019776745.2. Classification (NCBI taxonomy): domain Eukaryota; kingdom Viridiplantae; phylum Streptophyta; class Pinopsida; order Cupressales; family Taxaceae; genus Taxus; species Taxus chinensis. The sequence continues at coordinate 897,998,907 of CM034150.1, forward strand.
ATTATATAATGCATAATTAATTAACCTAACATTCCCCCTCCCCCCCCCCTTAATTGTGCATTATCTCAAGGGATGAGGAGAGGAATTCTCTAAACAACTCAAACTTGTCATGTGCAAGAGACTTCATGAAGATATTTGCTTGTTGTTTAGCTATTGGACAAAATTGAAGTTGGATGTTGTGCTTCAACACATGCTCGTATATAAAATGAACTTGTACCTCAATGTGCTTTGTTCTCTCATGAAACACTGGATTGTGAACAAGTTTGATAACACCTTCATTGTCAACATACATGGTGGTCGGTTTGTCCTGTGGTATTCCAAGTCCTTATAGTATGCGACGTAGCCAAATCACTTCACAGATAGCTTCTCATGCAGAACGATACTCGGCTTCTATGGAATAATGAGAAACAAAGTGTTGTTTCTTGCTTCCCCATGATATTGGTCCAGATCCCATAAAGAACACAAATCCTAAAGTGGATTTTTTGTCATCAATATTTCCTACATGATGTGAATCTGAATATCTAGACAAGAAGAAGTTTTCTTTCTTCTTGTATTCTAGACCAAGATCCACTGATCCTTTGAGATATCTCAAGATGCACCTTGCTGATTTCCAATGACAAAAGTTTGGTTCCTGCATGAACCTGCATAAATAGCTTACTATAAAACTGATATCTGGTCTAGTGTAGGTCAAGTAAATGAGACTCCTAATCAACTGGTGATAGAGAGTGGCACTTACCTCAGGAGATGGATCTGAACGAGATAAATGTAATATGTTCTCCATAGGTGTAGAAATGGGTGTATAATCCATCATCCTGAATTTCTCGAGCATTGTCTTGGTATATTTCATCTGAGAAACAAAAATGTGATTCTCTTTCTACCATACTTCCAATCCAAGACAATAATGCATCATCCCGAGATCAGTCATGTCAAACGATCAATTAAGATCTTTCTTCGTTGCATAGATCGTCGACATAGAAAACGACAATCACAATCTCCCCCCTTACTTTTTGAGGTAAATATTGGGATCGTATGGATTTCTAACAAATCCATGTTGTATGAGATGCTCACCAATCTTGATGTATAAAGCCCGAGGTGCCTGTTTGAGGCCATACAAATATTTCTTGAGTCTACATACCTTTACTTCTTGACCAGGTACAACATATCCCTCAGGTTGAGTCATATAGAATTCTTTTTGTAAATACCCATTTAGGAAGGCACTTTTTACATCCATCTGATGGAATTTCCAACCAAACTGTGTAGCTAGAGAAAAGATCATCTTGATCATTTTCATCTTAGTTGTGGGAGAAAATGTCTCCTCATAGTCAATGCCTTCTTTTTTGTGCATACCCCTTTGCTACTAGTCTTTCTTTATACTTGTCCACAGTCCCATCTGCTTTATACTTCATTTTGAATATCCATCTGTATCCAATGGGTTTTTTCCCTGGAAGAATATCGACAAGTTGACAAGTGTTATTTTTCATTACTGATTGATATTTAGAATTCATGGCATCTTTCCAAGCTTTTGACTGTAGGGATTCTTGAACTGTAGAGGGCTCATCAAATTCAATTACTCTACTCATTAAAGCAAAGTTAACTTCTTCTTTTGCTTTACTGCAGAGTCCATGGTTGAGGGGTTGATTTATCTGGTGGAGTATCCATTCTTACATCTTGTAATGTGTTAGTACACCACTTGGGCAATGTTGAACTGTTCCTATGGGTCATGGTTCTATTTGATCGACACCATCATCCCCATATTCACTTTCATCATCTGTGGGAACATCATCTTCAATTTTTACAGCTGGTGAAAAATCTACATCCGGTGAGTCTGGATGAGGAGACTCTTCTTCCTTCTTCTCAAAAAACTCAACATCTCTGCTAGTGTAGAATTTTCTTGTCTTAGGATCCATCAATCTATACCCAAGAGTCTCTTCATTGTACCCAATAAAGAAAATTTTCTGTGACTTCATGTTTAATTTATTTTTGTTCTGCTTAGCTATGTGCATGCTTGCTTTGCACCCAAATACTCTCAGGTGTGCAATACATGGTTTCCATTTTGACCATGCTTCTTGTGGTGTTACTCTTTCAAGAGCAACTGTGGGCACTCTGTTCAATAAATACACTGTTGTCTTTGTTGCTTCTTCCTAGAATGTCTTTGCAAGTCTAGAATCATCGATCATGCATCACACCATTTCCATGATAGTACGATTTCTTATCTCAACAACACCATTCTGCCGTGGTGTGTGTGGAGGAGGCATTTGAACTCATTACTGGTGAATTCCCCCCTTGATCTGAGCAGAGAGTTCTGATGTGATGACCATTTTCATTCTCAACTACTACTTTGAACTTCTTGAAAGTTTCAAAAGCTTCACTTTTCTTGTGAAGACAAAAAATCCACATTTTCATTGAATAGTCATCAACACAAAGAATGCAGTATTGGAACCCATAATGACTTGGTTGCATCAGACCGCAAAGATTGGTATGAACCAGTTTAAGTTTTCCATGAGCTCGAAATGTACTCTTTTAAAATGAAGCTCTTTGTTGTTTACCTACTATGCAGTGAGGACACTTGTCGGTATCCTTTTGCAGAGATGGTAGTCTATTTGCCATATTACGTCAGCAAAGTGTTTTGAGATAATTGAAACTTACATGACCAAGTCTCCGATGCCACAACTGTGTTGAGGTGGATTTCTTAGCCATAAGTGCTTGATCATCTCTGTGAACAAAATCAATTTGGAACATGTGTCCCACATTGGAGGCTTTTACAACTATTTTCGATCCTCTTGATTTGTCTTGAATTAAACATGTTTTCTTTCCGGAATGACTATAAAAGTCAATTTTCAGGTTTTGATCAAAGAGTTGAATGACTGAAAGAAAATTCTTTGTCAACCAAGGGACATATAAGACATTTGATATTCTGTAGTTGGGTGAACCAAGGGGTAGAGAAATGTTCCCAATCCCCTGAACTGTATATGAAGAATCATCTCCCAACAAAACATGATTTTTTGATGGTGTGTCCCTTATTGTAGTAAACCAGTCTCTTTGGCTAGTCATGTGTCGAGTGGCCCCTAAATCAACATACCATACATCACTAGATCACGTGGATGGTTCACTTGATCAAGCAGTGAACAAGTAGTCTTCATTGTCTGATTTTTCTTGTTGCTCAACAATATTTCCTTGTTGATGGGTTCTTCTTTTCCAGTTCCCTTTTTTCTTCCCGTGATTGCTGTTAGAATGTCCCTTGTAATATTTTTGTTGTGGAGGTCTAGAGTTTCTTGACGAACCTTTCTTGTAATTATTATACCAATAATCTTGTAGGTCATGTCCTCTTTTATAAATTGGACATTGCTTCTTCTGTTGTCTGGCCCCTTGATACTGATTTTGATTTTGGGACTTTTGATAGGAATTAGGTTTTCCTTTACCTTTTCCTTTCCATTTTTGATTTGAAGAAAGTGCCTACTCCTCTTCATCATCCTTATTATGTATGGCTTCCACTTGTTGCAATAATTTTACCAATTTGTCAAAACTAACGGTCATATCTGACACGTTTAGTGTTGTAACAAAAATGTGGTAAGAAGAGGGGAGTGCTCTCAGAACAATGGGAATGAGAGTATCATCTGAGATCACTTCTCCCAGGGATAGAAGTGAATCCCTCAACTCTGTAACTCTTCTTAAGAAATCTTTGATTTTCTCATTCTACTTGAACTTCAATGTGTGTAACTGACTCTACAAATTCAGTATAACATTCTTGTTCTTGGCCTCAAAGCACATGCTCAACTTATCCCACACTTCTTTGGCTATTGTGGCATCACGAATGTGGGGTTACACATCATTGAACACTCCAAGTAAGATGATGAGTTTGGCTTTTTGATCTACTCTATTATACTGCCTTTGCTATGTTGTATCAATAGTTGATTTGGTCAGAGTACTAGTCACAATAGGCCAGATCTCTTCAAACTCAAGTTGTGTCTTGATTTTTGTATTCCATGCAGCATAGTTGTTTCCTCTGAGTAGTTGTGAATCTGGAAGAAAAAATTTGGGAGCATTGGTGTCCATTTTGTAGAGATCACTGATAGGGTTTGGCTCTTATCACTCTAGGTATTAGGTCTCCCAATCTATATATCATCAGTCTGATATACCGAACCTTTTTATATATGTGCCCTTCCTATATACTCGTCAGTACATGGAAAAAGCTTTCCATTTTGATATACCCAGTGGTACGTGAAAGAGGTGTTAACGTACGTGAAAGAATTAAATGTGGTACCAAGATAGTACTAAAAGGGGTTTGTGCGATTATTGACACTGGCTCAAATAAATATCCTCATACGCGCACGTAAATTTGCTATATACTTGGATAATTTCTCAGTCTGAAATTATGTCATGCAATTGTTCACAGACGGATGAGATGACTCATAGTGTGTGCACTGTGACCTTATTACTCCCCGTCGATTTAAAGGGTTGATGCCCAGATGGCATTGTTGTAGCTATATTAGGCGTTAAGTACAGTATTAGTCATGACGGCTTTACCTGTAAGCACTTCCCAGAGGTAATGTATATAACGAATGAGATATGGGATCTCATGAGTGTTACAGAACCAATTTTTACTGTTTTGAATTATAAGTTTCTGTCAGTTTCTTAGCAGTTACAATATTTGCAATTAATTATGGCAACCTGCAAATTAGTACAATATATTACAACATGCAATTACATTCAAAAATTTATAAAAAAATTGAATGATAGGAAAAAAAAATTGTTTTGCGGGCCCTAGTGGCCTTCGGAGCCCAATATGAGCCAAAATGCCAGAAACTGTTAAAAAGAGGCGCAAGATGAATTTTTTGGATGGTCTTCCTTTGGCAAATGTTTTCCAAAATAAAAAAACAGGCTTAATGGAGTATTTGTTTTTACCCTAAATTAGGGTTTTTCTCACTAAAACTTTTAGAGGTGGTTTCAGCTATAACTAGTTGTTTAGTAGTGGTTTTTCCACCAAATTTTCCTCCATGTTTGGTTGGTTTTCTAAATTTACCTCCAAATTTTAAAATTCAAAAAACTTGTATTTTTGGTGTGATTCGAACCATGCACCTCCCATTTCTAAGTCATTCCTCTTAACCACTTAGGCTCTATGAGCGCTTAGTGTATGAAAATGAGAAATTTGTATTTAAAGAAAAGTACATTTAAAATAACCCATTTTTTTTTGCACGTCTAGTTTTTGCATGTCAATCCATATGGTTGAGGTGGAGCTCCATGGATTCCGAGTTTGGAGGGGGATGATTATGGTTATCTTTTACGTATAAAGTGGATCTTCTCCTTATTATCTCTGAGCCTTGGGTTTTATTTTCCTTTACCTTCGATTTGAATAAGCAACTTGTATTCACCACTTTATATCGATCCACTCTTTTCTGTATATGCATCTAACTTTTTATTTTGTATGCGTTGTTTTTTATTTATCACTATTTTTTGTATTGTGTGCAGCATATGTGTGGATCAATGTTGGCAATGGCTCAACTTTTTGTGTGCAGGGGGTGCCCATGTAAGGCTCTAAAGACTAGGTTCACCAAAACAACTCGGTATGAGCTCAGGGGTGGCACAACCATGGTTCTGCAGGTATTATTTTCGCGATCCTTTGCTCGTTGTGTATGGAGGGACGACTTGACCACATACAATGCCTTGCTCCAACACGGTCAAGATATGCGGTTTTCAACACATCAACTCCCACTCTCTAAAGTATTTAGGTGTTGAAAGGGCTCGGTTGATGTGGGCTCGGCCTCGGTTATTCAACATTGAAGTCGCTTAAAATCTAATGTAGCTCGGACTCGGTGGGAGACATAAGCTTTTGACGGGGCTCAGTTTGAGCAAATAGAGCTCAACTCAATGGAAGGTGCAGATCCCGGTCTCTAAGTATAGCAAAGAATCCTCCAAGTATAACAACTTGGTAGTATTTAGCTGAAGCTAATATTTACACTAGATTTAATGAAAAAATCCCTAATGGGGAAAAAATAATACATACATACATACATACATATATATATATTAAATTGATTTCTTTAAACCAAAAAATCAAAAAAAAAATTCCTGGTACAGAGAGCACCAAGACAAAAAAAATTCTTTCCATTTACCTGGATAACACATAGTGGTTATGAGGCTATAGGGAGGTCTGGGAAGCTGTAGGAGGCAACACTGGCTCTCTGGTGAAGCATATTTATTCTCCAAGACCTTTCTTTCCTCTGCACCCTTTCACCAACCTTGCTAGGATCTTCAATTCGATTTGGTACCAAATGTAGAATAGGGACTGAAGCATGTAAATTATATTAATTAGAATCAACCATTTACACAGGAAAGAGTTGCAATACTTATAAGTATTGTACAGCTGAATACAAACAAGAAACTAAGTTGCATAGGTGCAACCATATTCCAGATTACATAAGCTTCTAATATTACATCTAGGAAGCATAAATGAATAATTAAAATTATATTGTTAAAAAAATATAACCACACCCGTATGCAGACATAAAGACAATTAGATGGTTATGAAATAAATATAACCATATAACAACATTATTTAATTAATAACATTAATTAAATAATTAATTATATAATGCATAATTAATTAACCTAACACTATTATCATATGTCTAATTCGTAGGGATTGTGCAATCATACTAGGGAAAAATGTCACAATGGTGTAAACAAGGTTGACTATAAATGTGCCAGGATTAATCACTACTATACATAGTGCAAAAAAATCTCAATTTATTTTGATTTTGTGCCATTTCCCATTTCATTTGTTTTCTTTTTAGGAAGAAAAAACTACACAATTGTGATGTCATAAAAGGCTACCTCCCATGAGATATGTATTTGTAGAGCAACACTGACCCTTACAAGGATAACACACTATACACACATTTTTTTGTACCACACTATGTGTGCATACCACAAACCTAAAAAAACCTAATGCATGAAAAATGTGTAAATGAGACACACACATTAGCTTTTTAGGATTGTAGTATACACAAATGTTTCTTGAAAAATGTTTTTAGGTTTGGGGTTTAAACACATAGTGTGGTATACACAAATGTGTGTATACCACAAACCTAATAAAAACTATGTGTGTATAGCCACGATTGTTTCTTATTAAGTTGTTTGCATTGTTTGTTACATACACGTAAACAAAAAACCCTTTATATATTGCAGATGTCAAATACTTCTATCATATGACACTGTTATTCCACAATTTTTCACTCCCAGTATCCTATGCAATAAAAGCATCAATTTAGTAGTTTATATATGAGATTTTATTCATGGTTTCAATTTTTTTAAAATATTGTAATTTTAGCTACACATTGAGTTATATTATTCTTGCTCCAAACTACTAACCATTTGTTTTGTAGGATGATTGGTCAAATACATTTGGTTTTATAAATAAAATTACTAAGCTTTGTTTTGCAGGGCCTCCTCTTGAAGACGCAATCAATTTTTTTATCATTTAATTTTATTACATTGCATCATCTTTCTTGTGTGTTTTGTATCGTTGTTTGTTTATCTTGAAGGTTAAACTGTGTATGCTCTTCTCTTGCATCTTAGGACAATCTTGAGGATCAAAAGAGGTTGGCCTTTCTCTTTTTGGTTTGTAGGGAAAAACGTGAAGTGGAATTGACATCCAAACACTTGGCGTAGTCCTAGGAGTCTCGTGACCATGGAATTCACCTCCACGCATGTAGACACACCTTGTGTTCCGGTGCGGTATACAAATTCTTAGAGAGCTGTCATTATTGGTTAAGCACTTTTCTTGTATTAAGAGAGATGTGAAGTGAGGGGATTCCATGTCCCAACACCCAGGCCTCAGACAATATCCTTGCAACACGGACTTAGGCCATACGTACTGCAAGGTATATTGGGTACTCCCCTAGTGAGTTCGTAGATCCTAGTCTAGGAAACATTTTGTCCGCATATCAAGCTATTGTGCAAGGAATTACACTCCCCAAGATCACTCACTAGCCGACCCCACATTGGTACATAGGTGGTGAGATAAGAGTGGTACCCCTCACTGTGTGGTATTGAAAGAGGGAAATAGCTTGATTGTAATACCACTTTATTAGTTAGGGTGTGTATTGCATGTTGGTTTCTAGCTCGTGAAAAACACTAACCTTCATATCACCTTAAATTTTCAATCAAACATCATCATAATCAAGCATCCTAAAATCAACCAATCTAATGCAAACATGATAGCCTATGTATACCACATATTAACAATGGTTGAAAGTGATGTAGACACATAGAAACAACGAGTTTCAAATCATCTATAACAAGTTTTACACCAGCAAAAATCACCTTACTTTGCATGAGAAAGATCATACAAGCTTCATAAAGTTATTATCTTGACTTATATAAGAAAGAATTGTGCTAGTTTACCTGTTGGAAGGTTATTTTTAGAAATTCTTCCCTTCATCTAGCTCTAAATGATGATATTTCACCTACTTTTCTTCTCGTAAGTCATATATATGTGTCATTCTCTCACCTTTCTCTACATTTGACCATCATCTTTCTTCAAGTAGCCCTTCATCCCAACAATCCACTTTGGCTTCTTTTACCACTATTCCACCTATTTTTTTACCTTTTACCCCATTCATGCACTCTAGAAAACATCAACCATCCACAAAAATGATAGGAAAAGAATGAAAATTCCACCTTTTTACTATTTTTGATCAAATTTTATTTTTAGCTTCTCAAGGCAAAGCATGCTTGCTTCATTAATGGGTATAAATTCTAGAGGTGTTTCTAAGGTTTTGTAAAATATAATAAAATATTCATATCAAATCAAATGTGTACCCAAAATTTTGGGTTCTATCTCCTTGTTTGACTCTCTCAATTCCACTTTTTTGTTTTGTTTTTATAAACCCTTACTAGGTTTTTTGCAAGTAGACTGTCAAGCTCATGATCTTTTATAAGAACTTCAAAAAAAAATGAAATGAATTTAGAAATTCGTTTAAAGGGTTATAGATCTCCCTAAATTTTTAGAGTCTAACTTTTGTTTTCGCATATACTTCCTTTGTTAACTGACCCCTTCCTCTAGGCATGAGACTGTGAATTTTGTGTTCTTCCTCCAACTGTCAAGCATAAGTCTAAATTTCACCCTTAAAAATACTAAATTATTTCAACATCTACTACATTAGATCTCATTCATGATATATTCATGCCAACTCGTGCAAAAGCCTCCTACATTCCTTATTTTCACTGCCCTGTCTATATGCATGCACAAATTTCAGACCTCCAATTTCGTTTCTTAACAACACTCAACTCAAACTTGTTAAGAAGTTATCACGACTAAAATTGCAATACCATTATTCACCCAAGAGGGTAATAAGAGAGTTAAAATCATGGATTTATTTATTTCTTTTCTATCATGCACAATTATCACCAAGTCTAGAAAATAATTAACTTCAATGTTGCTTCACCCTTAAAATTATAAATACTAAATTATTTCAACATCTACTACATTAGATCCCATTCATGATATGTTCATGCCAACTCGTGCAAATCCTCCTACATTCCTTATTTTCACTGCCACTGCCCTGTCTATATACATGCACAAATTTCAGACCTCCAAATTTCGTTTTTCTCAACAACATTCAACTCAAACTTGTCAAGAAGTTATCAAGACTATAATTGCAATACCATTATTCACCCAAGAGGGTAATAAAATAGTTACAATCATGGATTTATTGATTTCTTTTCTATCATGCACGATTATCACCAAGTCTAGAAAATAATTAACTTCAATGTTTCTTCCCCAAAAAATTCAAACATACAAGTTAAAATCTTGTGTCCTATTATTTGGACCTAAGGGTAACCCTCGATACTATTTTCTTATGGAACAATGAGAAACTTATCACAAACACTTTCAAATACGATCTCAATAAACTCCTTTCACATAGCACAATCATCTTATATCATACTTTGCATAAGTGAGAATACATTACAAAAATTTTATAGGCCCGAGTTTGCACCTTCCTATCATGCATGGATAACTTTCCACTCACAACAATGTGTCAATAGTCTTTTCATAGTTTAATGAATATAATCTGTTCATCCAAGAACCTTCAACACACATACAATAACAATTCAAAATACTTGTAATAATTTCTCCCACAAATAATTTAAGCCTTACCAACAAACAAGCAGCAATATGTGTATGAGCATTCAACAAATCTCATAGATGTATACAACCATTACCAGTATAAAAGCTTACAAAAATGTTGTTTTTCTCCTTTCCTGAAACCTTCCTTGATGTCTAATTGATTGGGGAATGCATAATTTAGTTATAGTTTCACAATTTATAATCCTTATATTAGTTTCCAACCAAATTCTAGACTTCAGACATAGTGGTCTTTTGAATATCCTTATTCTTATGATAAGTTTCTTCTTCAACCAAAAGGCATGTCCTTGACATTTAAACTCCCTTTAAATCTTTTAGACCCTGATATGGACCTAATACACTTAATTACTCTTCACTTCATCCCCTTACATGCTTATAGGATTCAAATTCTATAAAAAACAACATATCAAGCCAAAAGGCCTCCACATTACTCTAATTGCACATTTGGAGGGGAAAGAAGGAAAATCCAATATTCAAATTTTGAACATACTTTAGACTCAAAACTACACAACGAAATGACTCCTAGATCACGCGCGTTGTATTTTAATTCTTGTTAAAAGTACATTATGCCTCTACTCCTTTGGCCCTTACAATTCCCTCTGAATCTAGGTCTCACCGGTAAACTCTTTGGATGACCAATAAATGAAACAATACCCTACAAGTTTCATTATGTAAACTCTACACCCATTTGCTTTTTATAATTCCACTTTTTAACTTTTTTATTTTTATAATTTTTCCCAATTTCCCCTAGTTATGATCAAATCACTATGTATAGGATAAACAATGACTTTTATCAAAATGTAAAATAAGTTTCACATACCCATTTACCCTTTTTATGCTTTATACACTTACATCAATTAATCAAACCTTACTACCATTCCCCATAAGGTCATTTCACATCAAATCTCCGTTCTTAGTATTTTTCTAGCATGTACTTTCAAGCTACCTATAACGTATAGTGCAAACTGTATAATTTAGGGTTAAACACTTCTTTTTTGTGTCAACCATACTTACCTTACCATACATACATAATCATTCGAAGATTAGGATAGGATACTATCATCACATCCCTTTCGATTGATATAAGGATTCTCATTACACTCTTTGGACTATTGTTCCATAAATTTTTGCTCGGACATCAATCACTTATCTCCAATCTTGTCTCAACATACTTAGGTTTCTTGGGCCATTCCATTACCTTGCTTTCTATTTGTTATCATGGTTCCCTAGTTCTAATTATTTTCCAGTATTCTGCATACAACTTTGTATTACTCAATTACATAATATACTGTTACCCATCAATTAGGTCCAATTTGAAATCTACTGTACAAAGGTTATAGGTTAATTGATGTTATTTAGGCTCCACATTACTAAATATTAAGCCACACCTATGCTAGATTACTCCTTCTCCATGCCTTGATAACTTTATACCTACGACAACGTGTTAAACTATTTGGTACGTCATGCACTTGCAATTTCACATGCAATCTCTCCAAGGGGGCCTCGTTAGCTTTAGCCTTAACCACATAAACTGAGTTGTATCGTCAGATTTGTTCCAAACAACTAAACCAACAAAATTCATTATTGGGATACACCTTCATTGTCAACATACATGGTGGTCAGTTTGTCCTTGGGTATCCCAAGTCCTTTAATAGTATGCGACGTAGCCAACTCACTTCCACACAGAGAGCTTTCTCAAATGCAAACGGATACGCGGCTTCGATGAATAAGGAGAAACAAGTGTGGTTTCTTCTTCCCCTGATAGTGGTTCCAGATCCCAATAAGAACACCAATCCGAAAGTGTTTCTTTGCATCACGATTTCCTAGCAGGATGTGATCTATTCGTAACAGAAAAGTTTTCTTTCGTCTGGTAGCTAGACAGAGCCACGATCCTTTGAGATATCGCAAGAGGCACCTTGCTGATTTCCCATGACAAAGTGTGGTGCCTGCAGAACCTGCCTATAGCTTACTTATAAACTGATATCGTCTAGTGTAGGTCGGTAAGGAGACTCCTAATCAACTGTGATAGAGAGTGCACTTACCTCATAGAGGATCTGAACTGATAAATTAATATGTTTCTCCAATGTGTAAGAAATGGTTGTAAATAATCATCAATCCTGATTGCCTCGAGCATTGCTGGGTATTTTCATCTGAGAAACAAAAATGTGATCCGTGTCGACCATACCTCCAATCCAGACAATAATGCATCATCCCGAGTCAGTCCTGTGCAACGATCAATGAAGATCTTTCTTCGTTCAGAGTCGTCGACTATAATGAAATCCATCTCCCCCCTTACTTGTTTGAGGTAAATATTGGGATCGTAGGACTTTCTAACAAATCATGTCTGTATGAGATCTCACCAATCTTGCGTTCAGCCCGAGGTGCCTGTTGGGCCATACAAATTTTCGTGAGTCTACTACCGGTGCTGTCTGCTGTCGTGACCAGGTAAACTAGCCCTCAGGTTGAGTCAGATCGAATGCGGGGGGGTAAATATCCATGTAGGAAGGCACGTTTTAACAACAATCCACTGATGGGAGTCCAACCAAACTTTGTAGCTAAGAAAAGAATCATCTTGACATTTTCAGCGGAGTTGTGGGAAGAACATGTCGCCTCATAGTCAATGCCTTCTTGGGTGGCACCCCTGTGGCGACTAGCTTTCTTGATACTTGTCCCACAGTACATCTGCTTTTCTACTCATGGGGAGAGCCCTCTAGTATCCAAGGGGTTTTTCCGCCCTGGGAAGAATATCGCCAAGTGGACAAAGTGGGATGGTCATGATGATGGGAGATTTAGAAGCAGGCATCTGGCCAAGCTTTGACTGTAGGGATTCTTGCAAACTGTGGAGGTCATCCATTCAATACTCCTATCCTTAAAAGCAACGTTAACTTCTTCTTTGCTTGACCTTGTCCGTCCATGGTTGAGGGGTTGAAGTTTTATCTGGTGGAGAGCCTTCCTTAATCTTGTAATGTGTTAGACAACACTGTGGCAATGTTGAACTGTTCCTTGGGGTCATGGTTCTATTTGATCAACAACCATCATCCCCATAGCACTTTCATCATCTGTGGTGAACATCGTCGTCAATTTTTTACAGCTTGTGAAAAAATCACATCCGTGGTCTGGATGAGGGACTCTACGTCCTTCTTCTCAAAAACTCACATCTCTTCTCTGCTATGTAGAATTTTCTTGTCTTAAGGAGCCTCATCTATACCCAGATCTCTTCATTGTACCCAATGAGAAAATTTTCGGTGCCTTCTCATGTTTACTTTATTTTTTTGTTCTTCTTAGCTATGGTGCCGGCTTTGCTTGCACCCAACTACTCTCAGGTGTGTATACAATGTTGTCCATTTTGGACCTGCTTCTTGTGGGTGTTCTCTTTTCACGAGCACTTGGGCAGCTCCGGTTCAATAAATACACGGTTTTCTTTGTTGCTTCTTAGCTTCTTCCCCTAGAATGTCTTTGTCAAGTCTAGAATATCGACTAGCGCACACCATTTTTCCATGATAGTACGAGTTCTTATCTCACAACACCATTCTAGCCCGGGGTTTGTGGGAGGAGCCTTTGAATCATTACTGTAAGTCCTCCCCCCATGAATGATCAAGAGTTCTGATGGTGCACCAGTTTCATTCTCAACTACTACTTTGAAACTTCGTTAAATTCTCAAAGCTTCCTTTTCTTGCGAGACAAAGATCCACATTTTCATTGACTTCATCCAACACCAAGAATGCAGTATTGGAAAACCCATAATGACTTGGTGGTGTTTGCGCTCAGAACCTCAAAGATTGGTATGACAAGTTTTACAGTTTTCCGAGATCGTATGTCCTCTTTTAATGAAGCTCTTTGTTGTTTACCTACGATGCCAGTGAGGACACGTGTCGTTATCCTTTGGCAAGATGGTAGTCTATTTTGCCAGCTTACGTCAGCACAGTGTTGTGAGATATTGAAACTTACATGACCAAGCCTCCGATGCACACTGTTTTGAGGTGGGATTTCTTAGCCATAAGTTGTCTTGATCACTCTGTGAACAAAATCAATTTTGGAACATGTGTCCCCCATGGAGGCTTTGCAACTATTTTCGATCCTCTTTGATTTGTCTTGATTAACATGTTTTTCTTCCGGAATGACTATCAAAGTCAATTTTCAGCGTTTTTGGATCAAAGAGTTGCTGACTGAAAGAAAATCTTTGTCCAACCAATGGACATATAAGACACTGTGTATTCTGTAGTAGGGGTGAACCAGGGTAGAGAATTCCCAAATCCCCTTAACTGTATAATGAGAATCAGCGCCCAACAAACACTGATTTTTGATGGCGTGTCCCTTATGTAGTAAACCATCCTTTCGCTATCAATGTGTCAGTGGCCCCTAAGCCACATACCATACATCACTAGTCACGTGTGGGTCCCTTGATTCAGCAGTAACAGTAGTCCTTCATTGGTCTGTTTTTCTTTCTTGTTTGCCAACAATATTTCCTTGGTTGATTGTTCGTCTTTTCCAGTTCCCTTTTTTTCTTCCTTCTTCCCGGTTATTGCTGTTAGAATGTCCCGTGTATATTTTGCGCTGTGAGGTCCTATAGTTTCTTTGACGAACCCTCTTTGTAATTATTATACCAGTAATCTTGTAGTCATGTCTCTTTTATTAAATTGCCATTGCCTTCTTCTGTTGTCTGGCCCCCTTGATACTGATGTTGATTTTGGGACTTTTGATAGGATTAGGTTTTCCTTTACCTTTTCTTCCCATTTTGATTTGAAGAAAGTGCCCTACTCCTCTTCATCATCCTTATTATGTTGTCTTCCACGGGTTGCAATAATGCTTTAACCAGTTTGTCAAAACTAACGTCAATCTGACACGTTTCGTGTTTAACCAACTGTGGTAAGAGAGGGGAGTCCTCTCAGAAAAACATGGGATTAGAGTAACATCGAATCACTTCTCCCAGGGCTATAAGTGATCCCTCACTCTGTAACTCTCGAAAAATCTTTGATTTTTCTCATTCTACTTGAACTCAATGTGTGTAACTGACTCTACCATGCAGTATAATAACATTCTTGTTCTTGGCCTCAAAGCACATTCTCACTTATCCCCCACTTCGTTGCTATTGTGGCTCACGATTGTGTTTACCCATCATTGAAATCCAAGTAATATGACATGAGTTTGGCTTTTTGATTCTACTGCTATTTATCCTGCCCTCTGCTATGTTGTAACATAGTGTGATTTTGGTCAGAAGACTAGCACAATAGCTAGATCTCGTTCAACCTCAGTTGGTTGTTTTTGTATTTCCTTCACATCGTTGTTCCCCGCTGAGTAGCTTGTGAATCTGGAAACAATGTGGGAGCAATTGGTGTCCATTTTTGTAGAGTATCCCTGATAGTTTTTGCCTTACCTCTAGTACGGTTCTTCCCAATCTATAAATCATCAGTCTATATACCGAACCTTTTTATATCTGGCCCTTCCTATATACTCCAGTCCTACAGGAAAAAGCGTTCCATTTCGATATACCCAGTGGTCGTGAAAGAGGGGGTTTAACGTACTGAAAGAATTAAAGTGGTACCAATAGTACTAAATGGGGTTTGTGCGATATATTGACAGGCTCAAATAATATCCCAGCCGCGCACCGTAATTTTTGCTATAGACGTTGATATTTTCTCATTCTGAAATGATTCTGCAAATGGTTCACCACTGATGAGAACTCCTAGTGTGTCACTTGACCTTATTACATTACTTCCACGTCGATTTAAAGGGTTTGATGCCCTATGATTGTTTTGTATCTATATTAGGCGTTAGTCAGGTATAGTCATGACGCTTTACCTGTAAGCCCTTCCCAGAGGGGGGGGTAATTGTTATCTAACGAATGAGATAGGGATCTCATGAGTGTTTACAACAGAACCAATTTTTACTGTTTTGACTTATAATTTCTGTCATTTTGCTTCTTAGCAGTTACATTTTGAGCAATATTATGGCAACCTGCAAATTAGTACAATATATTTACAACATGCAATGACATTGCGAAAAATTTTAAAAAAATGAATGATATAAAAAAAAATTGTTTTGCGGGCCCTTTGGCCCTTTCGGAGCCCAATATGACCAAAATGCCAGAACTGTTAAAAGAGGCGCAGATGATTTTTTGGAAGGTCTTCCTTGTGCAAATGTTTTTCCAAAATAAAAAAACATGCTTAATGGAAGTATTTGTTTTTACCCCTACATAAGGGTTTTTCTCACTAAACTTTTAGAGAGGTGTTTCAACTATAACTAGTTGTTTAGTATTGTTTTTCCACCAAATTTTCCTCCCAGTGTTTGTTTGTTTCTAATTTACCTCCAAATTTTAAATTCAAAACTTGTATTTTTGGTGTGATTCGAACCATGGCACCTCCCATTCTAAGTCATTCCTCTATAACCACTTATGCTTCCTATGAGCGCTTAGGGTATGAAAATGAGAGAAATTTTGTATTTAAAGAAAAGTTCATTTAAATAAACCCATTTTTTTTTGCACGTCTAGTTTTTGCATGTCATCCAGATGGTTGAGGTGGGAGCTCCATGGATTCCGAGTTGAGGGAGGGGATGAATTTATGGTTAGCTTTGCCGTATAAAGTGGATCGTCGCCTTATTATCTCTGAGCCTTGGGGTTTTGGTTCCTTACCTTCGATTTGAGAAGCAACTGTATTCACCCCGTTATATCGATCCACTCTTTTCTGTATATGCATCTAACTTGTTATTTTGTATGCGTTGTTTTTTATTTATCACTATTTTTGTATTGTGTGCGCATATGTGTGATCTATGTTGGCAATGGCTCAACTTTTTGTGTGCAGGGGGTGCCCATGTAAGGCTCTAAAGACTAGTTCACCAAAACAACTCGGTAGGAGCTCAGGGGTGGCAAAACATGGTTCTGCAGGTATTATTTTTCGCGATCCTTGCTCGTTGTTATGGGGGACGACTTGGACCACATACAATGCCTTGCTCCAACACGGTCAAGATATGCGTTTTCAACACATCAACTCCACTCTCTAAAGTATTTAGGTGTTGAAAGGGCTCGGTTGATGTGGGGCTCGGCCTCGGTTATTCAACATTGAAGTCGCTTAAAATCTAAATGTAGCTCGGACTCGGTGGGAGACATAAGCTTTGACGGGGGCTCAGTGTTGAGCAATAGAGCTCACTCATGAAGGTGCAGATCCCGGTCCTAAGTATAGCAAAGAATCCTCCAAGTATAACAACTTGGGTAGTATTTAGCTGAAGCTAATATTGTACACTAGATTGAATGAAAAAATCCCTAATGGGGAAAAAATATACATACATACATACATACATATATATATATTAATTGATTTCTTTAAACCAAAAAAATCAAAAAAAATTTCCTGGTACAGAGAGCACCAGAGACAAACAAAATTCTTTCCATTTACCTGGATAACACATCGTGGTTATGAGGCTATAGGGAGGTCTGGGAGCTGTAGGAGGCAACACTGGCTCTCTGGTTAGCATATTTATTCTCCAAGACCTTTCTTTCCTCTGCACCCTTCACCACCTTGCTAGGATCTTCAATTCGATTTGGTACCAAATGTAGAATAGGGACTGAAGCCTGTAAATTATATTAATTAGAATCAACCATTTACACAGGAAAGAGTTGCAATACTTATAAGTATTGTACAACTGAATACAAACAAGAAACTAAGTTGCATAGGTGCAACCATATTCCAGATTACATAAGCTTCTAATATTACATCTAGGAAGCATAAATGAATAATTAAAATTATATTGTTAAAAAAATATAACCACACCCGTATGCAGACATAAAGACAATTAGATGGTTATGAAATAAATATAACCATATAACAACATTATTTAATTAATAACATTAATTAAATAATTAATTATATAATGCATAATTAATTAACCTAACACTATTATCATATGTCTAATTCATAGGGATTGTGCAATCATACTAGGGGAAAAATGTGATAGTGGTGTAAACAAGATTTACTATAAATATGCTAGGATTAATCACTACTATACATAGTGCAAAAAACATCTCCAATTTATGTCGATTTTTTTATCATTTCCCATTTCAATTTTTTTTTTCATTTTTAGGAAGAGAAAAAATGACACAATTGTGATGTCATAAAAGGCTACCCTCCCATGAGATATGTATTTGTAGAGAAACACTGACCCTTAATAGGCTAACAAATTATACAAACATTTTTTGTATACCATATTATTTGTGCATACCACAAACCTAAAAAAAACCTAATGCATGAAAAATTTGTAAACTACACACAAACATTAGCTTTGTGGTATACACACATTAGATTTTTAGGATTGCTTTAGGATTGTAGTATACAAAAATGTTTCTTGACAAAATGTTTTTAGTTTTGGGGTTTACACACATAGTGTGGTATTCACAAATGTGTGTATACCACAAACATAAGAAAACCTATGTGTGTATAAGAAACAGTTGTTTCTTATCATCTTGTTTGCGTCATTTGTCGCATACACGTAAAAACGTGAAACCCTTTGTATACTGCATATATTTCAAATACTTGTATTATATGACAGTCTTATTCCACAATTTTTCACTCCTAGTATCCAATGAAATCAAAAGCATCAATTTAGTAGTTTATATATGAGAATTTATTCATGGTTTTAATTTTTTTGCTAAATATTGTAATTTTAGCTACACATTTAGTTATATTATTCTTTCTCTAAACTACTAACGCATATGTTTTCTAGGATGATTGGTCCAAGACATTTGGTTTTATAAATCAAATTACTAAGCCTTGTTTTGAAGGGCCTCCTCTTGAAGTTGTAATCACAAAAAAAAATTCATTTAATTTAATTAGATTACATCATCTTTCTTGTGTGTTTTGTATCATTGTTTTTTTTTATCCCAAAGGTTAAACCATGTATTCTCTCCTCTTGTGTTTTAGGATGATCTTGAGGATCAAAAGTGGGTGGCCTTTCTCATTTTTGGTTTGATAGGGGTGACATGACAGTGGAAGTGACATCCACACACTTGTAATAGTCCTAGGAGTCTCGTGACCATGTAATTCACCTACATGCACATAGACACACCCCCTCGTGTTCCGACGGGGAATACAAATTATTTGAGAGCTATCGTTAATGGCTAAGCACTTGCTTGTTTTAAGAGCATAGTGAATTGAGGGGCTTCCATGTCCCAATAACCAGGTCTCAGACAACATCCTTTGCAACACAGACTTAGGCCCCACGTACCATGCAAGGTATATCAGGTACTCCCCTAGTGAGCTCATATATCCTAGTTTAGCAAACTTATTGGCTGTATATAAATATATTGTGCCAGGATATTGCACTCCCCTAAGACAACATCCTAGAAAACACAAGCTTGGGCCCCCATGTACCGTAAGGTATATCAGGTACTCACCCTATATGAGCTCATATATCCAAGTATAGGAAACCATTTAGCTGCATACCAAGCTATTATGCAAGGGACATAGCAATCCCCCAAGATCAATCACTAGCTGAACCCACATTGATACATAGGTGGTGAGTTAAGAGTTGCACCCCTTAGTGTGTGTTATTAAAAGCGGGAAATAGTTTCATTACAATCCCACTTCGATGAATTAGGGTTTGTAGTGCATTTTGGATGCTTGCTCGTGAACAACAATAACCATCATATCACCTTAAATTTTTAATCAATTAAACATCATCATAATCAGACCATCCTTAATAAAACAATCCCAACCTAAATCCCATCACCATCCTTAATCAACCAATCTAATGAAAACATGACCTCCTGTGTATACCACATATTAAAAATGGTTAAAAGAAAATGTACACAAATAGTAACAATACGAGTTTTAAAAGCATCTCTAACAAGGTTTACACTAGCAAAAATTCACCTTACTTTGCATGAGAAAGATCATACAAGGTTCATAAAATTCCTATATTGACTTGTATAAGAAATAATTGTACTAGTTTAC
Organism: Taxus chinensis; assembly: GCA_019776745.2. Classification (NCBI taxonomy): domain Eukaryota; kingdom Viridiplantae; phylum Streptophyta; class Pinopsida; order Cupressales; family Taxaceae; genus Taxus; species Taxus chinensis. The sequence goes on from CM034150.1 coordinate 898,018,995, forward strand.
CTGTTGGAAGGTTCTTTTTTCAACATTATGCCCTTCCTCCAATCTCTAATAATTATGATATTTCACCTACTTTGTCTGCTCATAAGTCATATATGTGTCATTCTCACCTTTCTCTATGTTTGACCATCTTCCTTCTTCAAGTAGCCCTTCATCCCATACAATAAAATTTATTTTATTTTAGCCACTATTCCACCTATTTGTCACATTTTAACCTTATTCATGCACTCTATAAAAACATCAACCATCTAGAAAAACTAATAGGAAAAGAATGAAAACTTCCACCTTTTACTATTTTTTGATCGAATTTTGATTTTTAGTTTCTCAAGTCGAAAGCATGCTTGCTTCATTAATGGGTATGAACTTATAGAATTTTGTTTCTAAGGTATTTGTCAACTCCAATAACATCTTCAAATAAAACCAAATGTGTACCCAAAATTTAAGGTTCTATCTCCTTGTTTAACTCTCTCAATTCCATTTTTATTTTGTGTTTCGTTCTATCACACCCTTAATAGGTTTTTGCAAGTAGATTGTTAAGCTGATGATATTTTATATGAGAACTTAAAAAACAAAATGAAAATAGAATTTAAGAAACTCGTTACACAGGGTTATAGATCTCCCTAAATTTTTAGATTATAACTTTCTTTTTTCACATATACTTCCTTTGTGAACCGACCCCTTCTTCTAGGGCCTAAGACTGTGAATTTTGTGTTCTTCCTCCAACTGTCAAGCATAAATATGAATTTCACCCTTAAAAATACTAAATTATTTCAACATCTTCTACATGAGATATTGATTCATGATATATTCATGCCAACTCATCCAAAGCATCCTCCATTCCTTATTTTCACTGCCCTGTCTATGTGCATGCACAAATTTCAGACCTCCAAATTCCCTTTCTTAACAACACTTAACTCAAACTTGTGAAGAAGTTACCACGACTAAAAATACAATAAAATTCTTCACCCAAGAGGGTAATCAGAGAGTCACAGTCATGGATTTATTTATGTCCTTTATATCATGCATGGTTATCACCAAATATAGAAACCAATTAGCTTCAATGTTGCTTCACCCTTAAAAATACTAAATTATTTCAACATCTACTACATTAGATCCCATTCATGATATGTTCATGCCAACTCGTGCAAATCCTCCTATATTCCTTATTTTCACTGCCCTGTGTATATACATGCACAAATTTCAGACCTCCAAATTTCGTTTCTTGACAACATTCAACTCAAACTTGTCAAGAAGTTATCACGACTATAATTGCAATACCATTATTCACCCAAGAGGGTAATAAAATAGTTACAATCATGGATTTATTGATTTCTTTTCTATCAAACACGGTTATCACCAAGTATAGAAAATAATTAACTTCAATGTTTCTTCCACAAAAAGATTCAAACATACAAGTTAAAATCTTGTGTCCTATTATTTGGACCTAAGGGTAACCCTCGATACTATTTTCTTATGGAACAATGAGAAACTTATCACAAACACTTTCAAATACGATCTCAATAAACTCCTTTCACATAGCAGAATCATCTTATATCATACTTTGCATAAGTGAGAATACATTACAAAAATTTTATAGGCTTGAGTTTGCACCATCCTATCATGAATGTATAGCTTTCCACTCACCGCAATGTGTCAATAGTCTTTTCATAGTTTAATGAATATACTCAGTTCATCCAAGAACCTTCAACACATATACAATAATAATTCAAAAGACTTGTAAATAATTTCACCCATGGATAATTTATAGGCCTTAACCAACAAACATGCATCATATTTGTATAAACATTCAACAAATATCAGAGATGTACATACCATTACCAAGTACCAAAATCTTACATAAACGTTGTTTTTTCTCCTTTCCTGAAACCTTCCTTGATTTCCAATCGATTGAGGAATGCATAATTTAGTAATAGTTACACAATTTATAATCCTTCTATTAGTTTCCAACCAAATTCTATACTCTCAGACCTATTGATCATTTGACTATCCTTAGGCTTATGCTAAGTTCATCAACTAAAATGCAAGTCCTTGACTTTTAAAATCCCACTAGGATCTTTCTAGACCCTTGATATGGACCCAAGACACATAATTAATCTTCACTTCATTCCCTTACACGCTTGTAGGATTCAATATTCTATCAAAAAAAACCATAGCGAGCGAAAATGACCTCCAAGACTCTAAATTTCACATTTGGAGGGAAATCCAATTATTCAAATTTTGAAAGACTTAGACTCAAACTACCAGAACTAAGTGACTCCTAGAATCAGTGTTGGTATTTTTAATTCTATCTAAGTCACATTATGCCCTCTTACTTCCTTCCAGCCCTTTACATTTCCTCTTAATCTTGTCTCACCGGTAAACTCTTTGATGACAAATTAAATGAAATAATCACCCTATAAAGTTTCATTATGTAACTCTACACCCATTTTCTTTTTATACTCCATTTACTGTTAATTTGCCAAATTTCTCCCAATTTCCCTTGGTTATGATTAAATCACTATGTACAGAGAAAACAATAGACATTTATACAAATGTAAAATAAGTTTCACATACCCATTACCCTTGATATGATTTGTAAACCTTACATCCACTAATTCAAAACTTTCTACCACTCCCCATAAGGCCATTTCACCTCCAAATCTCATTTCTTAGTATTTTTCTAACATGTTACTTCTCAGGCTACCTATAACTTCTAGTATAACTTTTATATAGGTTTAACAATGCTTATATGTGTCAATGATACTTACCCTCAAGCCATACATTACCATACATTGTGTCGAGCCTTGGGCTAGCATACTATCATCACACCCCTTTCTCTTAAATATGAGGATATCATTACAGTCTTGACTATTGTTCATAATTTATGCTCTTGGACATCCATCAATTCCTCTCCAATATTGTCCTTCAAACATATCTTATGTTTCTTGGTGCCATTCCATACCATGCTTTCTATTTGTTATCATGGTTCCCCAATTCATAATTATTTTCTGTTTTTATACATACAACTCTGTATACTCAATTTCATACTATGCATGTTACCCATCAATTAGGTCCAACTTGAAATCTCATATACAAAGGTTATAGTTTAATGAGGTCTCTTTAGGCTCCACATACTAAATATACTCCACCTATCTAGATTCCTCATTCCCCATGCTTTGAATAACTTTATCTACCCTACTACAAAGTGTTAAAACTATTGGTACAGTCATGCACTTGCATTTCACATGCAATCTCTTTCCAAGGGCCTAGTTAGCTTATAGCCTCTAACCACATAAACTGATTTGGATCTCAGATTTTTTACAAACAAACTAAACCAACAAATACATGAATTGGATACCCTCAGCTAGGTTACAAAACATATATCACATTCACCTGGGGTTACTTTGCACGATTCTGGACTTTCAATACCCTACACCGGAGGCCAATTAGGCCTTCTTAACAACAATGATTATTATAGTGAATAATTGGGGTAATAGTTTTATGTGGAAGTGGATTGAAACATCTCTGAAATGATCCCCACATGATGTCTACAGAGTTTTAGTGACTTAACTCTTTCTCTTACTCATCCATGCACTCCATTTACCCTATTCTCTATGTACAATATCATATTTTTTGATGCAAGTCCTTGTTTATATCTTTCACACTTGCGATTTAGACTTTGGGACTCCAAAAATCTTTAGTCGCTCACCAAGATATAAATGCTCCTAAAATGTCATCAATTTTTTATGGATAGAATTTTAGCTAGGTGATGCCCTCGTTAGGGCCAGAGAGAGAATAAATTTAGGGATACAACGACAACTTGATCAGTTTGAAAGACAATAAAAATTCATGGTTAATTCTCTTTCCAACCTCTAACTCACTATATCTTTATAGATCTTAAAAATATGAATTTAAGTTGGACTGTCAAATTTGGGGGTCTCAGTCAGAACAAGGTAGTGTGCATACAAGTCTTTAATAATAAGAAATAAACATATGAATCTTAGCCAAGATTACCTGCAACATCAATCCAACATATAAATTATTATATTCTAACCCCTATTAAATCCTCTTGAATATCTTCCATGATCCATTCTCATCGAATAGCTCCAATCTTATCTCGTTTTCTTCTTACTTGACTTACTAAACATCATATTCATAACTTCTAGATAGGATAAACAACCTTAAAAACTCTAGAATAGGATCAAATCTTATCCCTATACCTTCTCAATTCGTTCTCAACCAATTATATCTCATGATACACCTGAAGAAAAGCCTTAATTAGTCTTATGACACCTAATTTCCCACCTCTAGCATCACCTAAAACTCCATCATAGTTACGTTTATTTTTTACATTGAATTATTTAAGTAAAGTTACGTAGTCTTATCATAACGTAAATATACTTAAATATACCCTATGTTCCTATGACATCTTATTCTTTTGATGCTCATAACATAAACTTCTAAGGATTACAAGGGCTCAACAAGAATTTGTTCAGTTTTCACTACGCTTCAACCTCTATTACACATTAAATCCCTTATGTACAACATGTTTAGGAATCTATCAAGTCATTATACTTGTTAGTTAATAAACTTTTCAAATGTTTACCCAATATTTACCTTTCTAGATCCTTGTTTATTCATGCACACAGTAGTTCTTTAACTGAGTTCCCCCTATTTAGGATTTTTCTCACCATGCTTACTGATTACACGAAGTTTTTTAAATTATTTTATGTAGGATGCCATGAATGTCAAAGTACAAACAATTGTCTTTCCCTAGATTTTTAGGACATGGGAAATGGGAAACCACATTTTTCACAAGATGGTCTTGAATGGACACCGATTGGGGAAGACAATGGTCAGATGCGATATTTGTGCGGACAATCCCTCTAGACACAACTGGATGCCTTTATTAAAAGGGACAGCCATCTTAATATATTTGAGACAAATTTCATATGCAAGTGGAATAGGGTTTACCCTATTGCTGGAGGGATGACACGCTTGCCACATTTTTACCATTATGCATTGCATGTTTATTTATATTAACTTTACATTTAGTCATCCTTAGGAATAGTGTTTACATATGTTATTGTCACATTTTTCACATTCCGTACCTAATGTCATTATGCATTTCATTTTGTTTTAGAGCTACCAATGTGCTTACAGACCATGACAACAACAATAGGAACAAACCACCTACTAGTGAAAGAATTAGGAGGTTTTATAAAAACCGTGGATGTTAGTGTCATTTCAATGTGAAGGTTATGTTTGGTACACCAGACGTGGCACATATCACATATAATGTTATGTATCACGTTGATAAGAACAGTGAGTTTTTTCCATGGCATGATGGGCACAAGCTTGGATTCCACGAAGTGGTTCTGCTTCGAACTTGTCAAATGAATGTAAGAAAAAGATTGAATCTCTTTTTGCTTACTAGTATACCTATTTTCACCATTATCGAAAGGCACTACATGGGATCCGGAGTGGATGAGGATTGTCAACAAAAGGGATGATTACTTAACTAGGAAATATGTGTTGAACACATGGAGGAGTGTGAAGGGCATTAAATCCCAAAAGCACTAGCATGACACACACTAGTATCAATTTGTGACATGTCATAAAAAGGGATACAATTTTTTTTATTATCAGAGGTTGGTTGGGACTGACGTTCCTTTCATTGTGGGCCTTTAAACAACGTGGATTATTGAAATGATGGTTGATCACTCTCACAACTCCATCATCGCAATAGATGCTATGTTCTTAGCTAATAAATATGGGGTAAAGGACATTTTTGTCTAATTTCCAAGCATAATTGATGTTTGGATATATTTCTTTAAAGTCAATATCATACTAATAATAATTTCGTGTACACATTTGCATCAGTACCAATTGTATGCGCTTCTAGTTTTTGTACAAGAAAGAGGCTAGGGTTTCTGTTGCATGGGTATTTTTGTCCCGTAATAAAGTGGGACAACATATATGCATGGCTTTCTAAAGTCTATGTGAGGGGGAAAAGCAAAAGTGATGGATTGCACATTTCAATGAATTCATTACAAATTATGCGGCTTCTGAAATATAAGCTGTAAAGTATAAATTTACTAATACGTTTATCTATAAATTTTATAACACTAATTTACATCATTAACGACGTTATTATTTTTTTATCATGGTTGTATTCGGTTGTCGTGTCTTATCATGCATATGGTATGTCCGTAGGGCTTGGCTAAATAATATTTACAGGTTTTTTTCTTCATTTTTTCTAATATAATTTTTATAGGATTGGGTTTCATTTTTTTGTTTTTTAATTACTTATTATCACGCAATAAATTTCTTTATAGATATAAAAAGAAGTATGTGGGGTTCGGTTATGTTTTCATAGATCAAGGCGACGACAATCATGTGAACCATCAAAGACAATGAGCACATGACCTTTTTCCTCATTGACAGATTTCATGGAGGAGTTCAAAGAGGAGACAACCTTTATGGAGTATTTCAGAAATACATGGCTGTAAGCGAATGTAATAGTAATTGGTAACTACATAGCTACACTTAGATTCAATAATTCTTAAGTCTTCTCTCATGATTTTTTTTTGTTTCTGTGTGTAGCTATGTGGTCAAATAATTTTCACGTAACTTCACCCATGCCAATTAGGATACAAATTGCATCCATAGAATCTTACCATTATTTCTTGAAGACCTGATACATGTGGGATCGAAGAAAGAGATGCATAAGGAGAATGGATTGGTAATTGTACACATTGATGTATTTCAAGTTGAACCCCATTTACAAACACAAGAGGAAGTTTCAAGTATTAATTTTCTTGACAAATTAAAAGAAGGAGAACAAAATTTTGACTACCACCGAAAGGGGTAGAGCAATACTGGACAAAGATTGTTGTGCAAATGATATTATTCAAGGGTCTTACATGGTTAGAAGTTCAAACATTCTAGGGACCGATGGTATTCCATTTAGAGATTCGACCCAAATTTTTATGTTTGCGGTTATCCTTAGGTTACCAAAGGTAACACCTGCAAACATGTTGTGAAGGTGTCACTAACTTCAAAGGACACACAAGGGTAATGCATCTACTAGGGATCAAAATTTTAATGATGAGGGTGTAAGTTTTTCATTTCATTATTTCAACTATTTCGTACCATAGTTACCCTCATAATAATTTGTTGTACATCCTCTACAAGTATTGTTTTCATTGTAGATGACCATGTTGATCATGTTGTAGGAGCAGTTGAATGCATTAAGTGCCCAAAGATGATCCATCAGAGTAGGCCCCACATTGTGATTGAAAGTACATGCAACTTATTGTGAATGAATAGTGGTTTATATATCAACAATTTCACAATTACTAAATGAATTTTCCTCTTTGGTGGTAATTGATAGTGATGAAGGAATTCAATAGGAAACACAATACCTTAGTCTTGAGTAACATGTCAGAAACCATGAAAATGCATTGCAAGTGCTCAGTGAGTCTAAAGAGTTTTTCAAATCGTTTTTGGATGTGGTGCCATATAGTGATAAAAAAAATGTTTGCTTTTGGAGACTGTGTGCAATAGGTTAAGAAGATTTTAGATTACTCTCATTTCATTGCCATTTTGTTTTCATTCTTGATTATAGTGAAAATGAGCTATCTCCATTAGTTTTTGATGCTTGAAATTGAATTTGTGAGCTAAGAGAAGTGCAAAAATAGTCCAATATATTGTGTTGTTAGTATTTAGCTATTAAATGTTAGGATGATCAACAAATTCCTTTAATTGTGTTTGTATAGTTGAGATATAATCTCACCAAATATAAGAATTTAGGCCCAGACAAGGACTACCATAACTCAGTCAAGAAGATTCAGGGGATTTTAAGGGATTAGAGGTTAAATTACCTCAAGGAGAGGATCATAATGTGATGTATATGATGTTTTAAGAAGATACAATGAATAAAACGGCAGAGTTTGTCTATCTCTTTGATCATTTCTTGAATATTTGAAGTGTTCATACTATGAGATTAGAATTAGAGATGATTTGAGAGGTAATGTATATTAGAAAAGTAAATGGAGATCTTATAAAGTGGTCTTTGCAAGTATTATGTACATTTATAAATGCATTCTAATTGTAGGGCTATACTGTCTTGAAATAACCATGCAAGTAAGTGTTTGTGTGAGTTTTGATCTTGAATATTAATGAATCTAGAATTATTTGGTAATATCAAGTAATATGTGACTTGGGAGATATGAATTTGAATGTTCTAAGGGTAAAGGAATAAGAAGGATACACTATTTCCAAACACTGTTTCAAGTACTCTGAGTACATAGTCAAGGATAAGGCAAGATAGTGGATTTGACAAGCACTAGATGTGATTTTGTTTTCGGGATCACTCAAATACAAAGTAAATATGATCCTAAGGTGACTAGAAGACATATTGATTAAGTGTTACACAGGATAAAGGTCAATAGACCATATAAGGGTTTATTATATGCCTAGAAACCCTTGCAAGCTTAGATTGGGCAAGAGTAAAGTATCAAAAGGGAGTGATTTACAATACCTTCATGATTGATGTTAAGAAAATCATCTTTCAAGTTTTGAGACAGAGCTAATTGTGAAATTTGAGATCATGATTCATAATATATTGAAAGATATTAACAAAAGAGGTTTCTCGGGATGAGTAGTTGTCTAAAGTCAAGAAGCATTAGGGCTTGAAAGTAGAGAGGGAAAACCAATGCTTTTGAACCTAATTTTTTTTATGAAAATTGTTGAGGGAATTCTTAAAGGGATTAAAAAAAAGTTTTAAATATCCATTGATTATTTTTTGATGTAGGAGCATCCTTCTTGATGCTTAGAGAGCATAAATAAGTTTTGATAAGCCTCGAAAGGCATGCAAACATGTATTCAGAGTTAGTTTAGTTTCCCTCTAATTGTAAAAAATTGAAATCTCATGTTTTCATTGTGAAGAGGAGGACTAGATTACAAGCTACGAGAAATTTATTTGAAGCCTTGACATTGATTTTCAAGAAAATTACAAGTATTTTTGTGGTCTCATGCTTGAATTAGGGCTTGATATTACTCTAAAATTCCTACTTCAACATTTGGTAGACTCACTCAACATGCCTTGTTTCCATTCTTAGACCTTACTTTCCTTTCTAAGTATTTTTAATACTCAAATTTATCTCTAAACCCTAACTAGATGTAAATGAGCATGAGAGCAATCACTTCATTACACAACGTGTTATTATTCAATTCAAGACCTTAAATTGATCATGGGGGTTTGTATGCATCTATTTGGCAATACTAATTGAGAAATGAAGGAGTCTAAAGAAAAATTTCCTCACTACACGAGCCTTCATGTTTGTTTGACTACACAGAATAGGGTATGGAGTCTTTTCTTGACTCAATGAATGTCTCAGACTCTTATTCCTATATGGTAACCTCATGCATGTTCAAGATTAATTCTCTCAATCCTTCCAAGGTTATCACTCTTCACTATTATCTTTATAAAGATTAAAAAAATAATAGTTCCTTAGTGCACACTTAAAGTTTTAAGGTAATGCATAGTCACTCCTTCCACATCTTATCACATGCAAAAGAAATTTTTTGATTGCTTCACACTCAGTGGTACAAAAGAACAACCTCAAAGGATAATTAACATGCAAAATACCACCACATTCTCTGGTATATTTTTCTCAGTCACAGTCTAGAAATGATCTTTTAGCACTCATCATAGAGCATATTGAATAATACCATACCTCATTTTTTCCAAGGATCTTTCCTTGTCTTGAGCATGAGTTTTATGTCTCCAACACTCTTTGTTAAGTTCCACTACAAATCATTGGCAATTATTTCACAGTCTTGGTAAAACTTCAATCAGTAGATTCTCGTTATAACATCAAAAAAGGGGATAAGGCTATCAAATTCACGTCTATTTCAACAAGATTTAATAAAATTCCATACATAACACAGTTATGCCCTGCTAATCAACATGCATAAGACTTCCCAAGAACAATCAACAAATCACATAAGTATACATAGACAATTACTAGTCACAAAATGCATGTAAATATAGTTTTCTCATTTCTTGAAGCCTTTTCTTGATTTCCAAATGATTGGGAAGGAGATAGAGTATTTACATTTTCATCTTTATGTGAATCCCATCACTTAGCAAACGAATACACACCTTAAATGCATTGGTCATATGAGTGACCTTACCCTTATCATTAAGTTTTTTAGGTCAAGACCAAGTCATAGACTTTATAAACTCACATTATGCATTCTAGACCCATATATGGACTTATGAAACTTGATTACACCTCACTTTATCCCATTACATGCTTATAGGCTTCAAGGTCCCATCAAAACAACCATTACAACCGAAAATGGCCTACAAGGCTCCAAATTGCACTTTTGGAGGGAAAGTCAATTATTCAAATTTCCTAAGGAATTAAACTAACTTGATCATTGTAGAGGGGATACAGAGACCCTATTAACACCCTTAAACCTTATTTAGACTAGTTCAACCCAAAAATTTCATAACATATACAAAATCTCAAAATTGTCATGTTGGTGAGAAGATGCTCCTGCATCAAACTAGCTAAGAAACTTAGGAAGAAAGTTGAACTAGGTAGGTATAAGTGAACAAAGAAGGAGAATGGACTAAATCAGTAGTTAGTGGACTGAATTATGGTGTTTATATGGTGATTAACGGTGCATGGAGTTCATATGAATCACTTAAGGAAAACCTAGGAAAGAATATCAAGCTACAAGCCTTTCCAGGCTTTAAATTAAGAATGCTCTAGTGTTGAGTTTCCTTGAAGGATCAATATAGGTTCTTCTAACATACAATGTGAGTTGAGTTGAATGAATAGGGTACACCATCTAGTTTATGTTATTAACATTTACATGTTTTTTTGTTCAGATATAATTTGAGCATACTTTGATGTGTTAATACAACTTTATTCACTCCTCCTAAATGTAAAGCCCAAATGATTTATTCCCATGTGTCAAAAGGAAAAAATGTATGCAATAATTCATTAAGTTAAGTGTCTTATATGACATAGGTGCTTTACTTAACTAGCTTCAAACTATCTACCCAGGTTCTAGAGCCATTTGTTGAGGTTCTGGAGCTATGTCCATTAGTTTCAGAACACATCCTTTTTGGATTCTGTGTAGATAGATTGTATTCGTGTCACATTGAACTGTTCACATAGCCATAAACCCATTCATTTATTAAAGAATGATCATTCATTAATTATTTACATAAACCTATATTTTGTTTGTCTCACATACATGGACCTTTGTAATACCATGTGGTAGTGTTGTTTGTGGTATACACATTGTGTGTATACCACAGAAGAGATGAGAGGTGGACATTGTTGAATCCAAGATATTGATATTGATATGAATTTGTTTTTCCTCACGTATTGGTTTTGATATTGATATTAATATTGATTTTGGTATTGGTAATAATAACTAAACCCATTCATCTTGTAAGATATTATTCATCATCACAAATTATCTTAACATGTATTCATTTTTGGCCTACTACAATGAATACACTAAGTAAGTAGTCATTCAAAAAATTGCAATGTTCTCATCCAGTCCAAATTTTATAATTGAATAGTTAGTTGTATTTGTACTTGAATCATTCTTAAAAAGTAAATTATGTATACTTTTTCTTTAATTTATTACTATAAATGTTTTTTCATTTTTATATGACAGTTTAAAAACACCGAAAAGGATTGGTCAAACAAAATACACTCAATTCTTATATTCAAACAATCAAATACTTATACTGTTATAATTTAATAGCTTAGATATTAAGAAAGAAGAAAATAATATTGAATTCTCTCAAGGTCTGAGAGTTTTTAAGGGATATTTGACTAATAAATAACATTAAGATGTTGACCTTCCAAGTTGTTAAAGATACATTCGTAGAGCACTAACAATTTTCATGCTAAAAATTAATCAAAGGAACAACATATTAGTTGAGTGTAATGTATGAAATATATTCATTCGGGTTAACATTAACTACATTAAAATTCATCTAAAACATATATCAATATTTTTCTATGTTAAATAATATGACTATAAGAAATGCATATGCTAGTATAAATTCTAATATGTATCTAGTTTATAAATATAATTTCATTTATTAAACATTGTGATTTTAAATATGTTAAAAAGAGTGGCATGCCTAAACATGTTTAAACCATGAATGTGTATTATAAAATAAGTCTATTTTGTTCTCAATCAGAGAACAAATTGGTGAGATAGTCAACTTTAAAGTATGTCATGAGGCTCATAGGTTTATCATGAGTGTGATTATAAGTTACTATATACCATGTATTCTTACATCTCAATGAAAAAAATAGCAACTTTCCACATCCATTGATTATTGTGGAAGTATGTAAAGTGACAGTGACATGTGATAAAGGAAAATTACACTCTTACAAAATATGCCATGTTGGTAAAATCAAACATACAATATTTTCTAGATCTAATAAGTCTTGTTCCCTTGGCAGTTTTATTAGATCCTTTACCTAATTCAGTATCTATAATTCTCATGCCTATTGATTCAAATTTTAAATAGAAATGTTGGAGCTTCACTGAACCTTGGAACGACTTAAACCATATGTTGTTAATACTGTATATAAAACTTTCTATATCCCATCTATAGAATTGACCATTTGGATTGGTATGTTTATACAAATCAGAAAGGGATTCATTAGAGCTCTTCTCTCCTAATTAAATATTCATGGCAACTTGATCATCTCCAGTAAGATATTGAATAGTAAGTTTTTACCGGTGAATAGGTTATGGGCAATTAAAAACTAAAAAGGAAATTAGAGCATGCATCAAACTACGATATCATCCTATTGACTCTCAAAGAGTTTTAGGTAATGGTAACTTCAAATAAATGAAAATTATAGGACATCATACAATTATAGTAAGAACACGTGAATCCAAAACATAAAGTAAAATATTGTCAAATATTATCAATATAAAAAGATCTATAAGCAGGGAAAACCTGAGAAAAATAAGAACATCCATAAGCACGAGAAAAAACTCTATATCAAGGAGGAAAGTAGCTCATCTAAAAAAATAATGTGAAAACATATCTACCAGTGATAAAGAATAATATTTGTTCATAACAATGGAAATAAAAGGGGACATTTTGAAAATCGAATAAGATAATGTTTCAAAAGAAGAAGAAGATGAAAAATTTGAAGGTGAAGTGGATCTTGAATAAGAGCTCATTTATGCCCTAAATGAGATCAAGATACTTAAAAAGAAGAATCTGGAACAAAAAAAATGGTTTCAAAAATATGAAGAAGAGAAATGTGTCTCAAAAATAAAATTGTCACAAGGCCTTGAAGAATCTAAAAAGATTATCATCAACCTAGCAATTAAACTAGAAGAGGTGAAAAAGATGGAAGAAGAGGTGAGAACCCAGTTGAAGATAAAAGAAGAAAATTGTGAGAAGCTAGAATATGAAATTAGTTCCTTAAGGGAAAAACTAAAAAACATTATCCCAGTTGAAAAGTTACTTGAAGTTTGATAAGAGCACTAAAATGTTGGATGATATACTCAATTTTCAGAGGTTACCATTCGACAAGACTGGTTTTAGATATGAAGAAAACTAAAATAATATCCCAAAGAGCCACCAAATATGTCAAACACACACAAGCCAAAAATTTATGCTAATGCTCTTAAAATTTCCATTAGAAATGAAAGAAACACGAATAAAGAGATTCATGTTCCTCATAATACAAGTGCCCCAAATGAAAATAGTAAGAAGAAAGACATTCATGTTCCTCATAATACAAGCATTCCTCCCAAAGACAACTAAAAAAAATGCAAAAGCTCATTTCCTCCAAGGTGGCATCACATGACCATGTTCTAGAACTCTTTCTATGGATATTGTTTTTCATGTAATAAATTTGGTCACAAAGCAATAGATTGTAGGACTCGTGTAAGAAATTTTAGTAGAAATAAGAATGCATGTTCTTATGTATCCTCAAATAGAAACTACAATTCATTTGAAACTTTAGTGTATTATAATATTATATGTTATAAGTGAAACAAATATGGACATATAACATGTTTTTGTAGAAGTGGGTTTGTGGAATATTTCAAGAATACAAATAATGAGGAAATTATGGATAGTCAAAAGGATGAACTTGAAAAATTTTGGAAGAAGAAGTAAGAGCAAGAAAATAATAATGAGAAATCCATACTTGTACAAACCGCATTTCATGCTCAAAATGAAGGTAATCAATGGTACATTAATAGTGGTTTCTCAAGCCACATGAATGGGGACAAGAGAAATTTCCTCACCTTGAAAGAAGTAAATGGAGGTATTGTGAAATTTGGAGATAATGCTATAGCAATAAGATCTAGTAAAGGTATTATTATCCTATAATGGAAAATCAAAAATTTAAAATATCTTATATATTAAAGGATTGAAACATAATCTTCTAGGTGTAAGTCAAATGAGTGGTCAAGGATACACTCTCATATTTCATGTTAAAGGTTGCTGATGTAGGGGCATCACACTAAGCACATCAAAGTTTACAATTTCTCAATCAAGTCTTGTTTATGAGGACAACACAAGTATGTTAGTGGATGATGAGGTATTAAGAAATTCAAGTTTAAACTCTTCATTTTTACCTCTGTAATGAATTCAAATTGGAAGAGAATGTAAATGAGCCATATGGGGTTTAGAGAGTATATGTGGTTGTGTGTGGAGTCTAATTACATGGTAATAGATCCTAGGATTTGAAAGATTCATTTGAAATGTTAAAAATAATGTAAAAATGTCAATAATGTGAAAAGAGGCATATAGGAAGTTGAAGAGTCACAAGGTGACAACCTTGACGAGTCTTATAAATTAGTTGCAATACTGAGAGTAGGTGCATGTATAAGAAATTTGAATATAGGAGGAGTAATAGTAGTTATACATTCATTCCTCATAGTGGAGGATGAAGGAAATATTGGAGAAGTGTTGAAGCATCACATTATATGAAATACAATGATAAGATAATACATACTCTAGTTTTGTGTTTTCATGGTACTCAGTCGAGGTATAAATTTTGGCTTGATATCCTTCTTATTTTGTATGTTCAAGTACTCCTCATTTAAAATGGAATCCTAAAATGAAATCAAACTAAGAGTTAAAGGAATAAGTCTATGTTTTGAGGAATTAGGTGTGTGCAATGCATGCATGATCTTGTTATCAGTATGGGTGTGATGACACCCTAAAATTTTACTAAGAAAATTGCATGACTAAACAAGGGAAGAAAACACCATTTCCATCCATCTAGCCAAGGATCTAAGTCTAGGAATGTAACATTAAGATAGAATCTTAAAAATATGAAAACAATAAAAAATCTAACTAAACCTACTAATATGCTTGAATTACCTAACATGGGCCTAAATATACCTAAGAGGGGAATCAAATGGTTATGGTTGCTACTCCAAACAAGGTGAAATTGCCTCTCCCAATGAATACTTGGTAATTTTGGATATCCATCTACTAACCCCATTGGAGGCTTTAAGAAAGAATTAAACTTGGCTATATATCATATTTATTATATAAGATGCAAATCAAAGAATGGTGTAAAGTATAAAGGAATGAGGTGCACCCTTTTTATATTTTTCCTTTTAGGAGAAACTTTTATTTTGGTGCATGTGGGACTAAAATCCCCAAATTAGATTAGAATTACTAATCATGATTAGGCCTTTCTAATCACAATTAGTGAATTACCAAGTGATTAAGAGGTGTGAAGCCCCTAATAAACCACTTAGGGTCAACTAGGAGGCTAGGATAAGATTTTAGTGCTTTATGAGATGTTTTGGAGGTGAGTGGGGTGATTTTGAGTGGTTAGAAGAGGGGTTTGAGTCAATACGAGGGTATATTGACCAAAACAAGGGCAAAATAGGCTTAATTAGCTAATAAACACTAATTTTCTTTTTTTGAAGAGGATTTTGACTTACGATTCACCGTAAAGTGGCATCCTAAATGTGAAAGGGGTCACACAATAAAAAACATGGTGTTAATTGGCTCAATTGGTAAGGAACGTTAATTAATTAGCGAAAACCACTAATTATAATGGATGTGGAAAGAATGAGAGTGATTTGCATGCATTTTGGCAATAATATTGCAAAAGTGAAATTTAGGTGTCTACAGGGTGTCTTTGAATCTTTGCATTAGAATCATGCAACAATTCTTGTGTATGTTTGGGGAGACTAATAAATTCTCTTCAGGAGATTAGAGAGGTTGTGGATAACACAATTTGGGTTTTTCATAACATGAAGTTAAGACTGTATTGATTCGTGTTTGGAATGAACATATGATACATTGTTCTTGTAGTTAGTACTGATGTGAATCAGGGTCAATAACACGAGGTATGGTGAATGAATAATTCTTGGTAATTTTTATAAGGTAAAGGACTTATTAATTATCTTACATATATGAAACCCTTGATGAGAAATCAAACTAGAATAATGCAGTACAATTTAAAGAAGAGATTGTATGTTCCGTTTTACAAGTGTATGTCATGAACTTGATTAGAATCCTATAAGAGATCTATCATCAAGTGTAGGAGACTTGAAAGGAAGATAAACTAATGACCCAACTTAAGCACCCTACTTTTTATCATGAAACCCTGATTTTTCTAAATCTATGATCATCCATATCATGCAAATCATGTGGGTTTTGACTTAATGACACTTCATTGTTAAAAATAACATGGAGTTGGGTGTATAAAATTCCTTCATGAAAAATTGGGAGTCTCAACTCGAGTTTCCATGAAAGTTATAGCAAAAAATGATAATGGAGAAAAAATGATTAATGGATAAATACAGGACAAATCCAAACTTTACATCCATCTTTTCCATAAGTAATTAGTTTATATCATTTTCCCCTATGTCTACATCATCGGATTTTATTTAAAATAATTAAAAGTGTAAGATAACATGAAAATATAAATTACTAATCATTTTTTACTGCTAAAAATATGTAACTTCATACAACATACATTATGTAATGCAATATGAGAAAGTAAAATGATATTTAGCTCCATGCAACATACAAAATGCAATGCAATACGAGAAATTAAACCAACTAACCTAACAGAGAAACTAGTACAATCACACGTACTCAAACAAACAACGTTTAAGATAGTTGCACCAATATTTTTTTTATCAAGCTACAGTTCCCAAATGTTCATGTTGTAATGAAAAGGGTTAAAAATGATGCCCCAAGAAATAACACATGCAAAGGAAAAAATGGAGGACACAAGTAGTCCCATGGAAAATATTTCGTGCACTATGAAGTAGTATCTGACAACTCACTGTTGCATGGGAGTACCAACATAGTATGCAATCAATATTTTTTTAATGGAGGTTGATCACGATGATCCACAAGTTGTTTAAGACCAAAACAAGAAAGAATCGTATAAACATGCTTTTGTAAGACTTATTTCAACATTTGAGGATGATGTAATTGACACGGGATTTAATTGGATATATGTTGGTTACCAATTTTTGTAAAATTTTAAATTTTTACAATTTTTTTTCAAAAATTTTGATTATTTTCATTTTTATTTTATTATTATTATTATTATTATTTGAATTTTATAGAAGAAATTACGAAGTTGTAAAACAATGTTAAAAGTGATCGCAAGGCAAAAAAAATGCCCCAGGTAGTAGAAGAGGCGGCTCAGAAGCAAAAATATGCCCCAACATAGCAAAAATATGTCAAAAATAATTAATTTTTAAAAATAATCATCGCGGCAAGTGTTAGAGGACTTTTAGAAGATATACAGCGGTCTCGAGGCACTTTGGGAGTGAGAAACACACTACAGGATGGAGAAATGAGCATATAAGCCACCACGACAAGTCATTTTACCGCATTTGCTCATCCTTTGACTACTGAATTGAGCTCTAACCTATGGGAGGAAATGGTGAGGATAGTGAATCGAAGGCACCATGTGGACCTTGTGAGGGACCACCTGAGACTTTCAACAGATGGACCACAGGTAAAAAGTTATCCATTTTACCCTAGCAGTTCAAATTTCTAAAATTTTAATGGAAAATATGCATTTTAGGTTAAATTTAGGGAAAAACTGGGGGCGCCTATGTTAGTTGTGTTTATGCATTTTTTTGTTTTTCTTGCCAGTATGGGCCCCTGGCCGCCTGTGATGGCTTATTTTTTCACTTTTGTGAGATTTTTCTACCAGCATGGGTGCATGAGCACCTATGGTGGCTATTTTTTTTGACATGTGTGTGCCAACATGGGCACATGTGCTGAGCATTTTTTTTGCCACCATGAGCGCATATGTTGGGAAATTTTTGAGTTTTTTGCATTTTGTTTTCCAGCAT
Source organism: Taxus chinensis (assembly GCA_019776745.2). NCBI lineage: Eukaryota > Viridiplantae > Streptophyta > Pinopsida > Cupressales > Taxaceae > Taxus > Taxus chinensis. The sequence goes on from CM034150.1 coordinate 898,037,370, forward strand.
GGGCGCTTGGGTGCCTATGCTAAGCAAGTTTAATGAGTTTTGTTTATTTGTTTGTTAACATGGGTGCCTGCGTGCCTATACTAAGCAAGTTTTTGAAATTTTTGAGATTCTCTGCCAGCATGGGCACCTGGGCGCTTGGGCGCCTGTGCTAAGAAAGTTTTTGAATTTTTTGAGATACTTTTCCAACATGGGCTTCTGGGCACCTGTGCTGAGATTTTTTTTGAAATTTTGTAAATTCTTTGTCAACATGGGTGCCTATGATGAGAATTTTTTTGAAATTTTGCATTTTTTGAGCCAGTATGGGCATCTGGGTGCTTGTGTTGAGCAAGGTTTTGAAATTTTGAATTTTGTGAGCCAACATGGGTGCCTGGGCACCTATGTTGGCCTAGTTTTGGATTTTTTTGGCTTGTGTGAGGAAGCATGGGTGCTTGGGTGTCTATGCTGACATACTTCTTTATCTTTTCTAGATTTTATGAGCCGACATGGGCACTTGGGCGCTTGTGTTGACCCTGTTTGTGATTTTTTTTGAATTTTTGATTGCAGCATGGGCACCTGTGTTGACCCTGTTTGTGATTTTTTTGAATTTTTTACTGCATCATGGGCACCCAGGCACCTATGTTGGAAGTGTTTTTTAATTTATTTTTTATTGCGCATTGAGCGCACAGGCACCCATGCTGAGAGCATGACACTGGTGCACACACAAGGGGTGCCTACGCATAAAAGGCAATTTAAAATTGCTTATAGGCAAAAACTTGGTTTTTAGAAAACCCCACATAGAAGAAAAAGGTGAATTCTAGATAAATTCGACAATGGAGTAGAATAATAACACACTAAACTCGACGTTTTTAGAAGAAATTGCTCAATAGAATAGAAAGACAGATTACAACAATTGACTTAACTGGCTCTACAGCTGTATTTGGATGTACTAGGGACGCGGGAGTGACATGTACGACTTCAGACTTTTGAGGTGACGCTTGGAATTCAGATCGGATTTTCGTAGAGATCACCTTAGAGGTGACATGTTTATCCTATATAGCTAGCATACCCCATATCTCTTTTGATCACAGCCTTAGCTGACATGGCGCAATGAGAGTCAGACTTTTAGACTTCCGACCGATGAGATGAGCGTGACACTAGAGGATGTTTGGTGGATCCTACGAGTTTCGATCTAGGGTCATTTGATTACTTACGATGGTTGCTCAGACCAAGTTGAGTGCTACATAGCCATGATATTTGGATTGACTGAAATTCCCCACCAAGGTATGACAATTGTGGTTAGTAGATGTATGGTCAATTTTTGGCTAGGATGGGTCCTTGTATACTTATTATCTCTTGTCAACAACGTGTTGTTTCCTGACAATACTGATGCTTGATTCTCCCTGGGTCTCATTAGAGTGATCCACGACCTACTTCAGGGCATAGTCTACTGCTAGGGTCAGTGTATACTGGCTCACTTATATTCCGATTTACATTTGATATCCTATCATGGTCAGAGGACACTGGGCCTTGCTACTTTGTTATAGATCTGGGATTGGAACCATATTTCCATTGGACATCCTTTAGGAACATTGAGAGCTTCGATTCTTGGAGATCCTTCTCTCATGGGTTGGGTTCCTGATGGAGATGACATTTGCAGCCACAGGGGACACAAAGATTACTTCTGACAAGCATTGGATGAGCTACAACCCCACATGATCACATGGCGGCCATACAAGCTATATGAGTGGCCATAAGATGCAGATGACTTGGGGACAGCTGCAGTAGACCACTTTATTATTGGGAGTAGAAGCCATGTATTAGAGTGGTATAGGCTGGACTAGGTTCACCATCAGTTTGATCTCATCCAAGAGATTCTTGGTGATGAGATGTGGGTATGCGTGCCGCTACAGAGATATTTTTGACATGGGACCGCAAATTAGGTTGGACTCGATCCCTTGCGATATTTTCACAAGTAGTCTCATAGCCTTGGGTACAACAAGTACATATAGTAGATTTGGGTACTACACCAGACTATGCAGCTTGGTACACGTTAGTGTTGTCACGTCGATTGTCTATTTCTCAGGAGATATTAGATGCATCATAGCATGATGATTAGGATCTATATCCACCAATAAAGGCATGGGACATAGATACAGGTAGTACCATACATGGGGGTACCAGTGCAGGATCCTAGTGCATGGACCTTTATCACCCCCTCACGTGATTCCATAACATAATCCACCAGGAGGTGGAGGAGATGACTGACATGATGAGGATATGGAGGAGGAATTTCCAGACATTCATGATACACAGGATGCATGGGCTATGCATGATATAGCGGATATGCAGGATATACCTGATACACATAATGTTCAAGATACACATGTTATAACTAGATACATAGGTTGTAATAGATACACAGGTGACCATTTCTTGCAGCAACAGCTTCAGCAGGTTATAGCCTTACAGTTCTAGATGGTAGTCGAGAGAGATCAGGCCATTTCTGAGATAGATCAAGCCCTTGTAGATGGGGATCAGCTTGTGAAAGAGTGAGACCGAGTGATGGTAGATATCCTAGAGCCACAGGTAGAGCGAGATCATGTTATAACAGAGAAAGATCAATTGCATGTAGAGTGAGACTAGCTACAGGAAGAGTGAGATCAGCTATAGGAAGAGTGAGATCAGCTACAGGAAGAGCAGGACCGAGTGATAGTAGATATCATATAGCTACATGTAGAGTGAGATTTGGTTATAGAAGAGTAGTCACATCTGCTGATAGAGCTAGCTAGTATTAGGGCAGATCCCTTACAGATGGGGATCAACTTGTGACAGAGCAAGACCAGGCCAGGACAAAGTGATACCAGGCCCTTGCAGAGCGAGACCAAAGTGATGGTAGATAGCCTACAGCCATAAGAAGATTAAGATCAGGCTATAGCAGAGCGAGATCAGATACAGGTAGAGTGAAACCAGCTACAGGCAGAGTGAGATTAGCTCTAGGAAGAGTGGGACCGAGTGATAGTATAAAGCCTAAAACTACAGGAAGAGTGAGATCAGGCTATAGAAAAAGTAATCATAGATGCAGATAGAGCTAGCTAGCATTAGTGTAGAGTGTGGTACACTGCAGTAGGAAGACACGTCCTCAGGTATGTAGTTGATGATTAGGTTACAATGCTACTATAGTCAGGTGAGGCTACCTATTATAGGATGCAGTACTACGTGGTCGTTACTGGCCAAGCGAAGAGTTCCTAAGTATAGTCAAATAGCAGGAATTAGGTCATGGTCTAGATCCCATATACCATCCCAATCAATGTGATCTGTAGAGGGTCCTTCAGGACATGTAGACTTTAGATCAGCATCCAGGTCAGTCCAGCCTAGGTTAGTTCAAGCCTGATGTAACTTCTTCTACATGTTCAGCATCTCGGATGCCCCTACCTAGTAGTCTTCTTGGAATAGGAAGTCCCTGACGTGGGTGAGATTCATGGTTGAATCTCTTATTAATGTGTTAGATGTATTACTTTCTTTTTGGTGTAGCACCTCGTGATGAAGGCATACTTTTATACGGATGTATGTATATTATTTTTTATCATGCCTCGTGATGAAGACACTTTTTTGTATAGATGCTTATGATGACTTTCCATCAAATGTATATGGACATTTATATTTTTGATGATATATATGATGATAGATGGATTATTGATGTATCACATGTTGTATGAGATATCATGCTTAATCTATTTCATTATGTTTATATTTGTTGGTGTGTGTTATTTTCCGCATCATTAGGTGAGTCATCTCACTTAGGTGAGATTGTAGGTCCACATGTCATTTAGGGGTCATTATGAGATTCTCTTACGCGTCAGTGTGTTAGTGCATCATATGCATCATTAGGGAGTTACACTTCTATTCTGGGAATGTAACTCCCCCTCTCCACTTGATTTGTCATGATTATAGCATTGGGGGTTACTCAGCACCTCCTATATGTACACCCTTTTGGATCTATGATATTGAGGAGAACTTTGTGACTTATCCAAGTTCTGCCCATTTGTTGAATCTTTACATGCACATTCGGTTGATGCTCGCTCCTCCCGAGATATCTTCACGTTGCCATTCACACGTCTGTTGATGTGCACATCGTCCCTCATGATCCTCGCTTGCAGGTTTTAAACCCTCTTTCAGTATCACATGTTAGATTATGATATAGCCTTAATTGATATCATATTATACACTGATGAGATACTTTGAGTAAAACATGTTTATATTTTTTATATTGGTGTGGGGAGGATAGATTTGTGATCATGCGCAACCCCTCTTGCCCCATTGGTGATAGGATACTTGATGATTAGCCTTTAGTATACATGTGTGATGTATACTTGGCATATTTTTTTGATATACGATGTATAGATGTGATGGATATATACGATATGATGATGAAATTATAACACAATGTACAAGTAAAAATTAACAAGCACAAGTTTAAACAAATCTAATCAAAGCAACACATGTATTTACAAGTATGCAATAAAAAATGGACTCATTGCAATACTCTATAGACTAAAGTGATATTCAATCTAAGTAAGCAAGTGAATCCAATTTAAAGCATGTAATACAAAATATTAATGCAGCTAAATCCATACAAACCAACAACTTAAAGTAAGAAAACCACTACTTTGTTTTTATGGGACAGTTTTGGGACATTTTTGGTTGTTTTTGGTCTTTATTTCTAAGAAAATTTTCTATTGTTTTGGGGTTTTCTATGAAACGTTTTTTAATGTTTTTGGTTTTTTCAAGGAGCATATCTATATGTTTTTGGGATTTTCAAAATTTAACTTAATTTTTTTGATGTTTTCTCAACAGTTTTCCATAGAAAACGTGCAAGGAAATGAAAAAATATGGATGCCCCCAGTGTTAGATGGGATGTACAAGGGCATAATGCCATGTGGTATATGAAACAATGGACACTGTGAAGTTGTCCCTAACATGAGATGGGTTCATTAAATGTTAAATTCTCCACACTCAAAAGCTTAGATTAGCCGGATTATGGGAAAAAAGGATAGGCTCACAAGGGACTCAAATGAAGGTAAAGATCAACCTAGGACAAATTTCTCATACGCCTAAACCTGAACTGTTTGTGAACAACGGACCTCCCTTGGCACCGAAAGCTAGTTTTCACCAAAGGACTTGTCCAAAGTTCCACAATTGTGTGGTTTTCACTATTGGATGTACCTTTTTATTTATCTTTATCTTTTTATGTTTTTATACTTTTATGTTTTTCTTAGTATTCTACAGAGACCCCATACTTAAGAATAGAAACACTTAAGATGCATTACATTCATGGGTTCTTGAAGCTCTTGGCCATTTGAATAGGCCAGCTTATAGGCACCTAAACCAAACTTGGAAACCAAAATGTATGGTCCTAACTAGTTGGGCTCAAATTTCCCTTTCTTTTCTTGATCTTTATTAGTGTTCATCTGATTCTCTTTCGATAACATGTCTACTACCTCAAACTAACGAGGTATGACCCTCTTATTGTAGCTCTTCCACAATCGATCGTGATATAATTTTAGGTGGTTGAAAGCGCAAAGGTGTTTCTCATCCAATAGCTAGAACTCTTCTAGTCGAGATACTCTATAGTCCTCTTCATTCAGGTAATCCCTTAGCTCGATACACAAAGAAGGGATCTTGATCTCTAAAGGTAAGATGAATTCTAAATGGAATACTAATAATATGGATTTACAACTGTAGGAGTGCAGGTAGAAGTTATGAATGGCTAGAGGGAAGGGTGAATTTGCAGATACCAGTTACAGCCTGTTGTATTCACCATTTTCTCCATAATGTGAATTAAGGTTTTGTTGCAAGCTTTTTCCTTCCCATTACCTTGAGGGTAACAAGGGGTTGAAAACTTAAGGGAAATTTGAAAGTGTTTATAGAGTGCTTTAACATTTTTATTCTTGAACAACTTACCATTATCAATGATAATAGAAGAAGGGATACTGTATCTGTAGATGATATGATTCATTATAAACTTAGAAATTTGGGGACCTTTTGTATAGGTAATAGGAAAATCCTCTACCAATTTTGTAAAGTAATTAGTGGCCATTATAATGAACTTTTGACCATTCGAGGAGACATGATTAAGTTTCCCTATTAGATCGAGACCCCTCTTTGAGAATGGCCAGGGTGTCGTGATTAGTTGTAAGGATTGGGTCGGCACATGTATCAAATTGTCATACTTTTGGCAATCCACACATTTCTTCACATGTTGACAATAGTCATGATCCTTGGTAGGCCAATAGTATCCTACTCTGAGATTTAATTTTCAAGGAAAATCTCATTAGTATGAGATCTATAGATTCCCTCATGCACCTCCTTGATTGCTTGGATATATTCATCAGAATTTAAATAGTGCAACAAATTCCTTGGCGGAAGAGGGTACCCCAAAGTAGGTATAATGGGCTATACGCTGGATGAGGTTGTGCTTTTCAACACGGGAAATGTTCGTAAGGAAGGTTCCATCATGGAGATAGTTAAATATTCCACCATACCATGGTGAAAAGGGACCAACAACTTCACACACTAAACAAGAGTCCTGTTATGTCATATGTCATTGTTCTTATATTTTCAACAAAGAATGGTATATCATTGTTTTCTGGTAGAATGCTCAACATAGATCCTATCGTAGCCATGGCATCTTCCACTCTATTATGAATTCTTGGTATCTACTCAAATGTTATCTTCTCAAATAATTCTTTTAAGGAATTAACCATTCTTTTATATAGAAGAAACTTTTCATCTTTAACCTTCTATTCATCTGTGGATCTGTTTGATAATAATCATTGAATCACCAATGTATTTTACTTGTCTGATATCCCATTTGATGGCTAGCTTCATTCTTACAATGAGAGATTCATATTCTGCTATATTTTTCATGCAAGGTAATCCAAGTCAAAATTCCTATGGAATCAAGTCTCATGTGGGAGTGATTAACACAACTCCAACACCTGACTCATGAAAGGTAAAAGAGTCATCAAATTACAATTTCCAAAATGTAGATTCTTCAAGGTACATAATGGTGCATCCAGTAGTTCTAGAATTAAGGTTTCAATACCTGGTAGCGGAGATTTTTCTAGTTGATCTGCTAACACATGTCATTTTACTAACTTTTGATGATTGTATTCAATGTTAAAGTCACTCAATAAGATGATCCAATTATCCATCTTTACGGTTAATGATGGTTTGGACAATAAATACTTTAGAGGGTCAACCTTTGAAATAAGATTGATTTTATTATCAAGCATATAGTGACATAGCTTCTGGAAAGCAAACACCATGGCTAGGAAATCTTTCTCGATTTGTGGATAATTTAGCTCATATGCTACCAATGTTCTACTCAAGCATTATAAAACCTTTTCTCTCTGCTCTTTGTCATATTGGTCCAATAGTGCCCAAAATGTAAAATGTGTAGCAAAGATATAAAGTAAGAAGTGTTCTCTTGCCATGGGTAGCATGAGAACAGGGGGTTTGGCCAAGTATTATTTAATCAAAGAAAATGATTGTTGTTGTTCTGGTCCCCAGTTCAAATTAAAATCTTTATTAAGAAGATGTGTAAATGTATGACACTTATTTGTTAGCTATGAAATAAATCTTCTGATGGCTTGAATTTTCCCTTGTAAGCAACACAATTGTATTATATTTTTAGGGGGAGGCATTTATGTGATAGTCATGAAATTTGTAGGGTCTACTTCTATTCCTCTCCATGACACAATGAATCCTAGTAATTTCCCACATAGCACACCGAAGACACACTTCTTCAAGTTAAGTCAAACTTTCCAATCCCTTAGGTGCTGAAAGAAATACCACAAAAATTTTGGGTGTTCCTCGCGGGTTCTAGATTTAGATTATATATCATCTACGTAATCTTCTATGATGTCACTTATCATATCATGAAATATTATAGTCATCGCCCTTTGATATGTAGCACCTACATTTTTAAGGCCAAAAAGAATGACTTGGTAATAGAACGTCCTCCATGGGGTTGTGAAAGTCATCTTGTGTTGATCTTCTTCCACAATCTTTATCTAATTATAACCTGAGAATCCATCCATGAGTGAAAGCATGTCATAACATGTTATAGAATCAACAATCATGTCAATGTTTGGAAGAGGAAAATCATCCTTAGGAAAAACTTTGTTTATATCCCTGAAATCATTACACACTCTAATACCAACTAGATTCTTGTAAACTAAGACCACATTGGAGATCCACTCTGATTAGTTAATAGGCCTGATGAAGCCTATTTCTAGTAACCTTTATAGCTCTACCTTTACCAAAAAGGCAACGCGAGGATGGATCTTTCAGATCTTTTATTGGATGGGCTTGGCATCTGGGTGTATCAAAATATTGTGTAACACTAGTGTAGGATAAAGTCCTGATATGTCAGTGTAAGACCAAGAAAAGATGTCTACATACTCTCTTAAGAGTCCTGTGAATGTTTTTTGTTCTTTGGCTAAGAGGGAATCTCCCAACTTAACTATCCGTGGTAGCTCCTCCATGTCGATATTAATATCTATTGTATCTTCCACTAATAACTTTGATTCATACCCCATGCATGTAGGATCAAGAGGGAGATTGAAATCCTCCTCTATTAAAGGTGGTTTAGGGAGATCTTCTTATTTTTCCACAAGCGCCTCAAAGAGGTTTTCGCTATAGGACTTCCCCTTTTTATTTCAGCAAGGATTTTCTTTGGAACTTTTTTCCTTGCTAATTTTTTTACTTAAATGCCCACAAAACTCTACCTCCTCTCCAAAGTACATGCATACATTAAGCTGAATGGAAAACCCTTTCTTGTGATCATTTCTTGGTATGTTGTTTCTAATTCCTAGGAACTCATCAATGGCCTCATCATTTTGAAACACGTCAATAGGTATGTATTTTTGTTGATCCCAATTCACAAGTGATGGGTAGATGAGGGTTAATGGCTAAGTTATAGGGGATATAGTGGGTATCATAGAGGTTATATTAAAGATATCCATATTGGCAAATAGGTTCGTAGAGGAAAGGTATTTGTAAAGACTACATCATGAATATTTTTTGCTTTCATTTATGTAAAAACTATCCTCACTCTCAGAAGAGGCGTATTCATCATTTGAAGAGTGAGACACATATAAATGGATGACTATACCTGACTTACCTACTATACGATGAGGTATTGCAAGAACCTCTAATGGGCCTTGTTCTTGGTGGCCACAACCACATTCTTTATACCTCATGGGAAGTAATTATTTGATTAGGAATGGGATACTTAGGTTATTTATAGCATGTATCCATGTCATCATCATTAGGACGAAACACAATGTCCATAAGAAAAATTTTCGTCTTCTAGCAGTCTGTTAGGAGTAAAATTATTGAACGGGCAAGTCTCTCTTGATCTCTAAACTTTGAAACATAGCCTACCATGTGCTTGGGATGATAGCAAACTTTTTTGAAAAATTAGGGTCTGTTGTAGATTATACTCTCCATAACCACTTGGTTTGACCTTTATCTCCCATGTAGCAAAAATATTTTCTAAGATGGAAGCACCATTTTCATTGATAGATAGGGTATCTAGATCTAATCATGAAGTAATGGCCTTTGACTGAATATGAATAGCAATATCTATAGATGGACACTCATAGATTGTAGGAAAAAATCCCGACAATGCTCTATAATGAGAAAATGGTTGGGGGTTACCTTGTATGGTAAGTGTTTGTCCCTCATATTGCAAATTTAAACATTGATGATATGTCGTTGGAATGTCCTACATGGAGTGAATCCATGGGAAACTAAGAAAGATATTGTAAGGGAGTTCTAGGTCCAAGACATGGAACTTCATATCATGTGTTATGCGACCCACTTCCAATGAGAAAGTGACCATTCTAGATCATTTTCATTCTTCATTGTCATACCCCTTAATGGTGATGACCTTTATTTCTAGATCATCTTTTGTAGATCCTAGTTGGTGGACTAGTTTGAGAGTAAATATGTTAAGATCTGATCCGCCATCCAAAAGCACTCTCTTAACCTTCTTACGTTTGATGAAAACCTCAATGTGAAATGGTAGGTTATGTGAAGGATCTTTAACTAAGACTTATGTAGTGTTGAAGGGTATATGTTCAGAGGAATGAGTTGTGCTACAATGGTTTGAAAATGTGTTGGGTCAACATCAATGGATACTCCTGATCCCTGTAAGGTTTTGTAAAGTATATCCTTATGGACGCTAGAGATATTTAGAAGGTCTAAGATAGAAATCTTAGCCGTAGTATTTTATAGTTGATCTAACACATCATAGTGACTCTCTTGAGGAGGAGGGGGAGTAGGTTCACAATAAATAATGAGGCGAGCCCATCATGTTACCACAACTCATTCTCTTTTCTTGATTCTAACTGTATTTATTTTCTCAATGAGGGGGTCAACACAACCTGTCAAGGCATTGAAATGGTCTTTGTTTGACACACATTTAGCATTCTTATTCTGAGACGATTGTACCTAATCTGAATTTTTATTTTCTTCATGATTGGGAAAAGGCTTTTATAAGGTCCTTAATTTTTCATTTGGATATTTTACAGCCGCAACAGAATCTACTTCAATATCACCATTGTTGACTAGGTCTTTGAATATAATGTTTTAATCTTAAACACTTGTCCATTTTTTGACCTTTTACATGGTGGAACTCACAAAATTCATTATCCATAAACCATGATGGTTTAGGTGTATCATCCCCATAGGGTTGTGTTTCATGGTATTTTATCATGTTTACGGCCTCTAACTATTTTAGTATAGATGATATGGATTCAGAGAGAGGAGTTAAAGTACGATGTTTATACTTGGTAGGTGGATTACCCTTTGCAAGTTTTAAAGGTGTGTGGTTCTGAATGGCTTGCACCCGCTTAGAGTCTACTATCCCATCACTAACAATGTGCTTGTTTTTATTCTAAACAATTTTTGGTTTATTGTTAGATTTAGAATCATTGTGTTTGCAGGAGAAAGGTTTTAGAGTCCCCCTAGCTAACAATGCCTTTTCAATGACTCCCTTTTTCTATTACCTCTTCAAATGTGATGCCACAATGCATTTGCAAGTGGAATGTAATGTCTAGATGGAGGTTAGGAAAAAATATTCCTATTAGCTACTTTTTGGGTAGGGAGCAAGGGAAACAACTAGCTAACCCTATCCATATTTGTAAAAATGTAATGAGTTTTTTTCGTTGTTTCCTTGCTTGGAATTGTAGAGATCTAAAATGGTAATGTCATTTTCTATATTGAAAGATAAGTTTTGTATGACACTCTCTGCTTGTTTTGGCTGTGTTGATATGGGTCCCTTAGGGATATTCACAAACCATTCTAGCTTCGTTCCTCCTAAACTTTGTAGAAACGAGGGCATAAGATAATTGTTGCTGAATACCACCTCTTGACATGCCATATAAAAGTATTTTATATGATCATGAGCTTCACCTTTTCCCTTATATTTATCAAATTTTGGAAAACCAAAATGTCTTGGGAAAGGTACCTACAACATGGCTTTGTCAAAAGGGTGGGGACATAACTCATCTAACCAATATTTCTTGTTATTGTTAACGGTTTGGCCCTCTTGTAATGCATGAAGAGCGTTCTTCATTGTTGACCACTCTTGATTGAAAAGTGGATCTTGCATGGGTGGTGTAGGCCTATATGAAGGATTAAATATAGGTTTATTCCCACCATTATTTTCTGCAAGAATCTCTTCATAAGGATCTCTGTGTGCCTCATGTCAAGGAGTGTTTATTGGGAAATCATAAAATGAAGCTTTTGGTAAAGCTTGTTTCAAAAAATTGGTTGTTCCTTTTGTATATGCGATGCCAAACTTTCCAATTGGTGAGTGAGGGATTGGACTTGTTGTTCTAACTTTTCCTCTTTAATAGGTATTTCATGATGATATTTGTTAGGAGGAGGTTGTGCATGATAAACATGGTCTTCATCATCCTCACAATGAACCCTAACTATAGGTATGTGATAATTCCCATCATTTTCAAAAGGTATTTCCTCATTAATTTTTCATCCAGAAGTAGAGGCATGACCTGGGTTTAATATTTCTGTAAGATTGTGATGAGGGTGGTCTACTTCTTCTTCTCCTTGAACCATGTTGACGATAAGAGAAGGGTCTACTGTGGAAGGTAATTTGGCTCCTAGCTCCACAACCCTCATAATAACTTCATGTTTATTATGAAAAAAATTAGTTGTTAAAATGGGTGGAATGAAGTTTTGTATCCACATTCAAGGAGAATCCTCCTCTCCACCACTATGGTCAACCATGAGATTATCCTCTAAAAGAGGGTTGTCACCTCCAAATATATTGGTTTCTAACCTTCATGATCCCATTCTTGTAGTAGGCATTACTTAGACTAGAAGGTATAACGCAAAATATTTCCACTAAGTTTTATTAACAATGGACTTTATTCAAATTTGTGTAACATAATGACCCTAAGTCTTCAAAAAAACAAAGGTGCCTATAAAATAACCACAAATTCAATAGGTCAATGTGAGCCTAAGAATTAAAGAATAAGATACCCTTGTAAGGTAATATATGTCACAAGTTTTTCTAAAACAATACAATGATGTAAAATGCTCAACTTTAGCCACACCAAAAAGTTTACTCCCTAGGATTCATTTAAATAGGTTAGCAACCAAATAGTGACAACACAATATCACCATTTAGGTCAAGTTTGATACAAACAAGGCCTAAATGATAAGAGAATGTTGATGCGGTCTTCTAACAAGATATACTAAAAGTAAGTTTCTAAACACTAACAAAGTCTAAGCTTTGTAAAATGGATGATACAAATGCGAGCAATGTAACAATGCTATTTGGACACGTAATCAAACTTTACGAGAAAGTAATATTTTAGTATCAAAATGACACTATAGTGATGCTAACAAGGTAACCTTAACACTCAAAAAACTCAAGACAAAGATAGGGTGTAAAAAATATGTCTAAGAATATCAATAAATTGTTATGCGTGCAAGTAGCGTAACCCTACAATATAGAGATTTATGCCTAATTTCACAATGGAAACAAGACATAAATATCTCAATTGTATGCCTACAATGTGGGAAACATAACAACTCAAAAGAATACAAGCATGAAATCACCTAACTAAGATGACAATTAGTCTCAAATATGGGTTTTTGAGACAAGGGGGCCTATTAGATCACGAGTACATACCATGCACACTTTAAAAACTTGCACTCCATCGTTGTAACCTAGTCATGCAAGTAGAATAAAAAAGTGGTGGACATTTGATATGTAGCGGTATCCATATATGTTATTTCCTTTTGTCCAAAAATGGGAAACAAGAAAACAAGGGTGTAGACAAAGTGGTGTTGAAATAAACTTGGTGTTATTTTGGCAGAGTTTCACCTTGTCTTAGGACAAGTGAAAAACTAGGAAAAAATGACACTAAGTAGATTTCTTGATGAAAATCATGTGGTTTTAAATTTATGATATTATTTTCCTTGTTAAAAAAACAAGAGTTTGGATCTAACAAAGTTTTCACTTTGTGAGAGCTCTCAAGTATAACAACTATGACAAAGACAATGGCTCCAAGCTGGAAATCTTCCTAGGTGGTTCTCTCTCTAGGTGTCATAGGATATCTAGAGCGAGCTCGATTTACCAAGGTTTCACAAGGTGTATCTTGGCTTTACTTTACCCTTGAGTATAATGAGTAATGAAGTGTGTTCAGTTATACCTTCACTGGGGTCATGATATGGATATCTTTGACTCTAATCTCACCAATGTATACTAGTCAAGTCATTAGTGTAGAGCACTTTCCTATTTCGTTCACAAGGTTCCCTCTTATGTGAACTACTTTAGGGTTCTTAGGACCACCCTCATTGTTGTATCTTAAGGATTATGCCAAAGGGGTTATGTCCTAGTTTTAAGCAGATGAGCCATAACTCTTAACCAAAACATGCAATACTGTGTTTTGAATTTGTGTGTTGGTGTATTTTTTATCTTTTGGATTAAGCAATTTGGTTTAGACCACCTTTAGCAACCTACAACACACTTGAATGTTAGAATTTGGTTTAGGTACTCCTTTCTTTGGCTAAGATTAGGTCCTTCAAATAAATGATTAGTAGTTCAAAAAGGTTCACAATATCATAGAAAGAGGATTAAGTGTTGTTTTTATTTCTCAAGATCACACTAGGTGCAAGAGAAGAGCATACACCACAAATAATCCAACTAAATAGAAATGCAAAGCTTGTAAATAAACTAACTACTCTAAAAATTTGCAAAGAAATAATATTTATTCCCAATTAATCCAAGTGATTCTTAATAAAAGACTAAAATTTCTTTTGATTCCCAGTATCACACTAGGTGCAAGGTAAGAAAGGAATGAACTTGGTCCAAAAGATTCGAGATCTGCCATTTTTAGTAAACTTAGGGAATCCCACCTTAACCGATGTCAGTCACCCCTAAATCGATGTCAGTAAACCCAGAATAGTTATCAGTTACCATTTATTGACCTTAACAACCTTGCTTTTGGGTTGGCACATTTTGAGAGGAAGGAGATAAGAAGAGAGCTGCATGTAAGTAGAAGTAAAGTCTTTTCATGCACCCAGACATCCACAAACAACACCAGGATAGATCTAGAGTTATTCCACTCACGGGAGCATTTCAGAGGCACTACTATGGCACCAAACACCGTTCTTCTGATCAACTACCATCACCATCCAGCCATTAAACATGTACCACAGTAAGTATACCTTTTACCAGCATAGTCCATTTCAGTATAATAGTCTTTGTTACTTTGGTTATTAGTTCATACTTTGCATGTCCATTCCCCATCTCTTACCTATTTGTAGATTCATCTATTCCTCTACTCACACCACCAAAATTACCCATTCTCACCTGCTACCCACCTCTGAGTGTACCTGACACTCTTATAGGCCTCCCCATCTACCCTTCCATCTCTATGTAACTCCATTTCAATTCTTATCATAATATCTTATTAAGTTCCTTTCACCCTGACCCCACTGACGCCAGTTATCCATGACCTTCATCGGTTCCTTCTAAACTGCCGTCGGTTATACCTGAACAACATCGGCCTCTGTGTTTTACACCTTTGCCAACAAAAGAGCTAACCTACCTTTTACCAAGTAACCTAAACAAACTAGAACCTAACCCTAACTATAGCCTAGCATCCCTTCAGATCTAACTATAGCCTAGCCTGTTATATTAGATTTGCATATTGTGTTTGAATGAGATACCTAAATCATATCAACTATAGTAGCATTTGTTTATTTGTCACATTAAGTTGTTTTAAATAGTGGATTGACAACCATCTAGGGAGTATCACACTTCCCAAATCTAGCTCATCATCTTCTTCATCCTCGTTTCCTTCTCCTTCTCCTTCTTTTTCTTTCTCTTCCTATTCCTCTTCCTCTTCCTCTTTTTTGAATCGTTTTAAGAAGTTTTCTAGAATTCCTTTTTTCTTTTT
The DNA here is from genome assembly GCA_019776745.2 of Taxus chinensis. NCBI lineage: Eukaryota > Viridiplantae > Streptophyta > Pinopsida > Cupressales > Taxaceae > Taxus > Taxus chinensis. The sequence goes on from CM034150.1 coordinate 898,052,855, forward strand.
TTTTTCCTTTTCTAGTCGTTCTTCTTCAATTTTTTCAAAGGGTTTTATAACTAGCAACGCTTGAGCTATACACAAATTTTAGCCTTGGTTCTTTATCAAATGAAAAATATCTTAAACTAAAAGATCAAGAATATGTCAAAACATGAAATTTTGTTCCCTTAAGCAAAAAAATGAAGGATGATTGTTCCTACTTACTCCCAAGAAGCAAAAAGTGGTTTAGGGGTGTTTTTGATTCTCAAGATGACACTAAGCGCAAGAGAAGAGCATACAAAAACATGTTCCAAACTCAAAAAAAAGTATGAAAACATGTCATTTATCAAACCCTAAGTCAATTTTGTTAGGAATATTGCTCTAAAATCAATAAGTTGACAAAAAAATCTAAAAACCTTTAAAAACCGGCAGGAATCATAAAATTGAAATTCTGGAATTTGAAAAAAATTACCTTGATGCATAGGCACCCTTCTTGGTGCACAAACACTCACAGTCATGCATAGATGCTCACAGTCATGCACAAGTGCTCACAGTCAGTGCCACATGTGCTCACAATCATGCACATGTGCTCCTATGTCATTTTTCACACAATCAATGATGCATGGGCGCTTCTAGTGAGGTATAGGCACTCTCAGTCATGCACAAGGAAATTTTTCACTCAAAAAAATAATAATTAGTGTATGTATGGGTTTCTCACAGTCATGCAAAGACACTCATAAGTCGTGCACATGCACTCCTCTTTCATGTAGGTGCTCAAACTATCTTCCATAGGCCATAACGTTTTCTCTCGACATCAAAATGACTTTGTTTCTTTTTGTGTTGGAAAGGCATTGAAGTGAACTAAGTAATGCCAACATAAAATTGGAGCAAAAATTTACCAAGAATTTAGGGTATTTATTTTTAGAAAACTAGGCGCTTTTTAACATATATAAATGCTTTAATGAATGTTGTTTTGAGAATATTTCTTGAAAAAGGTTCAATATTTGGTATTTTGATGGAATTTTGGCAGGGATTTGCCTCGTTATATCCTACAAAGAACATGAAAACAAAAATTCTACCACTAATCTAGTTTAAATAACTATCAAAAAATAGAAATTGATCTATAAAACTTTGAAAATTACTTTAAAAATTTGAAATTAATCTAAAAGGCTTGAGAAAATCTAAAAATCTTGAAAGTACTCTAGAAAGATTGAAAGTAAACTATAAAACTTGAAATTAATCTAGGAAACTTGAAACTAATCTAAAAACTTGAAATGAAAAAATTTGAAACTAAGTTAAAAAGCTTTGAAAATTGAATGCAATGGGGTATTGTCCCACCAGACATGCGAAATGAAAGCACCCTAAACTTTACAAAGAAAACTGCATGACTAAACAAGGAAAGCTAACACCATTTCCATCCATCTAGCTAAGGTTCTAAGTCTAGGAATGTAACATTAATATATAAGCTAAAAGGAATGCTTAACTGGTATTAAAACAGTGCAAGATCTAATTAAACATACCTACTAATATGCTTGAATTACCTAACATGGACCTAAAT